>JAWWES010000018.1:3112384-3166399 GCA_035583135.1 Lophotriccus pileatus | reverse complement strand
GCGGGGCGGGGCGGGGGCGTGGCCGGGGCGCAAGGCGGCGGCCAATGGGGGGCGGGCGGGCGGCGCGCGCGGCGCTCTTAAGGCGGCGCGGGCGCTGTCAGCGGGCAGAAGGCGCGCGGGGCTCTCGACGGCGCGGCCATGGCCGCCCTCAACGGCGCCGTGGAGAACGGGCAGCCCGACAGGAAAGCGCCGCCGCTGCCGCCGCCGCCGCTCCTGCCGCGACCCCTGCGCAGCCTGGAGGTGAAGTACACCAAGGTGAGCCCGCTCCTCCGGGGCGTGGGGAGGTGGGCGGCGGAGCCCGGGGCTTGGTGGGGTCAGGGGTGCCGGCGAGGTGTTAGGTTTTTTTTTTTAAAATACGAAGTTTTCGCCCTCGGTGTTGTTTTTTCTTAAGTTCTTTTGTTCCTCCTGCTGCCTGAGACAGTAGGTTTATGGGGGTTCGAGATTGAGTGAGCAGGTGACAGTGGCGTTTCCAATGGCGCAGCAGTTGCCCCAATCTCTAAAGCCCAAAAACTAGCTTTTTTTTTTTTTTTCCCTCTTTTTTTTTCTTTTCTTTTTAATAAAATGACTCCACTGAACCTATTGTGCTGCCCCAGGTGCTCTGGGCTCCTGTGGTGCCTGACAGCATCTTCCCTCCCAGCCCACCCTTGAACGCCTCCAGCCCTGCACTGGTGCTCAGTGAAATCCGATTTGGATGGGGTGAGCCCGGGCAGGGAGAGGAGGGGGTTTTATCCCTCAGGAAGCTGCTTGTCAGAGTTGTGTTCAGCTGTCCTTGACCTGGTCTGCAGCTCCTTTGCTGGGAGGGGGCTCAGTGCCACGGGTGGATTTGGGTTCTGGCAAGCCTGGAGAAGGACCAGTGTCCAGCAGGACTGGGCCTCATGGAAGGGCTTTGCCATGAGACTGGAGCCATCCTGCAGCTCTAGAAGTGGTGTTCGTGTGAGTCTTGTTGGGGACTCTGTCCCAAGAAAGCTCTTTTATGGCCTCCCTGTGGGATGAGCAGTCAGGCATCGAGCCTGCACAAACCCTCACCTCTCCCCCCTTCGTTGAGCTTCCCTTTAAACAGTCGCTTTTGACCTTTTGGATTAAACCAAAGGCTCCTGAGCTTGATAACTCCATCCCTCAGAGGTGAGGCTGGCGTGGAGCTGAGGAGAGCTGCAGAAATCCCTGTTCCCAATGCAGCTGTAGCTCTGCCATCGCCAGGTTGCTTTTTGTTCCACAACAGCCTGACCCGCTGCCTTGCGCAGTGGGGGAAAAATGTCCCGGCTGGTTACGCTGCTAAGGAGCCTCAACTGCCGTAATTTCAACTTTGTGGTTGGGCTAAAAGAGCTGGAGGGGCTGAATGAGTGTGCTACAGTTGCATTTGTGTGTTAGGTATTAAAAAAAAAGGAGAATTTGAAGATCCTTCCCTTGCAGCGAGAAGGAGTAAACAACGATAGCTTATCTGGCGAGGTGTTGATTTGAATTGTGCATCCAAACTAGAGAAACAGATTAGCAATTAGTAGTAATCACTGGACTAGATTAATTTTTAACATCCCAAGTTTATCTGCTCTTTATTTGTGAGATAAAGTTGTCATTTAGCAGCAAATTGGATCTGCAGCTGCTGATTGCAGAATGGCGTAATGCTGCACAAACAGCTCTTTCCCGCGTCCAAAATGGACACGGCCATTCGAGTTCTTCTTAAACATCCAAATGTTCTGGTTTTTGTTATTTTTATTGTTGTGAACGCTTTTAAACGCTCCTTAGGGATCTTATCCTGCAGCCGTGTGCGTTTTAAAACACGCAGTTTTGTTCTCCAGAGTTCTGCTCTGTATGCTGGAAGTATCAAGGTAGTCTTTTAAAAGTGGAAACCAATGTAAATTAAGAGTGGGAGTTTGATGTTTGATCTGGTGCTGCTGGTGCATCTGAGTAAATAATGAACAGCAGTCAATTTTCATAAAACTTCGAGGGGTTTTGTACAAGCTCTGAGTTTCACCAGATGTTTACAGCTGACAGCGTGTTTTCCTCTGCTTAGAGGAGATTTTTATTTTTGGTTCTACCAGTTACTGGGGTTGGGGCAGAAGAAAAAAAATTTCAACAAAGATCTTTCTTGTAAAGGAGCTTAGTGCTTGTCATGGATGTGTGATGGGAGTGACCTGTCCACAATTCCTTGTCTCAAATCCTGGGTATGCAGCATGAACGGCTGATAAATTATTTGATTTGATTTCAACTCCTGGCACCAAAGACCCGGGATATGTGGTGCAATTCCCAGAATGATGCCAATGTATGTGTTACATTTAAAACAGCCTGATCCTGTCACTCTCATGTTTTACTACTTGTAGGAACATCATTTTCCCGTAGAGTTCATGTAGAATGTGAAGGAAAAACAGTATCCTTCCCCAATCCTCAGCTTGTGAGCTTATACCTGAGTCTTTAATTTTACAGTGCCTGTCATGTCTCCTGTGTTTATAATGTGACTCTGCTTCATTAGTGAAACAAAATAAAACTGAAGTTAAAATGTGTGAATGTTAAAATGTAGCACTTGAATAACAGAGGTAGTTCAGGAGCATTGGTGTCTTAAACTGGAGTTAGTATTTCTAACATTGCATCTCTTCTTGTGACTTCCCTTGGCAACATGTTTGGCAAAATGTTCTTTTTGTTGGCCTGTGTGAAACAGGTGGGTCCAACTGTGCAGCTTCTACACCAGTTACATTTTGCATGCTCTGTGCAGAAATAGTGAGAAAAAAGCCCTTTCAGGAAGAAAAAAAACTGCCCAAGGAAAGAAAATTATGACCCAAAGCAGCGGGAATTCCGAATGTAAGAGATGCAACATTAATCTCCTGGTGGTGTGTAGAGACTCATAAACAAGATTGCAAATGTGGATGACTTCCAAATAAAAGTACTAGCTTACAGCCACTAGCAGGCTACTAATAAAGATTACTTCATCTAATCTTACTTGAAGTATATTTATAAAATATAACACTGCCAAGTTAGATCACAGCGTGGATAAGATGCATGTTGAATCAATTAATTGTATATAGGTATTCATGTTCTGTTTACAGTGAGTAACAACACTCCAGTATTTAATGCATTTTCGGTTACGCAATGCTGGGACTGTTTGTTCCTGCTCTGGAAATGCAGTATTTTGAAACACTTAAATCTTGTCACAGATGACTCCAAGTGACGTGGGAGGCTTGATCCAGCCTATGACAAGGCATGGTGGGGCAGAACTGAGCCAGTCCCCACCCTCCTCTGGGTGCTGCCAGAGGGGGGAGCAAGATGTGGAAGTAGCCCAGGGCAGGATACAAACAGCCAAGGAATATTGTGCAGTGACACGTAACGAGGGACTCCTTTGGCTTGAACCACGCCAGCTCCTCTTGGTGTCTGCTTGGTGTTCCCATGGAGATGTGCTTCAAAACCCGCCTGTTTCTCACTGCCAAATCACAGTGGTGTGTGGTGTGAGCCCCGTCCTCTGCCTTCCTCGTGCTCAAAACCAACTGGGTGCACAAAGTTTGGATAAATGCTTCTGTAATTCCAGTTTCTCTGGCAGAGAGACTGAGCACACTTGACTCTGCCACTGATGGAAAGTGGAGAGCTTTGGGACCTTTGAGAAGCGCTTGTGGTTTTTTTGTCTACATCACTGTTTTCTTTCTCCTGCCCATCCCACTTCCCTTGCTCTCTCTCTCTTCAGATATTTATTAACAATGAATGGCACGAGTCTACAAGTGGAAAGAAGTTCCCCACCTACAATCCTTCAACGCTGGAGAAAATTTGTGACATTGAGGAAGGAGACAAGGTAAGTGTTGTTAGAAAAGCAGTGCAGAAAAAACAGAAAACTGTTTCCTAAGCACTTCTTTTTGTAGGGAAGCACACAGAGGAAAAACTGGTTTTAACAACATCAGCCGTCTGGCCAGACTGATTTGAAGGTCTGGAACACTGGATGTGCTGCTCAAGAATGACATGGGCTGGGTGGGATCAATCCTGTCCAACTCATCAGAGGCACTTTCCCTGGTAGGAACTGGCTGCTGAGCACTGTCAGAGGAATGAGATTGAGCATCATTCTTGTGGCATGGACTGGAAGGGAGCAGCCAGCCTGAGGAAATAGCAATGATGGTGTTTGCACATCCCTGACAGGACTTGGGCCTTGTGTTGGGAGTGGTTTATACACCAGCTGCACAGCAGCCTGTTGGACACACTGAACTGAAATTTGTCTCCTTATAAACAAAGCCAAAAAATAACCTGAGTGCTTGGGGGAATTTGAGCTCAGTCATGCAAACACTGACCACTTACTGTTGGAGACGTGGTGCTGCTTTTCCAGCTGGTATTGTGGGTTCTGGCCTCCTGCACAAATGTGGCAACTCCCAGTTAAAACCAACCAGTATCTCAAGAGCTCTAGCAATCCTTGGCTGGCCCTGCTTTGCTGTAGATCAGCCTGGGCTATAACAGGGCTTGGTAACAGTCTGAGGTGAGGAACAATCAGGTGTGACACTTTTTGTCCAAAACAGCTGATCATATAGGGGCCAACCTATGGAATAGGGCTGGTCCAAGAGCTGGCTTTTTGCAGGGTGTCATGGAAAGGTGACTCACAGCTGCTGTGCTGTACCAGGGCTTTGGCAGCTCGTTGCTATGGGCAGTGTGGCCATTTCTGCCTGCACTGAGATCTTTTTGTGCCTAAGCTTGTCCAACACTTGTGAGGCCCAGTGCCTGGTTTCCAGCGAGGGATTCCTTTCCTAGTAGGACTGAGACTAGCTGAGCAGGGGCAGTGTGTTTTCTGGTATTGTACTGTGTGGAGTATAAAGCCTGACTCTTCTGGAGATAGGAGCAAACTTCCTTGGGAATACAATGCAGTGTTGTGTAAGGTACCTGTGCTTTTTTGGGTGGCACTAAAGCAGCCTCCAGGACTTACTGCCGGGGGGATTTGTGTATCCATAGGGCAATTTTAGATCCAGGCAGAACCAAACATTATGTGTAACGTCTTTATACTGACTGGGTAGGACACAACTGTGTTTAATTGCAGTGGCATGTAAACAGTGGAGTTGAAGCTGACTCTGATGCAACTGTATTTTGATAGGCACAAACCATGACACTGTTATTGTTCCCTGAGCTAAGAGTCTCCTCAAGCAGCTACAGGAGTATTTTGTGCCTGCTTCTTACTGTCTGGCTTGAAGAAAATTGTTATGCAGAACTAAAAGCCCAGTTTTGCCCCTTGCCTCCTTGAGATTTGTCCCTGCCTGGATTTGGCTTTTAGCTTGCAGGAGAGTCACTGTAAACTTTTTCCTTGGGGTCAGTCAGTGGATCTGTCTGCCCCGGCATGGGTGGCTGACTCCTTGGTGCATGGAAATTGCAGGAAGGAATGTAAGGTAACTCTAGTTCAGGTGCTGAAAGCCTCTTCTACCCCTTAATATCATACTTTAAAAAAAAAACCCACTATTTTTTTGCTGTAAGTAGGTTTTTCCAAGCAACTGAGTGGGGTTAGACCTGGATCTGGATTAGTTAGAAAGCAGTCATGGCTGAGAACCATCCCCAAAGAGCTGTTTGGTTTCTGGTGACACTTGCCATAGGACAGCAGGACATGGTCAAAGTAAGTCCTCTGAGGCTTCATTTGCCCTGGTTGGACTTCCCCCCTGGATGTAACTCCAGTTTGCTGGAGTCACTACAGGAAGCTGTGAGTGGTGTTTGGTGGTGCTTTCCAGTGTCCCTCCCCATGTGCCACCCCAGGGATGTCAGTTCCTGGTACTGGTTCTGGCTTCAGCTGTGCTCTGCCAGGTTTGGCTCTGCCTTCACAGCAGGCTGGGAGCAGAACTCCACTTTCCAAGCCCTCAACAGAAACCTGCCCCTCCCTGGCCATGCAGAGTGTTTTGCTTAGGCTGCACGTGAGGGGTGGGAATTTGGCAGCCGATATCTCAGCGATGACAGTTCAGTCTGGTGTTGAAACTTGGCCAATGCTTTATGAGCCTGGAAGCAAAGGTTTTGTTGTTTGTTCTTTAGTTACAGAATCGTCCTTGATGGGGCAGCTGAGGGATAAAGAAAAGTCTGTGTGGAAAAAGAAGCACTGGAAATAAAATGGCAGATGTCTTCACTGGATAGTGGGAGGCTTTTTACCTCTCAAAAAGTGTCTTAGTGTCCAAGTGTTTGCCAGGTTGATAGCAGAGAAGGAATAACTTTCTCCACTAGACTTCTGCCCCATGGGAGTGGTGAAGCCCCAGAACTTCCACCCTGTCTTGATGTTACCATGGAAAAGCAGGAATACTTGTGCCATCATAATGTTTCTGGTGCTGTCAATAAACATTGGAGACCCTGTCTCCCTCAGATTGTAGAGGCAGGCTGAGGTAAGACTCCAGCAGACTCCAATGCCCTCAATGATGATTTTGGATGCCTGGGGCTGTTAAGATGCATTTTGTGGCTGTTTTGAACTCAGGTTCAGAAGTTAGAGCAGTGCAACGTGTTTGCAGGGGAGCAGGTCAGGGAACCTCTTCTGAGAAACTGTGACGTGCTCGTGCCCTGTGTCAGAAAGGTGCCTTTCCAAAGATGTGCACAGGGGAGGCTTTTTGAAGGAGTTGTAGTTGAATTGAAGAAAGATGGTCTCCACTGGCTGCGTTCCACCCTTGATCTCCTTAGTGACCACAGTGAAGCACTGTGGGACACCCTGAAACTGAAGCAGAGTAAGACTTTTTTGCAGGTGTTTTCCCCACTCACAGAGCCAGTGGGTCTTCACTGTGAGTGAGACACAGGAGAGAGGAAGAAAAGGCCAGGGGAGAAAAAGGGAGCAGTGATGAGCAGGACTTGAGGTGGAAAATGGAAGTGGAGGAGGTAGCTTAGAACAAAGAACAGTGTGTTTTTTGTCCAGGGGGGAAAGGTATGTGGTTGTGTAACTGGGGGTTGTATCACAATGCAAACACCAAGGTGGGTATGAAGGTTTGCAGGCACTTCCCAGTGCTGCAGTGCTTGACTTTGCAATCTTAATATTCTCTTAGTGGAGCTTTTTGTGTAATACTCCATGTGTTATAGATCCATACTGAGCGCCAGGATGCACAGGATCTGCTCCTCCTGTGGTTTTGTGCACCACAATGTGTTCCTGGCACCTTGACAGTTACGAGTCCCTTTGTCATGCCTTGTGCCTACCTATTGCAACACGCCTGCAATGAACATGCCATTCAGACTCCCCTAATGCCTAGTCATAACAGGATGGATTAAGAATGGCATTTCAGCCTTCCTGAAGAATTTCCTTGTTTTTGCTGGTCTCTCAGTCCTATTGAGGCTGTGCAGGCTCTCAGAATCTCACTTGGTGGTGCTACCCTGAGGGTGTTCAGGAAAAGCCTGTTTGCTTGTGTGACAGTGACTGCAGTCTCTGAGCCGCTATTTGTACCCAGCATGTCTCAGAAAAGAGACAAGAATGAAGGTAACCATCTACAGGAACTGCAGCAGGACTTGTGCTTTTGAGGATGGGGAAGATCTGGGCATGCACTGCAGCCCTCTGCCCACACAACCATCTCACCCCTATTCTCTGAGTGCCAGGGTGGAGGGAAGACCCTCAGTACCAAGAGCATTGTGCCACTGCAGACCCAGTTCCCTGCATGTCATTGCTCCCAGGCTGGTCACACAACTAATTAATTACTGCTAAGGGAAGACTTGTTTAAACCTGACAGGCTTATTATGTTCCTTTGCCCGCTTTGTCACATAAAATATTGCCTTCTTTCAGCTTGAGCCTTCATTCCAGCAGGCAAGATGGGGAGTGCCTGAGTGTGCAGTGGCTGGTGGTGCCTTCTGGCTTTCATGATGTGCCAGTTTGAATCCAGATCACTCAAATGGAGTGAGCAATTCTGAAGGCCTGTTGTGGCTGTGGGTGATAGGCCCCAGGCAGGATGTGCCTGTCCCCACTCGGTGGCTCCTCACCACCTCTGCCTTACCAGCACCCTTTGCTAGACCAGAGCCATTCTGTAGCAGCACAAGTTTCCTCCAGTAGTTCCCCAGCAGCACTCTTCCAAAAGGGTGGATTTCTTCAGAATAAATTGGGCTGTTTGAAAGCTGTGTAATCTTTTTGTAAAAGAAAAGCAGCCAACTTTAATTTAAAGTGGCACTACTTCAGGTGATGACTTGCTGTTTTGACCAAGAACTTTCTGAGGTGACAACATGTCTCCTTGTTGTAACATTTTTTTCTTGAGCACCACACATCTCCCCATGAGGGGAGAGTAGCCAGACCTTGTTAGATCAGTGCAGAGGCCTATTTCCTAATTGTGTCCAGACAAGACTTGACATTGAACATAGGTGAGAGCAACTGTGAGGAACAATCAACGCTCCTTTCCCACCCTTTTGAGCCATATATTGCAGTGAGGTGCAAGTTCTTCATCAGCTGAAGTGAGGCACAGGCTGTGCCAGACATTACATACAGCAGGAGTCTGTCCAAAGCTTTATGTATGCTTGGGCTACAGCCTTGGCCTTGTGGATGTTGGTGGCAACGTTCCTGTTGATTCCACTGGATCATGAGGTTGCCCTTGGCTCCAATTTTGTAATCAATGTATGTGAGATTAAGAGAGGAATCCAGGGCCTACTGTGGCCAGAGCAAATGCATGAAGCTTTGGGGGTGGTGCTATGTAGAGAGAGTGACCTTGCTGCCTACTGGAGTGGTAACTTGGGTAAAGAGAGTTAGATTTGGTCCAGAGGATGGTAAAGCTGCAGGGAGATGAAGGGAGAAGAAATGCCTTTGTCATAGCACTGAACAGCAAAACCACTCCCATCTGGTAGAAATGTTCTGGAAGTGTTTTAGGATCTAAGGGAGCTTTTTAGTGTCTTAACTCCCATTGGCAGGGGTTCCAGGGGGGCTGAACGGTGGGATCTGAGCTGTGATTGTTCCCCTGGATAAAACCTTGATCTCACTGGGGGACTTTCCTGCCCACACTTGTTTAGAGGAGGCTGATTCATGTGGGCCAGTGGCCTGTCATGCTTGTTTCTCCATCTCCCCCAGTGTCACATCCTCTATTGGCAGGAACACGATTCTGGATTATTTTATAAACAAATCAGTTACATTAAATTGCCCTTGCAGGACCCTGTTGATACTTTGACCTCACGGTTGTTTATGAGCCCAGGCCAAACCTAAAACATATTCCAGGCTGGGATTCAAATCCAGGAGTAAAATGGAAGTGGTTTTGCCGGACAACTTTGTTTTAGCCATCAATAAGGAACCAGCCCAAGTGGGGTTTCTGTGCCATTGTCCAGCTCCTTCCTTGTAACCTGAGGTTTTCTTGTGTATGTGGTGCTGTAGCCTGACGTGGATAATGCAGTGGAGGCAGCAAAGGCAGCATTCCAGAGGGGCTCTCCGTGGAGACAGATGGGTGCCCCAAGCAGAGGACGACTCCTGCACAAACTGGCTGATCTTCTGGAGCGAGACAGAGTCATCCTGGCAGTAAGTACTGGGAGCACTGATAGACCAGCAACAGCTGGCTGATAATTCAGCTCCATCCCTCTTATGCATTCACATCTACCTAATATTTTTCCTTTTCTCCCTTTTATGAAGGGCAGAAGAGCCCATATAGAAGTCATCACTTTCTTCTTCTTTCTGCAAGTTGACTTTATATAGTTGACTTCTCCAAAACTTTAGCTAGTTATTGAAGTGATTACAGATATTAGTACTCAAATTCTCAAAGCAATAAACACATTTTCTTAGCTTAACAATCATTAATGTTCATAGCTGTCTCCCAGTTCTTATCTTTAAAAAAAAAAAAAAAAAACACACTAAAACAATGAAACAAAACCAACCAACCAAAACAACCCCAAACCACCACAACTGACTCAGTCTTTAGTACAAAACTGCAGGGCCAGTTTAACATTTGTGCAAATTCCTTCCCCTAAATTGGGAGGCTGGAAAGAGACTCTTTCTCTTGCTGGATATCATCCAAGGTTTAAAATGTGTGTAAGTGGGAACTGTTCCTTTCCCTACTGAATGTACTGGCTCAGGAAAATCTGTCTCTACCTGTGAAGCTGCATTAACTTGGACATCTGCACTGAAAAACTCTTGCTAGTGGTTCCATGATCCTGTCCTGAAGGAGTCCTGCTGGTGCAGAACAAGGGGATGAGAACCTGAGCTAAAACATACTGCAGTTTGTAGGAGTCTTTAGACTCCATGGGCATTGCACATCTTTCCAAATCACTCTCCCAGATCCTCAGCTTAGAGCTGCTGTCCCTCCATAGCCGAGCTCTTGGATCCAAGCACTCTCCAGTTCAATGCTGCACTTTTTATCTTCATGGGAATGGCATTTATGACATTCTGGCAGGTTCCTGAGCCAGGGTCCTGCTGAGGTCAGTAGGAATTACATACGTGGGATGTGCTTAGGAGCCTGTACTCGCACGACTGCTTTGAGCTGAGTTTCTTTCCCCAGCACAGTGTCTCTCAACCACATGACAGCTTTCAGTTTCAGCAGGACAAAACCAAACTATTTGGATCTGAAGGCAGTTTTGGCCAGCGAATTAAAGGGAAAAAAAAATGTGTGTGTGAATAAACCCTGTTCATTTTTGCTCACTTTTTGATGTGACTTTAGAGGATCTTGCTTTTTCCATAGGCAGAGCACTCACTTCAAGCTTTCTCTGTCCTTCTGGTCTGGGAGGGCTTGTTTGGCATTGCTGTTTGCACTGCAGAACACCAGCCCTTAGCTGCCTTGGCTGTGTGCTAAGTAATGACTTATAAAAATCAGTTGTTTTAGCAGACATTCAGGGGATAACAATCCCAGTCATTCCAAGGGGAATGTCTGTTCGAGTGCTGTTTGGACCCTAATGTCTGTGGAAGATGACAGGGTATGACTTCATATGTAAACAAAGATGTTCCAATCTACCAAGGGATAGTACTTCCTTTATGGATGTGCTGGCCATTTGTACCAATATCCCATTTAATGACCTGTGTGGAGAACAAAGCATTCCCTGAGCTAATGTCCAGAACAGTGCAAAGGACACAGGCTGAGCCTGGATTTTGTTTAGAGCTGCTCAGCACCGGTGCAGCTTCAGTGGAGCAACTTCTGCCTTGCCTTGGTCTCAGCACAGATCTGAGCCCAGAGGTTACTTCACCAGAACTCTGTAAAAAATGTGTTTTCTATCATTGCACAAAAGAGGTTTTTCAGAGGTTGGGTTTAGAGTTATGAAGTAGAAAAAAAATCTTTTTTTCACATAAAAGGCAAGTGGGTCTGACTGATTTTGGTGACACCATCTGGAATGCAGAACATCTGTGTTGGAGGGTCAGTTATGGTGAAGTCATGACTGGCTTTGTTTCTGACCAGTGCCCCAGACCCTCTGTATCCCACCCACTCACCTTCTGGGGGCTTCTGGAAGGTGACCTTTCATCACAGCCACTGGACAAAGCAACTCCTGCATGGATCAGGGTTGTCTGGTCTAGTTTCCCTTCTGCCTAATTTGCATTAAAAGCTCATTCCTTAAATATAAGAGGAAGGAAGAACACCCTGTGTCTTCAGAATAAGGCGAAATAAAGCTGAGAAAGAGTTACTCTAAAAGCTTTTTTTCAAGAGAAAACCCCAGTAATTTGTCTGAAAGTGCATGCAACTTGTTTTTTTTGCAGACTCTGGAAACAATGGACACAGGAAAACCTTTTCTGCAGGCTTATTTCATTGACCTGGAAGGCTGTATAAAAACGCTCCGGTATTACGCTGGATGGGCTGATAAAATTCAGGGCAGAACTATCCCAGTGGGTGAGTTGTGAGTTCCTTCAGACCCAGTTTTAGAGCTGGGATGAGATCAGGCTTGAGGGGGTGGAAGGGAGATCCGTGGAAAGGCTGGATTCTGAAAACCTGCAAAAATAGCCTGCACTTCCTTGCTATCTCAGGATGCATTTTAAGCAGAGGTGTTTCAATATTTAAAGTAATGAAAGAACTCTGTCAAGGCCTGGATAGATCTTTGAAAAGTAATAGATGAACTCTTCTGCTGCTTTTTTGACAGAGAAACCTTTTTGGTTTTAAATCCAGGTTAATTCTTAAAGAAAAAAAAACCCTCACATTGTAGGGGGATTTATTTGTAGGGATCACTGAAATGAATTAAGATGCTAGAGAGTGTAAGGACAGAGATTTGTGGGGAGAATTGCCTGTGCCATTTCAGGTGCCACAGGGATGTGGCAGAATGTTGATGTGGAATCCACCAGTGTTTCCCCATCTCACTGATGTTCCTGCAACTGTGGCATTGCTGTCTCAGAGGTTCAGAGAGATCATTTAGTGTTTTTTTCTTAAGTTTTATTGAAGAGGAGGGCTGAGATGTTGACTCCTCTCAGGAGTCAAAGCACTGAGCTCTTCAGGGGACCCTGTCAAGTTTTCTGACACTTAAAAGAGATTTTCAAAATGTGTTCCAGGCTGCAGAGTCAGAGCAGTTGCACAGAAAGAGTGCTTTGCTTCAGCTATATAAGTTCAGGTATGGTTTTGGAGAGTTAAGACAACGAATGCCCATGTGGCACAATGAGCAACATGGTGTATTTTCAAACTCACCCTCTTGTCCCTGTGTGCAGGTGATCACTGAGGCTGTAAAAAGGGCAGGCACTGCAGACAAAAATCAGTCACCAGGGGAAGGACTGAAGGGCTGAGCTAGTTCAGTCTCTGCAAGCAGCAAAGGGGGCCATGTCAGCCTTATAAACAGAGATGTCACCCTCATTCAGAGTAGTGTAAAGCTTTGCTTGCCTGGACACTGCTCGTTTGTCCTGATTTGAGATCACTCCCAAAAACTGTCATTAGGAATGTTCATGTTCTCTCTCAGATCTTCCCAACAAAACTGGGTGTTCAGCAAGAATGAATTTGAAAGGCAAATGTCCTTCCTGCTTTCTCTTTGAAAGAGTAGCAGCAGTATTTTAAGAAGAATGGTATTACTTTAGTCCCAGACTTCTTACCAGAAGTGCAATTCCTGTTACACTGAACCAGATTCCTGTACAAAATGGGTTTAAAAACTCTCTCCCTCAGGGAGGCAAGTGCTTTCTTCCTTCATTAAGACACAACCTGAATGAAATTCGTGCTTGCTCTTCAGTGAGATGGGAAGATATCCTCCCCTCAGCCTCAATGCTGGCAGTTTGCAGAAGGAATTGAATCCCTGGTTTTGAAAGGCTCCACTGTAACCATGAGCTGTGTTTGGCTTTCGAGCTGATACAAGACCTTTACCCAGAGACATCTTCATCCATCTGGGATGTCCCAGAGGCACGAGTCAAGAGGAACAGATACAAGGTTCTTTGTCTAACAGGGATTTAGTTCTGTCCCCAACCTATTACTGTGCAGTTAGTTGTCTTACACCCTTTCTGTACAGGTGAGGATTTTGACTGTTTTGTCATCTTTTATCCTCTTGTCTTGCAGATGAAAACTTTGTGTGTTTCACCCGGCACGAGCCGATGGGCGTCTGTGGAGCCATAACCCCAGTAAGTACCAGTGATGCTGCCCTGCATCTCCCACAGAACTGGAGAAGTCCAAGTGCACTCCCATCCTACCCTGCAGCCTCCTGCTCCCTGGTTAAGCACAGCTGTTCTGCAGGGAACTCCCATCTCAGTGGCCTGATGTAGTTTCTTGTTTTACCCCCATGCCAATTGCTCTTGGCAACAGAAATCCCCTGCAGTGGAAGGGTGGGTCTCTAATCAGACGCTCTGTTCCTCTCTGAGGCTGACACCAGTCACCAGAGACCAGTCAGAGCTCTCTGACTCTCGCACTGCTGGGACACCCATCTCTTCATTACGTCTGCTGGCTCTTTGCTGCCTCGTGCTGATGCATAGTTTTGAGTTTTAAATCATATCCATTATTAATAAGGCCAGGCTGTTCTCTGAGCTTTCTGGGATTACGTCTCACTGAAAGGAGTTTTCTTTTCCTTGAGGTCTCATTCTCTGCTGAGGGGACAGTGTGGCTAGTTCTTGGAATACCTCCAGTATTACCATGTGTTGCTTGCTCTCTTTAGACAGACAGCCAGGAAGACTTTGCAGCTACAAGGAAGACATAGTTTGTTCCTGTCTGGTTATAAAATGCTTTGAATGTGGTATCCTATAAGTCATGAGGCAAATGGTGCTATGCCAAGGTTCTCTGTTTGGATACAGCACCAAGCCTGCCAGAGTTCAGGAAGCCTTTGGACAATGGTCTCAGGCCCATGGTGGGATTCTTGGGGCTGTCCTATGCAGGGCCAGGAGCTGGACTTTGGTGATCCTAATGGGTCCCTTCCCACTTAGGATATTCTGTGATTATATGATACTTGAATCAGTAAGAGTCCCTGGAGGATTTTGACCTTTGGGATAAAGAGAGACTGAAAGGAAGGCATGTGGGGCACTGAATGCATGTGGACCATGGGAATACCAGGTCTGGACCACTTCCCAAAGATGTCTGGGAAAATTCTGCTTTTTCTTTCAGCAGGACTGAATCTAAACCCCCAGTGATAAGGGGACATGTTCTATTTGGCAGTGTCAGGGTGAGGCAGAGTGGGAGATGGCCAGTAGGATTTATCAGACGTTTGTCTTAGCGACTTCTGCACAGCTTTCCTGGCTGAGCGAGAAATGTGACTGCTTTTGAGCAGAATTTATGACTTAAGACCAAAACCTCTGGTTCCTCACATTGATCATCAGTTAAAAGGTCACACTCAGCCACCTTTGGCACTCAGCAGTGCTACATGATGTAGGATGCTTTGGAAGGCCACTATACGGGAACACAGTGGGACTTGTAAGATCTCAGGTTGACCCTAGATCAGCAATAAATAGAAAACACAGAACCAAATTTGACTCAAGTTCAACACTGTTTGTAAAAAGGATGATTGGGGTCAACAAAACCACATCTGTCTTCAGTTTAATCAGAATGAATCTTCTCCAGTCTTTTTTCCCAGTTCGATCTCAGTAACACCAACAGTCCGTGGGTTTGTATATTCCTGCTTGATTGAAAAAGATTCTGTCACTGTTCTGCATATGTCTCCCTAGTCCAATTAACAGTCCTCCCTTTCTCCTGTGAGCTTGACTAAATTTAAACCAGTGTTCTTATCAAGGGAAGTTCTAAGAAAGTGCAGCATATGGCTGATTTTTATCCCAAGGTGATATCATGAGGCAGCCCTGGAGTCCCTTACTGTTACTTTCACCAGCCACTCTGCAGCAGAAAGCTCCTAATGGAGTTATTTCATGCTCTAAAAGTGTAGAAAAGTAGTATAGGTGTGAATGGCTCAAGCTGCAAAGTCAGGCCTCCAGGAAGGCTTAGGAGAAAAAGACAAATGGGAAAATTATGGGATGTGGCTATTGGAGAAGATCACTGAAATGGAACAGGTCTGGGAAAAAGAGTGAAACAAGTTGAAGAATAGCACTTGAGACTAAATTCTGCTTTGTCTCAGGCTGCTGGGTTAGAACAGAACTCATTGCTTAAAAGCTACACTGCTAATTTCTTTGTAAGTGTGAATCTGTGGATTCCTAACATATTTGGCTTCTTTGTTGATAGTTAAAGCCCTTGGCTTGAGTCTTGACAAGAAGTCCCCTTACTGTTGGCCTGCTTCCATCATCCCTGAAGCAGCATTAATTATTTTTAATGAAGAAATCCTTTCTGCTGCCAAATGACCTTTTTGAGATTCATTGTGAGCTACATTTTCCACTTCTTGCTTAGGCTCCAAAATCTACAAATACACATGACCATGAAAGAGATTAGCACAGAGTAAACTGATGTGGACTGGTTCCTAATTCTAAATTAGAAAACTAATTGGAAAGGAAAAATTTACAATTTGAAGGGAGGATAAGACCTCCCCTAGATTTTCATGACTGCAGATTCCTAGTTATAAACCTGGAACTGAATGATACTATATAACTCCTGACTACTCAGCCAATGCCTAACACAGAAAAATGAGGTTTTTTTCAATGAGTAGTTGCACCCTGCAATTCCCCACATACGGATGCTGTGCAAAAGTGATACATCAGGAAACTGCCTCCAACACAGCCTCTGTGAACAGCCAAAAATCCTACACAAAATGTGATCAAACTCCTGTAAAGAATGAGGTCACAGCATACAGAAGTTTGTCCAACTTACAGGATTAGCATGAGGACTGCCAGCAGTATTAGGGATCTCAGGGGGAAATCAAGGAAGTTATACTCTGTAGTCCAAGCAAACACAGTACTGTAAGCAGACACTTCTCTTTCCTCCCAGCCCCTTTCTTCCCTGAGCTGTGAGAAGGTGGGGAAAACACTGCGTGGAAGCGAGTAGGTGATTGTGCCAGGCTGGTCTGACCGGTGACTTGTGTTCTTGCAGTGGAACTTCCCCTTGCTGATGCTGGTTTGGAAGATGGCACCAGCCCTGTGCTGTGGGAACACTCTGGTTATCAAACCAGCTGAACAGACCCCCCTCACGTCGCTGTACATTGGCTCTCTGATCAAGGAGGTGAGCAAATCTCAACACCCCACCGAGGTTCTCTGAAGGTTGTAAGCAGGATTTTTGAATTGGCTGTCCAGATTTTTCGGTTTTAAAGACATTAAAGCCTCACAAGGGAAAGTGAGAACCAGCTCTGCATCCAGTGTTTCTTCACAAAGACCTTTGTGACTGACAGTGCCTGGCTGGGAGGCAGAGAAGATCACAAAACCTGTACCTTTTTTTCCTTTCTCAGGAGGCTGCAGGGAGAAAAAATGGTGCTTTTATTCCTCTGCCTCGTCTTCCCTTCTCCCAAATGAGGGAAAAACAACAGCTCAGTTTTATTAGACAATGGGACAAAAAAGAGTGTGATTAGACAGCAGTGTTGTGTTTGTTGTTTTTAAGTGGGATAATTCAACCAAGACAAAGTGTCCTGGGAAACAATCCCTTGTCATTTCTGTGGTTCATAGAACAATTTAGCTATGTCTGGCCTGGAAAGTCAACTGAAATAAAGGGAAGATCATAGGTTGGGGTTTTAAAAATGTTGGTTTAGGGCTTGTCAGGTAGAACCTGTTGTGCCCTGTTGATCATACAGAGGGGGTGGGAGGTGCACAGAACCTTCCAGCACTGGTCAGAACAGCTTCCTATAGCTACGGATGTGACTCACTGAGGAAAGCTAAAGGAGTTGCAGATATGCTTTTTCGTCTCAGCTGGAAGTCTGTTTGTTAGGCTCAGTCAAATGATGATGATTTTGTCTGTTCTTGGCTTAGCCTGGGAGAAAACAGAAGGATATGTTGATAACTGACACTTAGGGCTCCTCCATCAGGAAAGGAAGTGGGGAAAAATAATACCAGTTAAGTATTTCCTACAATTGCTTGACTTAATAAGGTCACCCAGGATGAGTGCAGTTGTCATGGCTTTTAGTGAGTCCTGCCACACCACTGCTTTTTTCTGACATGCAGCTCCCCAAACACAGGCATAGCATCCTTCCCCCCTCAAAAAAACCCCCAATTCAGTTATGGTAAAATTAATGTTTTGAGCTGGAATTCTAAGCTTGCTGTTTCTCACAGTTGATCTTCAAGGCAGAAGTGTAATTAGAGCAGAATAATTTTATTTGGAGATGCTCCTTTCTCCACCCAAAATTAGCGAAATTCTTTGCAGTTTTTCAGAAGAATAAGTTAAACTCTTTTGGTTTTCATCTTTAAAAGGATGCAGAAGATGTTACCACACAAGCAAAGCTACGTGTTGGGTTCAATGAAATAATTTCAGGCCAACCAAAATATTTTGGCTTTCATTTTTTGCTGAAAAACAGAAAAAAAAAAATCTTTTTGGCTCAGGGTGTCCTGAACCAATTTTTTGCTTCCTTGTGGCTTTGCTGCTTACTCCAAACACCATTACTTGCACAGTTTGACACGCAGTATTTGCTTGAAAACTCATTAGCCAAGACACAAACTCTATTAAGTGCACTTTTGTCATTGTCACATCCACAGAAGAAATGAGACTGCCCTTCCAATTTATGAAGGGAAAACTGGGAAAAAAAGGTCTTATGAGGATAACTTTTTGCAAGATAGTACACGAGCAGTTTCTTCTTTCTTTACTCTGTTAAAAAGAGAAACTGCATTTATTGAGATTTTGTATTAAAACATCATAAGAAGCAAAGCAAATATGTTACATTCTGCAATTCCATCGTTAGAAATTGCAGGGAAAACAACCTTGTGTTATCAGTAGTAGGGGAGGGCTAACCTACAAGAGCATAATCCTTGAAACTCTTGTTTCAGGAAATAAAAACAAACCAGTAAATCCCTCAGTTCTCCTCTCACTAGAATTTCACCTAAAGTTTTGCCATTTGTCTCTTTTGGCAAAACTACTAGTTGGCTAATCTAGGTTGTAAATGTGGTGGAAACTTGCATAAGTCTGTTACCATCTGCTTTTGTATTCCTGTTTTATTAGCCCCACCATCTAGTGAGAGGTTTTACCGACTTCTTAATCCCTCTGGCCCCTGAAGAACCACAAACGTCAGCCTTTGTTCAAAGCAAACTTTCATTCAGTTATCCCTTGGCTCCAGCTGCACTGCAGTAGCTGGGGGCCAAGTTTGGCCAAAAGGCTCACTCTCCTTTGACTTGAAACTGGGATTTCTCCAGGAATTCTTACTGAAACTTGGCATTTCCTAAGCATGGCTGTGAGTTCCACCCACGTCTACTCCAGCTGGTAGCATGCAGCCATGTTACTGGAAAGGCTGGAAAACAGGGATGTGTCTGGTAAAGAGCTCCAAGGGGTATAGTACAACTAATTCAAGCTCCCTGAGAAATGAGCTGTGCTCTCAGAATCTCTACAGAGCTGCATTTGACCTCTGTTTCAGGTGGGTTTCCCTCCTGGTGTGGTGAACATCGTGCCAGGCTACGGCCCCACAGCTGGAGCTGCAATTTCTACCCATGACAACATTGATAAAATTGCTTTTACTGGGTCAACCAAGGTAGGTGATGGATTTCTCATAGGACACTTGCTGTTCCTCTTTGCATTCTCTTCTAGACTGTCATTCATACAGGACTGGACCAATGAAATGCTGGTAATTTCTGTATAGGCAATAACTTTTTTCCTTGGGAGAGGATTTCTCAGAAGTGTTTGGTATTTGTCTAATTCAGATCCTTGTGCTAATCCCACATCTCTGTAAGCTGGGTTTTGCCAAACCACCATATTTCTGTAAGAACTGAATAGGTGCTCTGATATAAGACAGTGTACTGGGCAGGCTGGTGGTGACTTAACATCATGTCATTGACCTGATGGAGCTTCTGGGCAAGTTTTCCTGCCAGTCCTGCCCTGCAACTGGAAAACATGTCAGTCAGAGCCCTGAACAATTCTTCCTTGGCTTTAGTTACCTCTGAGGAACTTAGGACTTAAACAAAAACATGGCCCCGTGCCCAAGACTTCCTCTGCTGACGTGGAGGGGATTAACATTTGAGCTTCTTCTGAGACCTGCATGGTAAAGCACCTTCTATTCAGTTTTTTTCTGTAGATAGGTACATCTGCCTTGTTTATGAGAGGGGGGGAAGTAAGGCCTCTGCACTCTCAGTCCCCTACAGCCATCCTCTTCTGTACCTACAGAGGGAAAAGTGCACAGGGCCTGGCCAAGTCCATGGAATTGAGCACAGCTGAGACAGGCAACAAAAATTGCCTCCAGTAATCACTGCTGAAAATTCTCAAACAAAAGATTGCTTAGAAATGTGAATGTTTTTCCACTGACTGCTTTAGATGTTTCTTGCATATCCACACCCCCTGAAGAGAGGCAGTGTCCAAAGAATGGAAATGCTGACACCAGTGGAGGCAGTTGAGGCAAATATAGTCTCTTCTCCTTTATTTCTTTGAGGAACATTGTTCTTGTCGAGCATTTGCTGAGTTCATCCATTCTTATGTCTGTTCTCATAGCTGCAGAGTGTAATTTGAATGTATAATGATGACAAATTACCTTGAAAGGTATTCTTGACCAGTAAAGGTGACTCTAAGCACTCAAAAGCTGCTGCATTTACCAACACTACCATCTAGTGGCTTTGTGTACATCCAAACTGCTGTGCATATCCCATAGGAAAAGGTGTGTTAAGCCTCTGTTTCTGTACAGGGATCATGGGAACAAACCAAAATGCAATAAAGCAGAAGTTCACAATGAGCTTTTACTCTCTTGATAGTTGCTCTAATCTCAGAGTTTACTCAGTGTCTTGCTTCTCTCCAAATCCTAGATCAGAAACTTTTAGCCCAGATGAGACTCTGGCTGTGTGAGAACAATGGAGCTTATAGACTCATCCAGCCCACATGGATCTGTTTGGGTTTTTAATGAAAAAGGAGTATCCAGTGGATTAGTGGCAGAAGGAAAATCTCAGCTGCTGGAGCCTGTAGGCAAAAAAACTCCTGTAGACACTGTGCTTGTCTCCTAATCCATGGGTGTGCAGGAAACACGGAGGGAGACAGATTCTTTGCTAATGCATGTGTAATTTAGAAGTGTTTTCTTCCCCCTCCACCCATCTGTGAGTTCAGCTGCATCTCTGCAGTATTTGCAGCACAATGCTACTGTTTCTGAGCCAGGAAGTGAAGCTAATTCAAAATATATTTTGACTTAGTTTTTAAGCCCCAGCTCGGGCTTGGTGCCAGCTTGGAAATACTGATCTTAAACTCCATGAGAATTTTGCTCATCTAGATTTTTTCTTTTCCTTTACTTTATTAACTTACTCCTCTTTGGCCAGCTTGCTTGTAGTAATGCCTCTTGCAAAGATATGATGCATCACTTATTTCTGCTGTCTCCAGGACTAAGCTCTGAGTGACTAGAGATGATCTGCACTGCTAAGTTCAGAGTCATGCTTGAGTTACAAAGTCAAACCCTGAGAAATGCAGATCTGTAACTGCCAGCCAGCTGCCCCCCTGCTTTCCTTGCTCACAGTTCCACTCCAGGGAAACAGTATTTTTAGGCAGTAATAAGGTTTCCATGTGCAAAGGTAAAATACAAGAAAATCAGTTATAATACAAACAAATTCAAATATAAGGTCACTGTTAAGAAGTTAACCTGTCCTAGCAACTAAAGCTTCCAAATAGTTTTAATTCCTACTGTTTCTAACAAAATTAGATGACTAGACTCTGGAAGCAGAGTAAATCCTCCCCTTCAGGAGACGGTGGACAGATAAATGCCAATAGATGGTCAGAGCAGGTTCCTGGGCAGAAAGTGCCGTGGCAGAACTAGTTGGAGTTTCTCTGTTGAGCTCCTCAGGTGTTGCCTTGGAAGGAACATGTCTCAGCTACTCTTGTGTGTGGAGCAGCTCAGCCTAAACTGTCAGAAAGCATTAGTTTTCTCCTAAATGTCAAAATCACTGCATGGCTTTTTGGTATGGGAGTGCTAACAGATAGGAACAGTGAGTTCTTACCGTTGACTTGGCAAGATTTACTCAAAAAAGTTTGAATTCCCAATGTTTAAAAGTAAAACCTGTAGCCTTTGGAGCCAGCTGACTGCCAGTGTTGCTCACTGAGTTGCACTGGGTGGGAAATGCCTTGTCCTACAGCTCTGAGTAGCAGATAACTTCAGGATACAGATCCTGTAGCTCTCCCAGATAGCTCACCCTTTCAGATCTGCCTAAACCAAACCTTAATTCCGAGGCTGGTTTTGACCCAGCACATCACAGCACTAGGAAACTCAAACTCCTTGACTTTCTACCTGCTTGGGTTCTTCCACCCCTGTCAGCATTACAGTTGGCACTGGGGGGAAAAAAATCATGTTCTCTCTGTGTCTCACTGCTGCAGGTTGGGAAACTGATCAAGGAAGCTGCTTCTAAAAGCAACCTCAAAAGGGTGACATTAGAGCTGGGAGGGAAAAACCCCTGCATCGTGTGTGCAGACGCAGACTGTGAGTATGGGCTGCTGGGTTTGCTGTAAGAGAGGCTGGTGGGGCTTGTGTGTCTCTGTGTCCTTTGGCAGCTCACAGGGCTGGGGTTTGCCACCACATCCACCCCAAAGCCTGCAGAAAACCTCTGTCTCAGAGCAGGATACAGTTCTGCATCACTGGAGCTCTTCCCTAGGGCAAGGATCGTTCCTGTGGCCCATGTTGCCTTCCCTGGGGGTGGCTACAGTTGCAGATAAATCTTGCATTTGTATTTCTGCTCTTTGTGTGCTTTCCTTTTGGTTGGCAGTGCTGCAGACCCTGAGCCAAGCACTGGGGAAAAGCAGTTTTTTGGAAAGCAGCCCCTGTGCAGGCATTCCTGTGACAGGAGAGTTTTGTAGGACCTGATCTAATCCAGCCTTCACCTCTACCCTGGGGGTCTGCAGGGCTCATTTAACAAGTTTTGTTGTGATTTTTATTACACTAGGAGACACATGTAACCTGTGACCACCAAAATAGTTGGAAAACTGTATTTGGGCTTCAGGAAAATATTCTCCACTCTCCTGCTCAGCACAGCAGAGGTTGGAATCAGAGGTATTTGTGCCAGCTGCTAATAGTGAGCCTTGCAAGGATGTGGCCAAAGCTGACACACTGCTTTCTGAACAATCACTGCTGAAACTAGTCTTTAGGAACCAATGCCATGGTATCCAGGAATCCACATTTGAATTCCCACAACAAGAAAAGCTGGTCACTGCCTTCAGTGAGTCCTTGTGGAAGAAAGTATCAGGAATTATGGCAAACTAGACCTGGAGACAAAAGGCAGGAAGGGGGGTGGATACAACAAGAGAACTGGTTTGGGGGCAGTGGGAGGCCCTGTGAGTGCCCCCACTGGGTGCAGACCAGCCGTCAGTGTTTTTTCGAGGAGTTTTTCCAAAGGGAAAGGAAACACTGGAAGGGTTGAAACTGTGCATGTGGTAACACTTCTCCCTCCTCCTGGGCCATCTTGCAGTGGACTTGGCAGTGGAATGTGCCCACCAAGGCGTGTTCTTCAACCAGGGGCAGTGCTGCACGGCGGCCTCGCGGGTGTTCGTGGAGGAGCAGATCTACCCGGAGTTCGTCAAACGCAGCGTGGAGTTTGCCAAGAAGAGACTCGTTGGAGACCCCTTTGATGCCAGAACTGAACAAGGGCCCCAGGTAACTGTGTGCCTGAGAAGAGTTTATTGTTTGGTTTTTGGTTGTGGTTTTGTTTAATTTTCCTTGTGTAAATATTATCCTTTACGAATACGGTCCCAGCATAAGTGCCGAGGGGTGAGTAATGTATCATGGCTTTATTTTTCCTCTCCATTTTAAATATCAATTAATCACAACTGTTGAAATGTTATGTTGTAATTTTTCTTTTTTTTTTTTAAAAACACAAATGTATTTAATTCAGTTCTTATCCAGCTTTAAGGAAGGGGCTGTCTTCCTCGTCCAGTAACACAAAGCACATTGCAGTGAGCCATAGCACTGCTCAGAAGAGTGCAGCTAAATGGGCCACTCAGCTCCTTGGCTGTGTTGGTGATGACAAGTGGTTAGAGCCCAGGGACTCCTGAGTCCTCAGTTTCCTTCTCTGCTCCCTTCCTGATCCTTTGGAGAAGTTTCAGCTGAATTAGGAAGAAGAACCATGCCAAGCTGCTGTCAGGACCGGCCTCCTCAATGCTTCCAGAGCCTTCCTCTTAGTTTTTGCATTTGAAGCAATCTGAGCTGTGCTGGAGAGCTCTGGAGAAAAGTGATCCTTGGGTCAGATCTTCTAACAGGCCCACTGTTTGCTACCAAAAATAAAGCAGAATTCCCGTAAATCTCTAACCAAGGCCTCTTGTTCTCAGTACTGCACTGTGAGTTTAGTTTCCTTGGTGCTGTGTAGGATCCCTCAGAGAAGGGATGGCTCTGGGAACATCTGCCCCCCCTTATCTGGACCTGAATCTGCACATGATTCATGCATGGCATGTCCTCTTGCATGGGGAATAAGATGTTCATGCTGAGGCTACAGCTACCCCTGTAACTTGCCTAGAAAGAGATTTCAAACTGCTCAGAAGTCTGAGGAAAATACTCCCATGCTGAGACTTGCTTCAGCAGAGATGAGCTGACCCTCAAGCTGTTTCAAGGTCTGCTCTTACCTTCTGTTAAGGGCTGCCAGCTTTGGGGGTTTGTCTGTTTTGTGGTATTTTTTAATATAACATCATCCTAAATCTTATCCCGCAGAAGCAGTAAGTGAGCTGCACTTGCTCCCATCAGGACTGTGTTCACCTGGCTGTGCTGACAGAGACCACTGAGCCTCATGAGAACAGCCCCTGAATTCACAGAGAGAAATTATGAAGTTTTAAAGGGTGAAACACCCCGCAGTGATTGGAACACAGAGAACTGGGCTGCTTATTTCAGGTCATCCATGCTCCCAGCTCTTGCCAGAGCATTCCCCAGGGCACAGCTATGGCACAGCACTCTGGGATCGGTGTGGCTGAAGGGAGACTCCTTGCATACAGAGCTGTAATTAAGGGTAACAGTAAGTCCAATTAGCAGTGTCTGGTCAGATTTTAAATATGACCCATCTGTCTTCTTTCCCTGCTCTGGCTTACCTGTTACATTGGTAGCTAGGAGAGACAGCACACCCACACACACCTGAACTTCTGCGCACGCAGCTGTCAAAGCCCAAGATGGGAAGGTGTTGAGAGAGTGGGAGGAAACTGTAAATCCCAAAGCTTTTATGTGGTTACCAGTGCAAAGGAACAACCTCTTCCTCTGCAGCTCTGATTCCTTGCTCTCTGGAGCCTATGCTGTGGGCACACACAGGAACTTCAGCAGAGGAGAGAAATGATGCAGTGTCACAAGGACTTAAAATACCTTCAAAAGAAGCAAAGATTCACACCTGCCCACAAGTTACTGTTCAAATGTGAAGCTTCCAGCTCAATTTTTTTTCCCTGTTCCCGAAGTAACCTGCTTGGCTCTGAGGGATTTTTTTTTTTTTATCTTGAACTGATGGATAAGGGAAGAATCATCAGGAAAAATAATCTTACTCTTTTTCATCTCTCCCCATCAGATGCTTCAGATCCAGCCTGTTGCTTTCATTCTCCTTTTGTGTGGGTCAGCGGGAACATACACAACAGCATTACAAAAATGGCCATGTGCTGCTGCATAGATCCCACTTTGGGATGGTCACTGCTTAGAAGCCAACAGTGGGAAGGAGTTGGAGCCCACCTTTAGGCTGGCAGTGTTCATAGCCCATGATCTTTCTGGTCCTACATCATCTATAGGCGATGACAATCATGTTCCACAAGAAGCTGATGTAAGCTAGTCCTGGAAAAGTGGTCCTATGTACAGCTGTTTGTTCCTACATTGCACTGTAGTAGTTTGGGGAACGGGCTGATTCAGGTCTTATCCAGCCTCTTTGGAAGTGAGGAAGAAAGGTTTTCCTCAGGTCAGTTCCCTGATGTGCATTACTGTGCCCTGTCATGGGTGCCCGTGGCATGGACGTGGGGAAAAGGCTGTGTCAGCTGCAGTATTGGGTTATGCTGATATAAACTGTACTGCTCTGATCAAAATTAGGTCAACTTTAAGCAGTATTAAATTTAGACAGAAATAAGGCATGCTTCTGATGAGACCTCTCCAAAACTCACATGTGTCTGGCAGTGCTGCCTGGCAGGAATTCAAAGGACACCACAAGGAACCTGCGGGGTGATCAGGACTGTTTGAGCAGAGTGCCAAGCCCGAATCCAGACCAAGGGCAATTTTTAATTTTGGATTCCTGGGAGCTGTATCACAGGAAGCAATAAAGTAAATCTGCACAGACGGCAAACTGGTTAACCAGGGCATTATACAACTGGGAACAGCAAACTGCGTTAGATGAGCCTAATGTCCTGGTGGACTAGAACAGGGATTACATTAGAGCAAGACTAGACTACTTTTGCTATTTTAGAACCCCAAATACTGGGATTGGTGGACTGTAAGACCTAGACTACAGGAATAAAATTAACACTAATCATGGCAATTCCTAGCCAGGAGTTATTCAGCCTAAAACATATCATTTGATTTATAAGATGGTGAATATTTTCCTTTTGACTGTAGACATGCACCTCAGGATTAAAGTGTGAAAGTCAAAACATGTAAGTAGAAAGGATCTGTTTCCAACAGTGTTGGACCCAGTTGTGGGTTATTTTGCAGGATTACAAATGCTAGGATTTGAGAAAGGAAAAACTTCTCTTTGTGGTCTTGACTTAAATGAAGCAAGAGATGAAGACTTGGGGGTTCTCAGATTTTCGGCATTGCAGTGATCCTTAGAAGCCGCCTTCTCTATTGAATTAGATGAATAAATAGTAGAATTTGCTTTACCAGATCATGTGTTTTTAATAGAAGTCAATGCTCGAACCATAAATAATAGTGGAGTAGGGGACAGAATTTAAACAAGCCTTGCAAGCTCCAGTTACAATGACAAACAGTTCCACCCTTGCATGTCATTTTTACAAATGTTTTCTTTCCCCAGTGTCTTTTCATCTAACTGTAGTTTGCCTTGCAACAAGTTACAGCTGTATAAATATCCTTGTTTTGTTTTCTGTGATGTGAAGTGGATGGACTGGATTGGTCTGGATCACAGACATGCCAGGATGGAAAGCACTTGCAGATATTTTCAAATTATTTACGCTTGGCAACTAAGCAACCAGACAAACAGACAATATGTCTGACACCTGCCAAGCTCCCTGTGTGACACTGTATCCTGCATGAGGACACACATTTCCTCGTGCAGTAGCATGTATGAAGTGTGTCCTTGGGTAGCACCTGAACACTGGAGAGAACACAAGCCCTTAGTACAGGCTGTCCACGGTGCCTGAGGGACACACACATCTGTGTGGCAGCAGATGTGCTGTTCTCTGTTTTCCCTGTGTACCAGAAGTACCCCAAGGACACCCTCCTGCAGCTTTGATATTTGTCTAAAAAGCATGAAAACTTGGATTGTGTGTGGCCAGGATTAACTAGGGACAGGATATAGTCTGTAATCTGGAGGAGTCAAGTGTGGAACACTCCGTGTAAACAGTCCCAACTGGCAACTGGCCCCGCTGAAATAAAAACAGATGCTGAGGGAGGGGGATTGAACGAGCACAGGCATCTGGAGGTACCTGGCATTCAGAATAACCCCCTAGGCTTCCAGGGCACTTCAAACCAGTGGGTGGAGTCTTTTATTTAACTCAATAAATTTGTCAAGCTTTTTGTTAGTTTTATTCTTTTAAAACATCCCTGTAAGACTTTTACCACCTCCAGGATGCTGGTAACAACAGCACTCACTAATTGAGATTATTCCATATCTAGGTGTGGGTGAGGAGGAGTTAGACCAGGTTGGTAGTTAAAAATGAGGATATGGCTCCCAGTGCAGAGAATGAACACATGCAGGGATAGTCCTGGTCTCTTAAGATCCGTGAAAAGATATTCTGATTTTAAAAGCAAGGCTTCAGTGCAGCAGTTGTTCTGAAGTCACCCCACTAACAGAGCTTATCTTTGAGGCTGTAGATAGAGTGTGAGAGTGTGGAAGGAGATGGAGGCAGAGCTCACTGGCTGCTTCCAGCTGGGGACAGAGAGCTGGGGGTGCAACAAAGTTGAGCGAATAGTTTATATACGCTGATTCTCCTTCCCTTGCACCAATTCTGTTGGTCAGATCCCTTGCTGAGCCCAGCAAAACCCATCCCAGGCTGTTCTCATGCTGCTACTGAGATAAATCAGTGCTTGGAGAAGGTCTGTAAGTCCCAGAGCTCGAGTGAGGTGAGCTGTGGGAGTGCATATCCAGGACACAGAGAAAGGGAAAGTGGGGAGACCCCTCCATGTGGCAGCAAACTATTAGATCAGATTACACAGCCACATGCAACTTCACCTTCTGTTTTCTGTGGGCTACCTCCTGTCTCACCCTGTTCATTGCCTGGCTGTCCTACCCCAAACTGAGATGTTACCTGACCTGGTTGGACAGTGCCCTGCAAACCTGCCCCTGGGCCGCATTCCGTGACTTGGTCTCTGGAACCGCGATAATAAAGGCACTGCTCTTTGTCTTCCTTTTGTGTCTGACAGATTGACCAGAAACAGTTTGATAAAATCCTGGAGCTGATAGAAAGTGGGAAGAAAGAAGGGGCTAAGCTGGAGTGTGGGGGTCTTGCCATTGAGGACAGAGGCCTGTTCATAAAACCCACTGTGTTTTCGGAGGTCACTGACAACATGCGAATCGCCAAAGAGGAGGTACAGTACAAGTCACCTGAGCTTTATCTGCATTCACCACTGTAAATGGGAAAGGAAGAGGTATGGGGGTGGTTTGAAATCAAAACTTGAGAGGAGAGTAGAAGCAATCCATTCAACTGATGAAATATCTGCAAGATGAGCTTCAGTTTGGACTCTTTGTGTGAGTTGTAAGAGGAGAAGGGAAAGAGCAGAACAGAAAAAAATTGTCAAAATGTTTTAGCATCATTTTTTGTGCAGTTTATGGGTGTCTATTTGCCATCCCTTCCTAATGCCTTGCTGCTTTCCCTCATTTTCTTTGGTTTTCCAAAAGGGAATTAGCTCTGTGAGTGTACTCACTGGACAAGAACAAACACAAACCAGTAGATAACACTACTCTAGATTTTTTAGTTCTCATTTCAGGAGAATTTGATATAATGCAAAATACGAGCACATGCCTTACCTGGATAAATGCTGGTTCAGTAGTAGTGGCCATGGAGAGGTTTCTATCTGAATCCTTGATTTTAAATATAAATAACTGAGTAAAAATAACTGAAACTGTGGCAGAATGGAGCAATTCTACTTATTCTTTGTCCTAAAGTTTGAAGGTTTTTCTAAAGACTTTTTTCTTAAGCTTTATGGGAAAAGAACTCTGAGGCTTGCAGCTGGTGAGGAGGGAAGGAATGGCCACTGAAGAACTTCTCTCAAGTAGCCTTAGTCTCAAACAATCCCAGATTCCATTCTCATGGCAAAATCCCCTGAGGCTGACCATTTCTTTCCTATATGAAAACATGCTCAAAGCCAGCAAAGTGCAGATCTAATACTCTGGATTTCATTACTCATCTGCAGAAATGTTGAACAAGCTGCATGTGATTAGATCCTGTGATATTCCTTTGAAATAGAAGTTAATCTACTTTTCATCGTGTTCCCCAATGGAAAAGAAGTAGTTGCCAAAGTCTAACTGGCACTTGTATTTTATGCTTTAGCCTAGTGCTTTTTATGGGGCTGCTTGCTGTTCACTCCTGGCAGGACATTTAAATGTCTCAGATCTGCCACAGAATCTCTAAGGAACCTGGGAAAGATATCAGTCACTCAGGGCATGAGTTACATTCTAAAAATAGAGGAGAAAAGTGCTGAAAATCCCATGACAGGCCTTTTCTTAATGAACTGACTCCAAATCCCATGTCATGATTCATGAAGCTTATCCAGTTTCATTCATTTGCAGTTTTGTTGCAAATGCATGTTCACCCTTTGCCTAGGATTGAGGCTCGAGTTAAACACCTGGATATCCCAAAACAGACACTCAGAAACCCTTCTGTGATCCTAAAGGTAGCCCAAGTGACAAGTGAGTCTCCATCTCACCCTCAGTGGGGTTTTTTGTGCTGTGAGGCCTGGGAAGCCAAGTTTGTGGTCAAACACAGACGTGGTAAATGCAGTGCATGCAAATAAACTGCACGCAGTGACAAAACCAGAGTTAAAAATCAAGGAAGGAAACTTGCAGTCCTTGAAATATATTAATTACTACTTGAGTACACTCAGCTTCGGAGTTCAAAAGGAGAGTTTTGATGGGGTAAGGATGAAGCATTTGAAACTTGTCCAGATCTAACTCTGCTTATTTTGATTGTTATGGATGATCCATTAGTTGTTGGATCTCAGCATGTATTAACTAAAATAGCAGATCACTGTGCTTCCTTTGAAGTTTCATTGGTAGTTTTTAAGAGACTCTATCAGTGCCTTTCTAGAAGGCTAGGATGTAACATTTTAAATATATTATCCAAACAAAGCATCTGACTCCCATTACTCCAGAATGACCATGATTACCAAGGGCTTGCCTATACTAAAGTTTAATTGATATGTGCAGATTTTTGGGCCAGTTCAGCCAATTATGAAGTTCAAGAGTATAGAAGAGGTGATAAGGAGAGCCAACAGCACCGAGTACGGACTCACAGCCGCGGTGTTCACCAAGAACCTGGACAGAGCCTTAACTCTGGCTTCAGCTCTGCAGTCAGGAACGGTCTGGTGAGCAGTGTGGGAACGGAGTGTGGGCTGGGAGTTGGTTTCCTGGGAGGGGAGAGGGATTTATGACTTGCAATCATGTATAAATGCTGGAGGTGAGACGTATTAGGAGCCTGTTTAATTCTTTGTGCTGCTCAGAAACAACATCCATTCCTCAAAATGAGGTGGTGAGGACCAGACAGTCTGTTGAGAAATGGATTGTCCCTTTGGCTGATGTAGTTTTTCACCTGAACAACCCTGGAAATGTAGGAGTTGTAGTAAATTCCACCAGACATGATGCCTTTCAAATCCTCTGTGTATGTGTGTGTGTGTCACTATCTTCAGGCACCACCAGATGGGTCTTTGCTGCACAAACCAGTGTGGACAGTAGATGGCAACACAGCCCTGTCACAAAGAGCAGCTATTTTTGCTTACAGAATCCCTTATTTTATATTAGAATCATTTAAAAGATGGAATCCTGATTTTTTTTTTTCCCCATTCAATATGGGAATTTGATCTGATGTCTGATTTTGATGCACACAAAGGATTGATTTCGAGAGCTGGCACCTGAGGAATCTGCCTCAAATACTGAAGTAAAAATGGGATATTGGGCTTTGAAGGATACATGTGCTGTACATGAAGGTGCACAGCTACAGGACAAGCCATAGCTGTCCCTTTTCAGTCATTTGATCTTACTGAGGTGCTGAGGAAGTGTCTGCTTTTTCTCCTACATGTCTATAGAAATGGGCCCAGTGCTTTCATTTTACTGCAACACAATTGTCTAATACAGTCCAAATTTTTTTCTATACCTGGAAGCGGATGCTGGGCCTGGTTGTGGGTGTTTAGACAGCTTTTGGAGTAAACATGTTCATTTCAGAATGTGTTTCATAAACTAGGGAATAGGCTGGACTATTTATTTTAATCACAACTCTGAACAGGACTCAGTACCACTCAAAAGTTTTGCATTTCTGCAACAAAATAAGATTTTATTGCTAAAATCTGATTTCTCAAGTGACTGCATTGTACAAAGAGAAAACGGACAGATTTCAGCCCTTTTTTGTATTGTTGCTGTTGTCATCATCTTGCTTCTCTTTGGTGTTGAATTGTCTTTTCAAAAAATTGATGTTTTTATTGTAGGATCAACTGTTACAACGCGCTCTATGCACAGGCTCCTTTTGGTGGCTTTAAAATGTCAGGCAACGGCAGAGAACTGTAAGTTTTGCTCAGTATTTTGTTTATATGTGGGTGGTGAATGCAACAACAGTTGTGAATGTGAAAACACTGTTGAATTTGCTTCTAAACTATCAGGCTTGCAGCAAGCTGCAGGGGGAGGTGCTAAGCCAGCACAACATGGATATAAAGCATTCCTTCAGGAGTACCTTCCTCTGCTTTGTAAGCTTTTAGGAACTCCAGTTCAGTCAAGTCCACTTGGAAGCATTTTTCCACACTGGTTAGGTTTTTAGGTCAAGGGAGAAGTGTGACACCTTGGCTGGGGACATTGGTATTTACCCAAACCTCCTCCACCTTTCCCTGGTGGTATCTGGGCCTCCCTTGGCTGCTGTATCATTGCTCCCAGTTGGACCTCTTCCAGTGGGAATGAATGATCTCCAAAATCATTCTACATCCCACCTTCCAAGCTTGCTGCTAAATTACAGGAGAACCCTCTGTCCCTCTTCCCCCAGCCTGACCTGTTGCAGTGGGGCTACCAGACATTTCAGCTTTAATTAATTACTAAAGCAAACATTTTTAAACCAAGGTCACCCCATGAGCTGGAGGTAGAGCTGAGAAATTTTCTTAAATCTTAATTTTTTTCTTGTACAGGAGGGAGACAGCTTTTCTTACATCTCTCAGCAGACTCTTCAGAGGAATCTAAAGCATTTTTTCTTTCACAAGCCAGATTTAATTCCAGGAATCACTTTCAGTTCTTGGTGCATCTGCTGCTCTGGGACATTCGGGTGCCTCACTTGCTAAGCACAGCAAATGAATGAATCCTCAAATGGGACACAGATATATTGAGACCTTATGGTTTACTTTGCCTGACTGCCTGGCTAATTAAAGGATGTCAGGGCTTTATCCCTTGGGCAAGGCATGGGAATAGAACCAGTTTTCACCAACCATATAATGCAGTGGTGGGCTCTCTTATCAGTATGTTTCTGGAGCAAATGTCATGGTAACTTGTAGATAGAAGCTTGCTTTCAGTGAAAAATTCACTTTAATTACTGACTGAGCACTGATAACTGTGTGTATGTGGCTGACTCTTCTGTGGCTGCTCACAGCAGCACTCACCTTTCATTAGGCAGAGTCACAAGGTGTCAACTTGTGGGTTACAGTGACCAGAAGCATTCTGTGTCCCTTTCCCATGAGGGTGTAGTTGTACGTCCGCGTGTGCACCTACTTAGCAGTTACTAGAAGTGGTGGGACAAATCAAAAGTTGGTTCAGATCTGGGTTTAATGGCCTGATGTCTCTACAGCAACTGGCAATGAGAAAATAAAGTGCACACATGTAGAGCTCTCTTCTCTTAGGGAAGTACATATTAACATGCTACAATTGTTTGTCCCTCTCCCTCCTCTCTCTTCTTTTCCAGTGGTGAATATGCTTTGGCAGAGTATACTGAAGTGAAAACAGTCACCATCAAACTCTCCCAGAAGAGTCCATGAGGACAGAAGGCCTAAAATGCTGACACTCTGAATGTGACACATGGGGGACGTGTTCAGAGCAAGGGGGAGGGGAGGGGTAGGAAGGAAAATGGAAACACCTGTCTTTATTTCTCTAGAAACACTGAATCTACTGGACTCCATTTTGTCAACTGGCTCTTCAAAAACTGGTTTTCCTGACCCTACTGGCAGTACACTCTGGTACTGAGCAAGTCCTTGGCCGTTCATCTGCCTGCTACCTGTGACTAAGATGATGGTCGGTCACAGTGTCTGCAGGACATCTGCTTTCAAACTGTACCCTGAAGGACGTGGACGTGGCTGGCAGGTTAGACAGATTGCTGGTACCATTAGCCTGGGCTGGCAAACAACTTCAGAGGCATCTGGGTTTCACTTGGCATAGATGGACTCGAGTGGTAGGGTTAGTACAACTTGGCTGGAGTTGGTGGAGTTTGTGTGGAGATTGCAGCTGGAGTTTGGGATCTGAGTGCAAGCTTTCATGGAAGGATCTGTAATGAAATTCTCTTTGAAAGAGCTATCTTAGTCTCTCTAAAGATACATGCATTCTCCATACTGGTGATATTCTAGCCCTGAATGAGATTTGTGGGAGTTTCCTAGAGGACTCCTTTGGGGCCAGTATTTCACCCAGCAGAACTAGACGTTCAAGTGCCCTTGGAACCTGAAGTTTTGCTGTGCACACACTACACATGCTGCAAATGCAAGTCACTGACTTGCTGACCCTTCTGGCTCCGAGTGAGTCACAGTTGTATCTCAAACCTTCACTACAGCACTTTTTGCAAGAGGATTTTGCACTGTACTTACCGTGATGACACCGAGATGGATGCTGAGCATGTAGCATGGCAGATACCCCACAGAAAACACCCCCCCACCTGTCCTTCTGACCCAGAGGAGAGAGCAGAAGAGCTTCAGGAAGCTGTCCTGCTCTCTCTGTAACTTTCAGGCTTTGTGAACATCTCTTTGTTTTTGAGCCGGGCTATTATTGTGAGCGTAAAACTATTAAGCTCTTCTCACTGCTTCTTTATCCTGTGTGAATGTAGCTTAAAATACGTTTCTGGAGGTACAGTGTGAAAAGGCAGGTGCTCCCAAGCACACATCAAGTGCTAAAGAGGTGGGTGTATGAGCCAGTTACTATGGATAAGCTATGGCTGGACTTAAATGTGCCAGAGCTTTGCAGTAATTGTCCCTGTGAGTGCTGTCATCTCGTAGCCAGCACGGAGTAGCTGATCCTTCACTGAGTAACCAACTGCCTTCGATTGTCTCTTGCTCACAGCTGTCCATGGAGTGGCTGTCACACCAAGTTCATACCTTAGTACCTCCTGCAGTAACTCCTTTGCATGCCCAGACGTTATTAGGGGATTAATGACAGGTCACACACTGTCTCCAGTTCCTGGGTTCACTGCTTTCCCTCCTCCTCCTCCTGGAGAACCACTGGCAAAAAGGACAGCAAGTCCCACGTCTGCAGGAGCTGTGAGTGTGCAGGAGTTAGTGGTGACAGCTGGTTAGGAAGTTCAGGTGATCCCAACTGGGATTGTCCTCTTAGAACAAACCCATGGAGGTTCCTTACGGCGTATCAACAGATCTCCAGGGAGCACTGATAAAGATTCCTGCCTGGAGTTTTCCAGATGTTAGAGCTTGAAGCAGAAATGCAGGTCTAACCTCTTTTCTCTGCTGCAAGCAAGGATTTAACCAGTACCTTCCTTTGCTCAGAGATACTCAGTCAGTAACGAGTTCTGTTGCATCAGTGGAGCTTTTTTTGGAGGAGGAAGGAAGGTGGGTGGCGATAAGTAAGGAAAAAGTTTGCATGAGCCTAAACTTCCTTATTAGTGAACGTTGAAATTGCACTTCAACACCACTTAACTTCTTACATGACATACCTCCAACAGTTGTAACGAGGTGCCTGTCCTTCCCTGGGGTGTGAGACAGGTAAATCTCCCCATCCAGTGACAAAAACGTCCTCCCTTCCCCATGAAAGGCCAAATGGGAACATTGTAAATAAGTTTTTATTTTTGTAAAACACTTAGAGTCCAAACATCTTCTCAGACAAACATTTTACTCTTGCCTACCTGAGGGTTTTCTTGGTCTGCAGCCAGACAGTAGGGAGGTGAGGCAAGCAGTAAAAGGCTGGTTATCTTGATGTATTTCTGTATTTTTGATAAGCAGTGGTGGGAAACTGAAATCATCTAAAATTCTTAAAAACCTGCTATCCTGACTTTATATGTATGATATATATTTCACTTTTTTTTTCCCTTATCATGTTTTTAAAAAGTCAATGTATCTCTTATTGTATAAATCAGGGTTTGACTCTACACACTGAATTTTCTAAGTTATATAACACTAGACACTAACTTTAAAATAACCCCTTAGAGGGTATATATATATTTCTTTCATTGCACAGTAAGGCTTTCATATGAAATATTAGTTGTTTTTTTAAAAGAAAAAACTATATTTATAAATTAGGATACAGTTAATCTAATGTATTTTTATAGCTAAAGGTACATGAAAGTGCTATGTTTAAACCTCATGTATATATTTAGACTATGGATATCTTTTTTTTTTGTAATAGTTCTTGTTCCTAATAAATGTTTAACTTTGTGAAATGGGTGTGTCTGAGGATTCAGTATCTCACTGGGGAACTCTGAGGGAATCTGCACTTGGATTAATTTCTGCAATTTGTGAAGAATTGGCCTGTTTTAAAAGAGTAAAGTGCTAAGTGTGGTCAGTGCTCTGCACATAAAAGCTGGAGTGTGTGAGCAGCTCACCCTGCAAACAGCCACTTGTGTGAGTTGTGCCATTTACTGTGAGCAGAGGGAGGAGGAGAGCAGAGCTGCAGCTGGCAGGGCAAGCACAAAGTCAGATGGAGCCTCTTCCTTCTGAGGTGAGACCCAAAACAGAAGTATTCAAAGAGGTCATGCAGACAGGTGGGGGCTTCCTGCCTTGTTCTGGCTGCTCCCAAACCCCTTTGAGACACATCCACCACTAATATGACTCTGCTAAATGCGTTCCCATTCGTGTTTTATTTCCCTCATCTGCGATGTGGATAGAGAGCAAGAACGTTCCATTGTCTTTCTTTTCTCTTCCCATCTGATGTGTGAGAAATACACATAGCTCCCTACACAGGCCAAGCCAAACTCCTTGAATTTTCCACGTGCTAACAGCATCACTCAGAAGCTTTTAGACTCCAGGAAGGGGAAGACTGGAGATACAAAGGAATTACTGTGAGTGACACAATCAATGGAGACTTAAGGAAGAGTGGGATGAGATTTGGGGAGGGAAAAGGGGAAAAGTTAGCTTGAATGTGTGGAAGAATTATTGCCTGGGGAAGTTAGAGTTTCTATCATAATAAAGGAAAAAGTTATTTTAGTGTGTTTTGAAACAGTTTTGCTCAAAAAAAAAAAAGCTATAAGAAATGTCTGGGTAAGAGCTGGGCTGTGAGTCATAAAAGGCAGCAGGGTGGATAAGAGGTAGAAGGGGTGCTCAAACCAGCTAACACTGTTTTTAGCTGTGTTGAAAGACAATGGTATAGGTATGTTCTTGCTCTCTGTCTGTGGCTGTAGCTCAAGACTGATTGATGGGACCTGAACACAGGTAAAAGCACCAGTGAAAACCCATTCTCTCTGTGTCTCCGTACTCGCTCCAAAGAAGCATCCCACGCAACTCTCAGGCTGCCACACCCATTCAGTGAGTGGGCATGGCTTTCTCCATCCTTCAGTGACCATCTGAGACCCATTGCTAAGTACAGACCAGGGAAGAAAAAATACCCTCTGTGTTTAAAGAATCACTGTGAGAAGCAGAGCAAAAGGCACGCAGAAATGGTCTTTTCTTAGTAGGTCCAATGGCTGGGGAAAATTCCAGGCTTGCCCAGGAAAGTTCCAGGCTTGTCAGAGTCTCCCGGAGAGGAACGGGTCAGTGATGGGGAAGGACTGCGCACACCAGCCCAGCGCTGGAGCGCAGCCCGGCTGACTCCTTCCGAAGAGAGGGGGCAACCTCGCTCTGCCCTTCCAACGGGGGAGCGAACTCGGCGCGGTCCGGGGAAGGAGCAACTTTCCAAGTCGAGGATCTCGGAGCAGCCCGGTAAGGCCGGGCCGTGGCGGGAGGATGGGCAGCGGTGCCCGGGAGGGCCACGCCGGAGCTCGGGGGTCACTGCAACCCCCGGTCTGCTTTTTTTTTTCCTAAAAAACACCCCTCCCCTCCTCAGGACCCGCGGGGCTGTGTGGGGGCGGGGGTCGAGGCCGTGCCCTGCCCCGCTCAGCGCTCCGGGCCAGCCCTGCCCGCGGGGGCAGGCGAGGGGCCGGCCCGCAGGACTCGCCCTTCTCCGCTGCGGAGGAGGCGCCGCTGCCCCGCTCCCTTTCCTGCCGCCTCCCTCGGCGGAGCGGGGCGGGCGGGCTCCGGAGGAGGAGGAGGAGGAGGGGAAAAAGGAGGTGGAGGAGGCGGCAGCGGCGCAGCGACCGCCGGCCCGGGACGCTGGAGGTACCGCGGCTTCGCTGCCCCCTCGGCCACCTGCCCGGCGGCGAGGGGAGGCTGCTGGGGATCCGCCGGGGCCTTTCAGGCGGGGAACGGGGTGGAGGGAGGGGGAGGAAAGAAGCTTTTTTAGAAAGAAAACGAAAGTTGGGAGGGAAGTTTGCAGGGCGGCGGCGGGCGCTGCCGGTCCGCCCTCCCCGGCCGGGCGGGCACCGGGAGCGCCGGGAGTCGCTCCCAGGGGTCACCCGGGGCTGGCTTCGGCGAGTGGAAAGTGTCTGGAAAGGCTTGTGAGGCTCCCCGAATCGCGGTGTAGAGCCTGGTCTCTCCCCAGCCGGGAGTGGTATGGGAGAGAGGGGCTGGCTCGCTGCTCGGAGCTCACCCGAGGATGAAGGATGCGGGTCCCGGAGGGAAGGTGGTCCCCAGGCGGGCAGGGGGTCCCTGTGCGGGCACCACTTCAGCCCCAGGTTCACCATCACCCTGCCCGGTGTGACAGCAGGCGGGTCTGTGCCTTCCCACCCGGACTGTGCCCTTGGGCCTCCCAGGTCCGCGCCGTTCCCAATCCCAGCGACCAACCCCACGAGGGATTCTTAAAAACAACAGGTGGTTTGAGCGAAGAACCGAAGTTTTGGCAGATTTCTCACGAATTGGGAAGTGATCTCGGGCAAATCGCGGGGGCCTGGCTGGGTTTGGGCACAACGCACGGGGTGAGACCAGCCAGGCTGGTGAAGGGGAGAGGAGGTGATGGTTCAGGCACGGTCAGATGTGCTGGGGCACTGTGTGACAGCCGGCACTAACAGCTCTTGGAAGAGAAGCTGGAAATGTGGGAAATGGATGTAAATCGCACTTCAGGTGTATTCTGCAGGCTCCTTCTCCTTCTGAATGAGATTCTGCAGAGCCTATAGATTCCTTCTCCCTAAATCAAATCAAAACATGGTGTTTGCACGTGTTACAGTTGAGTTGACCCTGCTTAAGATAAACTCTGTAGGGTTTTTTTTTATTATATGCTCAAAGGTCCTGAAATATGGAAATCCTGCTTACATGGGCGCTGTGTGGCAGTAACACACATGCAGTTACTTGCAGTTAGAGGGAACTGATTGTCAAAACCACACCACTATTTTTCCTGAAATGTTGTTTTTGGTTTTTTTTTTTTTTCCTTTCACTCTATACGAGGAAAGTTTCGGTCTGGGGAATAGGCTGAGTAGAAGGCTAAAAATCAGGAGTAGGATGGTTTTCAAGCCTCTGTGGTTCGTCCTGACCCCTGTTCAGTGTTTCTTGCACAGTTGCTGTAAGTGCACATGGTTTGTGCCCATCGTAGAGCAAGGAAATGCCTCAGAGTTTAGCAGGTGCTAAAGAGAGCTGGTCTGTTGGTGTGTGCAGGGGGAAGTGCTTATTCTTACTGGAGTTGCTCAGTGCTGCTGGAAGCATCTCATCCCTTCTATGGGCAGAGTTAACAACCTGGACAGCTTCTGGGAGGTGTGAGAGCCTCGCTGACGCCTCTGCCTGTGGCATCACACCCATGGCATGGCAGAGATGTGTGATCCCAGTGCAGCAGCTGTGCCTGCCAGGGTGGCTGAGGGAAGATCAGCCCAGGAGCCAAGCTGATTCCAGTGGGAACTCGGCATGTTCCAGGGCAGAATCCAATCCACCAACACGGCCCAATTCACCAGTTTGCGGGCTTGGAACTGGAATTAGGGATCACCTCCATCTCAGCCTCCTGCAGCACCCAGTGCCTAGACTGTGGGGCACAGGGGTGTGAGTTTTGGTTCCAGGCACCACAGTCAGGGTCATCAGAAGCTGTTTTCCTCTTAGTTCAAGTATTTGCCTAGAAACAACTGATACAGGGTGCAGTGATTTCTAGTGTTGTTGGCTAGTGTTTAAAACCCAGTGTAAGGAGAGAGGACAGAAAGCTGCACAAAGAGTGGTGGTGGAGCAGCATATTTTTGTATCCTCCTTGGCTTTTGATCCCAGCTCTGCTCAGGGAGAGTTAGGGATGATCTCGGGCCTTGCTGCTCAAAGCAGGAGGTGGGTCACGAGCTTTGCCGAATTAGAGCCTCAAATCAAAATTTCAGCATCGCACACCAGACCTGAGAAGAACCAGTAAGCGTCAGCTGAGGGGCATCATGTTGCACCTGAGAGGCATTTACTGACTGAAAATGAAAGCAGAAAATGAGGGAACGCTGGTGCTGGTCTGGCACACACTGCAAAGTCACCCGTAGTTTTAACCTCTGTGTGGAAGAAGTTAAAAGGCGGGTGTGCAGCTGTGAAGAGGGAGGGAGTTGGAATTGCCTGGGAAGACGGAGCTGTGCAGTTTTCTGCCGGCTGTTGTGCCAGACAGTTCAGAAGAAGCCAACCTTTTAAGAGCTCCTAAGGGCCTGATCTGCCTCCCTGAACCTGTTTGAAGAAGCCTGATGCTTCCAGGGGAGGAGAGCTCTCTAAAAGGCCTGGGCAGAGGGGACAGGAGCTGGCGTGTTTCTCTTCGCCCTCTTTTCATTCCTACAGAGGATTGTCTCAGTAACCACAGCAGTATTTCTCAGTTTCTCACAGCCTTACAAGAGCCGTGGTTGTCTTTGTGGATGGGAGAGGTTTTGAGGTTGCATTTAGGATTTTTCCAGCTGCGCTGCGTGGTTTCAATGCTCTGCCTTTACAGCAGCTTGTGGAGAATCTGAAACTGCAGCTGTGACCCCTGCCCACCCCCACGTCCTGTGCCCAAAGACTGAGCAGCTTTGGTGGTGAAAAATTAAGAACATTATCTTTCTATAGTGGAGAAATTGTTAGTCCCCTCTGTTAATTCACGTTGTGCTCTTAACAAAGCTATTATGCAAATAATTGTGTTTGTAGGATAAGTGCATTTCTGCAAAACAACATTTAGGCATCTGTGTTAGAGTGCAGAGGAATGAGCAATTTCTATACTAAAATGGTTAATCTGTTTTGTTGTTTATTTTTAAACAGAATAAATGATGTTTCTTCGGGATGGTGCTTTATTAGCAGTCTCTGCTCCTGCATGTACGTGATGGAGACCATTCAGCTTTGACAACACTGTTCAGTTTGAAGTGCTGTGGAAAGTTTGTCCGTTGGACCTTCACAACTGGACCCAGAATGTACTGGTGTGTGGGAACTGAGGAATCCGCTGTTTGCAGGGAGAGCAACATGGATCCACAAAATGGTAAATAAGAGGAATATTTTTTTTTTTCTTTCCTGTTCAGACTGGGGGCAAAAGGTTTTAAGAGAACTCAGCAGCCACTGGTTTTTGATGAAATTTAAAGATATGAAAGGTCTTTGAGCCCTAATCTTTGAAAATTTGCCAAGGAATTTTACTTCCAAGGAGAATGATTGTTGAACTACTCAGGTGGTAAGAATAGCATTCCCCTCAAGATTGATGTTCTCCAAAAGGCTACAGAATTAGTCAATACATGCATCATGTCTCCCCAGTTCCTAAATATGTTTTACAAGATCTGTGCTTTTTCAGTGTGTGAATGCAAATATGTTCCCAGTCAGTGTTGCAGTGGGTTTTCAGGGTATGAAAGCTGCTAAAATCAGAGCATCCTTTCTCAGCCTGCACAGATATTAACCTGCTCCAGTTTGACTGTCAGCTTCGATTCAGCGCCTGGCAGTGATTTATTGCTGGGCTGGAGCAGAAGGTCTGTGTTTATGTAATCTAATAAATCCATGGGTGGATATTCCTCTTTCAGCAGGGACATATGCTTCAGGTTGCTTCCTGTGAATTTTTTTTTCCCCTTTTTTTTTTTCCCTGAGCAGCCGAATTATTTTTGGATGGTTTCTCTCGCTGCAACCCTCAGCTCCCAGGCACTGCTGCGTTTCTCTGAGTCAAACCCCAGTTATGTTTCTGCAGCAAGAAATAGCCTCCTGCTTCTTGTGTAACGGTATTCCCCCCTTGCAGCAAGTGCTTCATTAGGAGGCAGCATCTGCGTTTGAAGTGTGGGAAGAAGGTGTGTTTGACGCTCTGTAGTGAGTAAGCAGCCCTCAGCAGAAGCTAATGGTTTTGCAGCCTTATTTTGGATTTTATCAGCAACTATGAAGCAAAACCTGATAGTTTGTTCAGAGGCCGCCTTGTCTTGTTTGAAGACGTTTCTCACCAGCATCACAGGGAGCTCTGGGAACTCTTTCCTTTCTCTGTACGTATTCTGCTTGTTCCGTGATACTGATCTTTCTGTTTGCTCTTGCTTTTGTTAATTAGTGCTGTAACTTTCTGTAACACTTGGTTACTGAATATTCTTAAAATTCTTGAATTCTATCCGCTGAATTTCACTCTGGAAGAAATTATCTCCACTTGAATACTAAGCTACAAACCATGAGAAGAATTTTAATCTGCGCTAACGATTCAAAAGTGTTTCAAATTGCTACATTTTTGTTCTGCAATAGTGATTTGACAAGTTTTTTCACTGTTTAAAGATACAGTAAATAAATTATTTTATCAGTGAATGATGAAGTAAAGAGTGAAACAGTGATGTTTTCTACATTTTGAGTTCATTTCTTTTTTCCTGAGAACTTTATTACATGTTGCTGTTATGTAACTGTATTCAGTTAAACTGGTTGACTGGAAGCGTACAAATCTTAGTGGTAGACTCTTCTATACTGACATGCCTGGGTTGTATTGTTTGGTAAACAGTGTTGGAAAACTGACAGAGGGATCCTTGGGCAGGTTAAGATCTTTGCACAAGGCACCAGTATTGCCTTGGTAGATCTTACTTTTTATAGGGATACTGTACATGCTTAAACTCATTGTTATTTCAGGATTGTTTGGGTCCTGCCAAGAGTAATTGTCATCAGCTAACTGGTCCACTCCCTAAGTTAGCTGGTCCTTGTTCTGCATTTGGATCCTGTTACAGGGATGGGATCAGGAACACGGTGACTCATCCAGCCTCCAAGTCTGAACCTATTGTTTATGTGCCTTTAGGAACAATGTGGATGCAGCCTCCTGCTTCCATTCAGTGGGAACTGCTGGGAAGGGGGGGGATGAGATCCCAGATAATTTCTTTAATGCTGACTGCCTAATTAGTGCTCGGAGAGCTTGGAGTCTGTTTTGTGGGGCAGGAAGGGCAGGTGGGTGGCTGTGAGGGGTTTATCCAACAGTGGATGGTGCCGGTGGCTCTGTGACAGGTCCTTTGGTGGCACCTTCCAGCGGGTACCCTGTGCACCCACTGCCTTGATCTTTTCAAAGCCTTGAGCTTTTTAGGGCTTTTTTTCCTCTGGCAGCTATGAAGCCCTGGCCAAATGTATGTGAAGAATATGCTCACAGCATCACTGTTAGTCAGAAAATGTAACGGGTGATTCCAGGGCTCACCTTACTCTCGTGTCTCCCCTGCCATTCCTCCTGGCGGTGCAGTGATCTTGCCTGTATCCCAGCAGGATTCCCGCTTTCCCTGGGAGTGGGTGAGCTGTGTTTCAGAGCTGGACCCTGTCTGCCCTCCAGGGATGGTGCTGGGCTTCACTTGGTTACGCACTCACTGGTTCACAGTGTAGGTTTGTCACCCGAGTGCAGGATAAGGCTCCGGTTTGGATGCAGTCACATCTCCCTCCTCAGACCCTGCTTCCTCTCTCTTAGATTTGTTCATCTTGTCCTAATTAAGAGGTAGAAACTGAGCACAGATACGGGGGTGGCTGCAGTCTCTCGTGAAGCACAGAGCTTGGTTTTTTTAAACTTGGTTAAAGAGCTCTACATAATGTAGTGGAGGTGACATAATGTGAATTTTATAGGAAATACAATGGAAGCCCAAAGGCATCACTGTGTGAATGCCTAGAAAAGCATAAAGATTCATCTCTTTTCTACAGCCTGATTGGTTTCTTTGAATCTTATGAAATTTTACAGTTGGGATTTAATTTTTATATGGTTCTCTAGGAGACAATTCCTCAAAGATGTAGGAGAGCAAACATTGTCTTCTGAAATGTAAGGGCACATCTGTTAAAGAGCTTATCTCCCTCTTATTGTGAATTTTATTCCAAGTTGCAGGATGTTCATGTGCCACTGGTGTGTGTGTCGGAGGTGGAATTGAATTATCCTTCAAACATGCCAGAGGGTGTCTCTTCTCTCCTGCTAAATCTAGAAATGAGCATCGAAAAAAGGGATGTTATCTTGGAATGTATCTACCATTACATAATTAGGGACAGTGATGCCAATGACAGTTGCTTGAAATTTTACAGTAGCTTTACAGGTATTAACTAAATGAACCTTCACAACTTCTTTTGAGGCAAATCAGTTGTAAGCTGGTGACTTTCCACTGTTCAGGGCAGCACACATGGACACGTGCAGTATGCCTGGAAAAGAGACCTAAATATTAAATGAGGGAGCAAACAAGCCATCAGAATATAATGACTCGAGTTATCATTTGGAGAGGACCAGAGGCCCTTAAAGCTGTGCTTTGGAAGTGCTGTGGTGACCCTGCAGCACACAGGGAATTCTCTTTTATCAGAAAGAAGCAACCCACAATGGTAGTGACCTTTGCAACCCCTCCTGGGCCACAGCTCAGCTCAGAAATGACTCACAGGGAAAGCTGCTGCCAGCAGAGCTGCTTCCTGAGTGGGAGAAAAGCCTCCTGTGCGGGTAAGAGTTGAACTGGAAGAGTTAAAAGAGCAGTTGTAACAAGAGGCACTTCTCAGGAGCAAGTGCAATTTTATATGGAAAGTTTCACAATGGACTGAGTGGTGATAACTTGAGCTTAGCAAGTGGAACAGCTTATCCTCCTGGGACGCCCTTTGTGCATCCACCCTCGCTCCCTGTTTGCATCAAGCCAGGACATGTGCAAGTGTGGCTGAGGCCTTTTTGGGGTGCAGCAGTCTGGGGAGGTGATGGGACTGTAGGTGGAAGGATGGAAACTCTCCCAGACTCTGCTTTTGCTCCCCATTCTGTACTCCCTGACAGCCCGAGCCTTGCAGCTGCCAGCCTGGCAGCATGAAATCCACTTCAAAAAGAAAAGTCCACAGGAAAACCCTGACTTCTTTACGGCAATAAAGGCAAGCAGAGCCCACCTGCTGCTGGGTGGGCATGGCCTCCAGATTAGATCTTTGGAGAGGTGTCCTTTGCAGAGCCAGGAATCATATTCTATGATTTCCTCCCACTTCTGCACTGTTGAGTTTTTTGCCTTCAACATGAAGGGCAGGAGCTTGCAGTTCGTAGTGTGGATAGCTTTGTTTAAAAATCTTTCCTGCTGAATGGAGAAGGGAAAATCAGTGTTGGCAGCACCACTGGTACCACTTTGTTCCTCCTGAAATCACCACGTAAACCTTAAGATCCTCACATCAGCAGGGGCCAGCAGTGAGTCTTGGGGCACCTTGGGTTAGGCCTGTTTGTGACACACTGTGCTGTGTAACAGGGAAAAAGTACTCACAGCCTCTGTCCTGCTTTTTCCAGCCGCACCTTACCCTGTAGTAACATTACCCTGAGTTTTTTGTGACAGCGTGGGATGAGAAGGACAAGGAGAGCATTTGGGATGTGATCTGAGGACACAGAGACCCACAAAGTGTATTGGCTGTGTGAAGTTCTGTGTCATCAGACTAAATGAGCCTTGAAGGTTTTCTGTTCTTCTTCCTGCTTGTTAAGCTGTGAGTTAATTTGAGCCCAAACAGCAAATTGAAATTGTCCCTGTGATCAAACCCTAGTAAAAAATAAGAACAGGTACTGTGTGTGAGTTGGTCTCCCTGCAGAGTGCCCTGCAGAAGGAGAAGTAGGAAATGCTCAGCAGGAATAGGAAGTACACTAGTAAAGCAGTAATAGGCTTGTATTTTTAAATATTTAAATAAACTCTTCATACAGAAGTGGTGCAATCTCACAAGGGCCGATGCGGAAGGTTGGTCTGCAGCAGAACATGCCTGTGGTTAAACCTGCTCTCCTGTGCAGACAGCCATGTGTTGCAACATCTCTCCAGGCTGAACCTGGATTATCAAAAAGGGTGATGAATGCTGAGGCATTTACAGTCTTCCTGATAAATACCATCAAAGCCAGCCTGCTCTTGAACTTGAGGGCTGTAGCAAGGAGGGCAGAGCTGCTGGGAGAGCCACTGGTGCAGTAAAGACCTTGGGAAGCTAATTGAGCAGAGTCCAACCTGAGAGCCAGTTTGATTTACAGGCAGTAGTAAAAAAATTGATCTGTATCTGAGCTGGATCTGGCATTATCTGCTGCTTTACAGCTTTATTTTTCCACCTTTCTGTTACAATGCATTTGTCTTTTATTCCATTGAAATGTAACTTACGACGGGTCTATCAAGAAGCCTGGGGAAAAAAACAAAGATAAGGTGATAAGGCTGTAAAGAAAATCCTTTGCCCTTAGAACTTGTACACAGAGACTTTTTTACAGCCTTAGTAAGGTGTGATTTATAAGGCAGCTTTCAGGTGAGAGTTGATTCTGGGGTCATAGAACCGCTGTCTTCTGTTTCAGTGGGAAAAAGGCAATTGATAGTGTTCACACCAAGTCAGCCTTTACCAGGCCTGTAATTGATTTGTTGTTTTGTCAGAGACGTTGCATGCGATTTTATACTTGCATTAAGAAGATGCTATGAATTATGTTTTTTCATCCTCCACAAAGACTGTGGGGGCCTTATCCAAAACCCATTAAAGACTTCAGGCTGACATAATGGGATCTTCAGGGATCCTTACAGCATTAAGTCTGTGGTTTGTTTGTTTTTCACTGCTCTGATCGATAAAGGGGCTGCCAGGGCTCTGCCTGGCAGGAGGCAGCGAGCTGGGAGGAACTGTTTGCATTGCAGATGGGGGTGTGGGGGATGGATTTTGTGCCATTGAACTCCCAGTATGCTGTGTGGAATCACAGAATCACGGAATTTTTACGGTTGGAAAAGACCTTTAAGATCACCGAGTCCAAGAGTTAACCCAGCACTGCCAAGCCCACCATTAAACCATGTCCCCAAGTGCCACATCCACAGGGCTTTTAAATCCCTCCAGGGACGGTGACTCAGCCATGAAGTCTGTCTCTTAATAGGTTCTCTTTCAGGTTTGACATCAAGTCAGGCTGATATTTAATTCCTTTCCTTAATCTAAGTCTGTGTGCTCATTAGTGGGTCAGGAATTGCTTATTTGCATGGTTATGTATCACCACAGCAGCAGCTCTTTTATGTAAGCCGCTGACAGTTTCACAACAGAAGTGTCTCTCCATGCTTTGAATTTGTGCCTTGCCCTCACTTCAAGAACTTATAAAAGAAGTCTTTAAGTTACAGGGAAGACCCTCAATCTTACCAAAGGCCCCCTGCAGTCAGAGAGGCTCTGGGGGGTGGCAGTTTGTGTTGCTCCAGACAGACTGACAGGACTTGGAGTCCGGAGGAGTTCACACCCTGTATGACTATACAAGCCCCATTTCTCCAGTATTTTATACTCATACAGGGTGTGAGTACAGAGGTGCACAGAGTAGTGGGAAACCTGGTGCAGATCCTCTCTTTTCTGGCTCACCCTCTCCAATTGGAGAGGGCAGGAGGTCCATGGTGAGCTTTGGGGACTTCTTGAGTACAAAGACAAGCCCTGTGTTGTGTCACCCGAGGGTGAGGGGAAAGGGTCAGTCGGCCACAGGAAGGGCAGGAGGAAGGAGATGGGTGGAAGGAGCAGGGACCTGGGGTTGGGAGCTGGAGGAGCAGCTTTATTTCCTCTCTAATAGTCAATATATGCCTCCCAAGCATAAAGGTTGGCATTTCGAGTACTGCCGGGGAAAGCTCAGTCCCAGTCTGTCCACAACTCCTACTCTGTGCCTGCTTGAAAATCAGGGAAAAATAACGACCCAAAGCAGTGATTCAAGCGAGAAGTCTGGATAAATTTAGCTCAAATATTCTTGGTATGTTTGTGGTCGCTGTGGAAATTGCATCACCGCTTGCTTTAATGATCAAAATATGGCATGGCTGCCCGAGAAGGGCTCAAAATGCAATCTTTTAGAAGCGTGTGTGTCTTTGGATTTGCTTCACCTGCAGTTAATTGGTTTGGGGGGTTGTTTGTTTTATTCCCACCTTGGTTAAGGAGTTTTTTGGACTAGAGGCTACTGCTGCTTGATTGAAAAGCCACAAGGTTTAGAGCTGATACACTCTGCAGCGTGATTATCTGCTTCACATAAAAGTTCTGTCTGGGGAGTAGGATTCAAAAAGAGTGCTGGTAATTGCTGAAGACAAGACCTCCTCCAGAATCTGCCTGCACGTCTTTCTGTCTTGCACATCAAAGAGCCTTTGAAATTGCTTTTATTTTTGCATCAAACAGGAACAGCCTTTTTTTTTTTATTTATTTTTTTGTAGCACTAATGGGCAGGATCCCTTTTCAGATCTCATACATAACTTGAAAAACAAAAAGCCTGGCTCCTTAAGTGAGCTTGTAAGCCTGGTTGCGGTTCTCCCACGTTTTGCACCTTGGACCTTTCACACAGTGGCAGGGTGGGAATAAAAGCTGTCAAATCAAAGCCATTTGCATGGATTGGGTCAGGTCCTTGGATAAAATGGATCAGAGTTCATCAAAGGTTGGTGAGAAGGGGATAAATTGTGCTTTGCCTCACTTTGCTGTCTCTGCCTTGGAGCAGACACCTAAAAATGCTGTGACCTGCAGCGGGGTCACATCATGAGCTGGACCCTCACTTTCTCCACTCTTTTGGTTTTGTTTTTGTTTTTTTTTTTCTTTTCCTGACTGTCATATCCATCTTCCGAGCTCTGCCCTTCCCTTGGCTCTGCTGTTGCCAAATTGCCCCTTCCACTCTTTTGATGCCAACCATATCTAATATCTTGACTGCATTTTCTTTTCCTCTGCATGCAACACTTTTACATAATCTAGTCTAGAGTGGTTGTTGTTGTGATGATGATAAGTGAGGATAGCAAAGAGTAAGGTGTTTTATTAGGCTGTCAGGCACAGTTAAAGAAGCTCATTGGACTGTGTCTAACATGCACTAAACTTGGATTTTGCTGTGTAGGATGTTTACCCCCTCAATTCTCCTGAAAAGCTTCTTCCTTTAGATGTGTCTGGTTTTTCCTGGATCTGTCAGTTTGTATAATAAAAAATATTCTCCCATTCTCCAAACTTTTCCTCAAAGTAGACTGTGGAGCTGTTATAATCTCATGTGTTTGGAGTTAGTGCTTGGTGGTTGGGTTGACTCCTGCCCGTGTTTAATGTGGGAACATTGGCTGTAGGACTGGAAGGAGTGTGTGGATCAGTGTCCTGGTGTCACACTCCTAAACCTTATGCAGGGCTTGCTTTAAGCAAATTGAGTTGTCTGTTGCTTCTGCTTTTTATAGAAGACTGTTCCAAGCCTCATTTCTCCAATATTTTATACTTTTTTTCTAACTGTCAACCAAAATGTATTCACACCCTGTACACAAATAGCTCTTCTCCTTCCCCGGTGTCTCCCTCTGGATGTATTTATAGGCAGGACTCCCAAGCTCAACAAGCCAAGCTCTTCTCATCTCTAGTCTTGTAATTAAATCCTCCATTTCTTCCATTTGTCTTCTCCACCTCTCCCAGGTTCTCATAGTCTCCCTTGAACGTGATAAACTGGTGTTGTGCAGGGTATTTCATGTATCTCTTTAACACTGTCTTCCCTTTTTTCTCCTCTTTGAACAGCCTTTCCAAAATCTTCCTGTGTCCCAGCTCTTTCTCTGAAATCCCCTTGGAGGCTTGTTTTTCCCAGTAGCATCCATGGAGCTGGAGAGACAGATTTTGGCAGCTTTCTGTGCTGTCATTTTTGACCAGAGTGGAGTTGCAGTGTCAGGAATGGGTTATCCACTTAGGAGGGTGTTTATATGTGTTATTAAAGTGAAACATAAGCTTAGGAGCTGCTTTTCTCAACTCAGGCGAGCTGTGGAGTCACTGGATGTGTCTTTGGTGGAGCCAGTGGAAGACTTGGACTAAGAGGAGACCTGGGCAGAGACTTGGGCCCATCCTCCCCTCACACTCATACAGGGAGTCCCTCCTGAGCTCCTTCCAGCTGGGGCTGAAAGCATTTGCTTCTTTCTAAAACAAGCTTTAAATACCTGTCTAAGGAGGTTGTAGTACAAGAGGGCTGGCCGTGAGTTGGTGCTTCCCCAATGTAAATAATTAATGATTTTATTGTTTTCAGCAGAATGTTGAGCAAATTATTTCTGTGAAGGAGAGAAAACATTGATGAATGGGATTTTTTCCCTTCTGATGAAAGTTTGAACTTAAGGGAAAAGGGGAAGTTTCAGAAGAAACCAAAGTTAGCCATGAAATTTTATTTTACGAAGTTCCAAATGAGATCCAACCTCGGGTTGGTTTCGTGGCTGTAATATTTGATTCAGCTGGACAGCAATGGTCTCACTAGAGACACCTTTCATCATTTAATAATCCTCTCTTTGCTGCCATGCCTGGAAACGAGCACAAAGAAAATCCAAAGGCGTAGTCATACTTCTTTCTGCGTGCTTAATGTACACCTTCCAATTTAAAATCTGGAAAGCAAGAGTGGCATAGCTGGCTTTGCACACAGAGGCATATTTCTGAATGATTCAAGCTGTAGGATGGGAACCAAATCACTGAGGCCAAAAGACAGAAATAGCAACTTTCACTTAGAGCTGAGTCATTCGTATTTTCAATACAGCTCTGGCCATTTGGAGCTCTCTTGGTTCCCTCAGTAGCTTTGCTTTGGGGGTGAAAATTAACACTCTCAGTGCATATGAAGCTGCTTGGGCCTGATACTTGTACTCAGAGGAGAGAGTAAATCTATCACTTGTCACCAACAACTCCCAGTTCATGGTGCTGGAAAATGGGACGGCAGAGTCAGCGAAGGGCTCTTTCTGACCTCCTTGCCTTGCCATGGCTTTGTGTAGCCTCTTTGGTGCCTCAGCAAGGAATAACCAGCTCACTTTCATTTTAACTTCTTGGACAGTACAAATAACTCCCAGAGTCCCGGGGATCTGGGAGGTGCACACAGAAATGCAGGACATCTGAGCCTGCTCAGATCTGGCAGAGCTTTTTCAGCCCCAGCTCAGTGCTGGCAGACGCCGATACTGCCCCCAATACTGCTGAGTTACCAGTATTTGAGGCTTTTCTGTCCCCTTGTCGCTCATTATCCTGGATGAGGGAAAAAGGATTGTGTAAGTGAGGAGCTGAAGCCTTTGGAGGCGTCTGTTTTTCATAAATCAGTTCTGGAGCCCAGTGAAAAGGCAGGAGTCCAGAGCATTTTTCCATCCGGGACTTAATATTTTCCTTTTAGGTTGGCCTTAGCAAATGCTTTTTTTTTTTTCCTTGCAGGTTAGGAGGTGTTTCTAAATAGAAACTGTCCAGTGATTCTGGTGATAATTGGTCACTTAGCACAGCTGTCCCTAAAATTGTCAGCATGCCCTTTAGGAGCTCCCGTGTGCCTGCTGGAAAATGTTCAGTGCAGATCAGCGTGTTGCATGTGTGGTGCTGGCATGTAAACAATTTAAAAAAGACTTCCAGAATATGCAGTAGTAGTGAGGAAAAAAAAAAAAAAGCCTTTGTGGCATTATTCTGTGTTTCATATCTGGTTTCTTTTGAGGGTTATAAGTTTCCTTCATTGATTGTGAGCTGTGTTGTAGATGCAGGTGGCTTTTGTACTCAGCACATCATCTTTTCCACTGCCTTGGCGGGAGGTTCTTAGTGCAGAGCCACTCCTTTAATTAGCTGAGATAATGGATGTTTGGGGGAAATGGAACCGCAGAAAATGGGCAGAAAAATGTGTGGAGGGTTCCCACTGTCCTGGGAAGCTGGCATGTCTCAACTTGTTGGGAGAGATATTAATCAGGGTCAGAGGGACGTGGCCCAGTTCTGGCACAGTTTCTTCAATGCGAGTACTGAACTCCCCAGATAAACCATCTTGGTCCCTCCTGGTTGGATTTACCGTAACTTTCCATCCTTATCTCCTCACAGGGGGATTTATAAGTAGTTCTGACCGGTTTTTTAATCCTTTCAGGGACATTTTATTTGCAGAATTGGTTGAGCTGTGTGTATTGTGCCTAAATCTGAGAACAAGGTATAGTAGATCACAGGCTTCTTGCTGCAGGACTCTCCTTTGAATGGTTCTGGGACAGGTCCTGGCTGTGGGGCCACAACTTCCCTCCTGGGGACAGGTTTTGGTCTGGGACTTGATCTTCTAAGAACTGAATGAATGAAACGAATGAACAAAATCTTTCAACGTTTTAAAAAGCAAATGAAACCTTACTTTGAAGTGTCAGCTAATTAGAGAAGGAACACAAAAGGTATCTTTGTTTCATGAAGCATTTTTACTGGCTTGGGCTGATTAAAAATGTATTTCTTTGTTTTTTATTAAAGAACCCAGGGCTTTGGGGTTTTTTTCTTCCTGTTTTGGGATGGGATTTTTTCGGTATCTCAAAGATTTCTGGAGGACTGAGAAATTTTTCTTTCCCCGTCTAAATGGAAAGTGCAATGTAGGGCAGGTCCATCATCCTTTGAAATCACTGGAGGCTTCCCGTGGGCTGCTGTTCAGTTTATTAGCCTGAAGTTTTTCAAAGCAGCAGAAGATACAGGAGCCTGTTGCAGAGACTCAAGAAATAACGTGGCTTTCCATTAATTTTTCCAAACCAGCTGGGCAAAGCTTCTGTAGGGTAGTATTGAAAAATGTTCAGCTACGCTGGTGAGTTTTTAAGCGTTTGGGGGTGTTGGTTTTGAATATTCAGAGCATCTTAAACCTCATCTCTGTCCCATTTTTTGTTTGTGCTGTGGCAGCACTCAGAAGTCAAAGTGGCAAAAGATTAAGGTGGTAAAGGTTAGCTGTAGCCATCTGGTGCTGTTGAGGAATTAATGCCTGAGCTCAGCCCGGAGAGGCCCTGCCCACCCCCATCTCCACATCCTCCGAACCAGAGGCTTGGATTTCGCTGTAATGGGACATGGAGATGAAAATAACTGTCAGGGCTAAACTGGAGTAGTTAATTCAGACAAAGAAGCAGCCAGCCAGCTGAGAGCTGTTCCATCCAGTGGCTGCTGCAGGAGCTGCTCGTGCTGGAGCAGGGGTGGGTGGTTATCAGTCCAAGGAATTAATAGCTTAATTACATTGCTGAATGGGAGGCTGTGTTAGAGCATCATCTGGATTTGTTCCCGTCTCTGGAAATACCTGCACACATTATGACAAGGTCAGTAGTGTATTTAAGGTTTTATTATTACTGAAATTCTGTTTTGGAGTGAGTTAGCTTCCTGCCCTGTTATATCCTGGGTTAAGCATCTCATTTATATCTTTCTCTGCTAAATAAGAATATCCTGCTTAGTTGCCAAAGAACTTAAAAAGAGCCTAATGTAACATTTACAGACTCTGTGAGGCACAGATGCAGTGGTTTGGGAAATAAAGGTAAGAATCATGTATACAGTGTTCTGCTTTGTTATGCAGCTGTTTGCTGATTCACAGCATTGACCTGCAAACCCTCCCCTTTTAATAATACTTGTCAATTTAGACATTTTAGAGGGTTTTTTTTACCTGCTGTAATAACAAGGCCTATGACAGGACGTAACTACACATACCCCTGAAATTCTCATGGTAATCTTTATTGTTAATAAGACATTTCTATTTTGTTTCTCTGAGCAGTCTATGGCTCTTTAGAAGTGATACCTTGTACCCTTTTAATGGCAATAAAATAACACTGCTTTTTTTTATTGATAACCTCTGTTTGCCTTGGGATCTTTTTTTAAAGAAAATTAGTTTTGCCCTTAGCTTTTATAAAAGGCTTTTTCTGCAAAGCCAAACTTTAAAGGTGCTTCCAAAGTATAAAACATTGAAATCAAGAGTGGGAAATATTTCCATAGTTGGCTATTTTGTTACAAGCTGTTAAGGGGGGAGAGGAATAGATGAGGGACATGTTTTTAATGTCAGCAAATGCCTCCCATTTTCCAGCTGCAAACAGCCCTGGGTTTGCTTACAGCCATTAGTAGGAAGCAAGAAAAGAAAAGGATGGATCTGTGAAGAGGTGAAACAAATGCAAGGCAGAGATGCAGAGGTTGAATGATTTGGATTAAACCCCTTGGCTTTATTTTCACTGGCATTCAAAGGTCTTAGAGAAAAGAACCCACCTCAGTTCAAATAGGCCTCATTTATCAGCTTTTTGGTCCTGCTCTGGGTCAGTGTCTTTAGAGGAACCTGTGCCAGCACAGGAACTGTCCCAGATCTGTGTGCAATAAAGCAAAAACTAAAGGGAATGACAACAGGTGTTGTAAGGTGTTGTAAGAATTTCTGGCTTTTCTTGGATATTGCAGGAACATCCAAGAGGTACTGCTAGAATATCAATCACTTGATGTGCTGCTTTGCATATAACAATGTGCACTGGGGTGTAATAATGCAGACCCTGTGGAGCAAAGTGCAGAAGCCAGTTCCTAAATCTGTGCAATCTGAGAATTTAAAAGCACTTTGTTGCACCCAGGCTTAACTGCCCAATGTGCTGATGATCAAGCCCAAAGACAGAGGTTCAGTGTTATCCAGCTTCAGCACTGCTCTCATATCACGCTGTTCAAGGCTGTGTGTGAGTGAGGTGACTCTGCCAGGAGAGCCATGAAGAGCTCAGGTAAAGACCATGAGATTTGCAGGGTTAAAACCAGAGGCAGAATTTCTTTGGATTTTGGCCCAGATTTTTGCTAAAAACGGCTGATGCATGTATTGGCAAAACTTTATTCCCAGCCTGCATGAATTGATGGTAGTTCAGCCATGTATCTTGTAGAAATAAAACAGCCTTTAGTCACTAGACTGTAATTTTCCTCTTTTTTTTTTTTTTTTCTCTGCTGGTGAGTATAAATTAAGATTATAAAACGTGCTGTTTCTTATTTTCCACTTGTATTTCAGAAGTCAATATATCATTTACTAAGTTACCAAGAAGTCTTCTGCGAATTGGGTAATTTATTTGCCGTGATGCAGTGGATGGCTTCTGTGTTTTTTGGGAACTTGGGAATGGATGGCCAACCTCCTCTCATTTAACCTTTGAAAGCTCAGCTTAACTTAGACAGGATCTTGTGGCTGCAGCTGTTGGTTCAGGGCAAGCTTTTTTATCACTTTGTATCTCACCAGTTTTGCTCTTTTGAGGCTTGTAATTAGTTCAGTCTCAAGGACTATTTTTTTCTGAAGACTTTTGGCAGCTTCTT
>JAWWES010000018.1:3065547-3100438 GCA_035583135.1 Lophotriccus pileatus | reverse complement strand
CATTTTACAAATGTATATTTTGGAACACAGATTGGAATGCAATGAGATGATCTTGAAAATGAGGCCTTGGGTTGTTTTCTTGCATTGGTGACCACTGTGTGTTCATGTTTTCTTCTTCTGTCCAAGCTCAAGCCTGAATAAGTAGTGATCCTTTCACAACAGCTTCTAGTTTTTCTCAAAAAAGGAAAAAACTACTCCCTCTTCTCACTGTCAAAAGCAGCAGAACACTGTTTAGAAAGGAGGCAACTGACAATATCACATCTCTCAGAAACTAAAATATCTTCCTGAATGATACTGAGCAAATTTCTAGTGTTTAGAAATGCTTTACAGGAGGTGTTTGGCTTCCCCTGCCTTTCCCAGGTGTTCCTTTGCAAAACCTAAACCTCCCCCAGAGGCATCTCCCTTTGAGAGGCAGAGGTGGTTTCTATGATCTGTCCATAACATGCTGCTGGTGTAGGGTGGGACGTGTCCTGTGGAACATCCAGCCCCACGAAAACTCACCATTAGAGGCTGGGATGTGCTGGTCTCAGGCAAGGGGCTTGCTGAGAATCTGGTGTATGGACTGGGGAAGCAGTCCAGGCCCCCTGCTTTGCACTTGCTCACGCTCTTTGGAGTGAGATCATGGAGCAGATACAGCAGGAGCTGCTGATATCCAGCCATGATTTCATCTCTGAGTCAGTTTAATTCCTAGAAGCAGATTGGAAAGTGAGCAAAATGTTTATGGTCTGTGCTCTGCTCTGCCAGATTCCCAGTGGTGAAACACAGGCTGAGAGCAACTGGGACTTCACTAATGTGGTTTTCTTTTCTTTCTTTGACATATGCAGGCTTTGTGTGTGAACTGGTCAAACCTCAAACTGCCCTGGGTGGATTTAGACTGGCTGATAGATATCTCCTGTCAGATAACTGAGCTTGATCTCTCTGCCAACTGCCTGGTGTCCCTTCCATCCGTGATCCCATGGGGCCTGATAAACCTCAGGAAGCTCAGCCTGGCTGACAATCAGCTGACAGAGTTACCCAGCGTGCAGTCATCTGATGAAATCATATGTACAAGGTGTGTGCCCCTGCTGCCTGCAGCAAACTGAGCCCACGTGGAGAGCAGGTTCAAATGAGTCCATGTGCTTTGTGTGAAACTGTGTGAGTGAAGAGCACACTGCAGGAGCTTCTTGGTGTGTTTTCTGGCTGCTGCAAGGTTTAACTTAGGATTTGCCCTTTTGTGTTCTCAGTATTTCCATGTTAGTTGTCATCAGGACAATTGTAGGGACTTTTATCCCTGTGTTGTCTCATGTTGCTTCTGCTTTTCTCCAGCTCTGGTGAGCCCCATCCCTCTAAGACTAACACCTGAGCTGACTCAGACTGACATTTACTGGCTGATATCAATGATCTGGTCTGCTGTCTATTCAGACCACTTCGCTCCCTGGAAGGGTTAATTTTCTAATTAGGGCTTTATGCTTTGCCTTGTGAGGCACATTTCAGCTGCTTTCATTCAGAACTAAAGCTGTCCTGGTTAAATAAAAAAAGATGTCTATGGCAACAGGATTCTTTGCTGGCATTTTACTGATGCCTGACTGAGTATGTTCTGTACTCACAGGTTACTGGAGGTCGATGTATCCAGCAACAGGCTCTCTACTCTCCCTACTGGATTCCTACATCTTAAAAACCTTAAAAAACTCATTGCTTCCAAAAACTACATGGAGAAGTTATTTGACGAGGAGAACAGTACGTACAGTCCGGTATTTTGCTTACATTTCAAGGCTGAGTTGCAGAGGAGAACCCCAAACTGCTACAGCAATGGCTTAAAACCAGTATTAGATGGAGATGCTCAGTGTCTCTCCGTCCTTTGTCTGAAGTACATGAAAAGGCCTGGTTGTTCTTTAGCCCTCATGAAACCCTGTGGCTTTTATCTAACAAGTAAATGTTGTTAATCCCGCTGGATCAGAGTGCTGTCATGCTTACACCAAGTCCCCAATGTTTCATGTTTTCCAGCAACTAACTGGATTGGTTTAAGGAAGCTGCAGGAGTTTGATGTCTCTGACAACAGGTTGGTGGAACTTCCAACGGTTTTTCTGTACTGCTTCAAGTCCCTAAACATACTGAATGTTTCCAGAAATCAGCTGAAAGTGTTTCCAGATCCCTGGGCCTGCCCCTTGGTAAGTTGAACTGCTCTGACAGAGTCAGAGGCTGAAAAAGCTGTTGAAACCATGCAGAAAATATAATGTGGTGCTTAAAAAGCTGTCAAGTGCTCAAAAGGGTGTTCTGTTTCTGTAGAAGTTCCCCTGCCTAATTTGGTTTATGGGTCTCAGATCAAGTCTTGCTGAGGTTCTGCCCCGTTCTCACCATGTTGATGGCACTGGTGGAAAACTTCTAGAAACGTGTCTTATTACATGGATGTATTAGTTTTCTCTGTAGTTCATATGGGCATAATTGTTGTTAGGATCATTTTACAGAACACTCAGCCTTTATTCAAAGTTAACTTTGCCCAAAGCCATGGCTAAGTAGGACATCTATATAGACCCATCACTGTGATTTCACTCCTCATTACTGTAAGAGAACAGGATACTCTGGTGAAGTGTTTGTTTATGGTTGAAAAGCAAATGGGGGTGATTTTCAAAATAACTTCTGAAGTGCTTTCTGCCCACCAAAGAATTTGCCCATCAATTGAGTGCATCTCCTGAGCAAATCCCACGTGCCTGCATGCCCAGTAATTTATCTAGATCAAAATATTTAAAGAGATTGCCTAGAATGAATTTATTAATGCCTTTACCAAGTGACAGCTTATCTACCTCATTATTTAAAGGGATTATTACTACTCTGTAAGTGTGTTTTCTTTTATGTTTTCCAGAAATGCTGTAAGGCATCTAGAAACTCACTGGAATTCCTACCTGATGCGTTGACTGTTTTCTGGAAGAATCACCTGAGAGAAGTGGATTTTTCTGAGAATTCACTGAAAGAAGTTCCACCAGGACTCTTCCAGCTTGAAGTAGGTCTCATTTCTTCATACTTCACAGTATTTCTCCTAGTACTGGCTCAGATCTCGAGGTCACAGCAGTGGTTGCTGGTTGAGGTGGGGGACTATGGGCAGTTTTGAGTTGGTGCAAACTCAGAGAGGGTCTCTGAGCAGCCTGGAACCACCTGAATCAGTACATTCAGGCCCTCATCCAGTGTGATATGGTGTCTAGCTCTTGACACAGGTGTTCTGAGAACTCTTTGGATGTCTGTGGTTTTCAGAACTTGGGAGCACAGTTTGGAACAGAACCACTGCATTGTAGCTCTGAGCTCCAACCATTGAAATATCAGTGTACTCAAAAATGCTCCCAAATGGTTGTGTTTTTTTCTCCATCTGGCACACCAGTGTTGTGCAATTAAGAGTTAGTCTTTCTGTGCTGAAAACAGTGTGTATTTGAATGCCCTAAACAATGCTGCTTGGGACTTCTGCAGTCTTTAAGTTTGTAGATTAAATAATTCTTGCCAGTGGACAAGACAGAGATCCATAGTTTTACACCAAAATTCTTCAGAATTTCTGGTTTCATGTGGTTTTGACATGAAAACAAGGCAGAACTTGAGGTTTTCCTCCAAGCTTCCCTTCCAGATTGTGAAACTGGGGGTCATGAAGAGAGAAACAGAGGTAAATCTTTGTGCAGAAGTTTCATACTTTTCACTGCTGGCCTCTGTGGGGAGGTTGCAGAAATGATGGATCATTCTGGATCAGTTTGGATATCGGGAATCTTCTGAAAAGGTGCCTTTTACTCCTGCTGGAACAAGAGTACTGAGGGTTGAACTCCCTCTGTTTCCGCAGCTTTGGCTTTGCTCTCTGGGAGCCATTTGTTTTCAATTGGCATTTCTCCTGAAACAGAGTGAATCCTATGGACTATTGTCTCTGAAACTGGGTTTTTGTGGATGCATTAAGAATCATCCTGGTGGGTGGGAGCCACCATGACTGGTATCAAACACCAGGTGGTGCTTCAAGGGCGCAATTTTTGGATGCTACTGCTCAGAGGCCACCGAGGGGTGCAAAGGCACCAGTAAAGAGGGTCAGAGACCTCAGTGCCATCCCTGCTGAGGGTCTGTTTTCAAAGTTAGCCAGCTTTGCCTGCCCTAAATTGTGTCAGTTTTTATCCATACCTCTTCATAAAAGAAATAAATAGCAGATATTTCCAGTCCCCCGAAGGCTGGAGTGGTGGTGAGCAAGCAGAAGGTGAAAGCCCGTGCCTAGGTGAGCCCTGGCTTGGCTGGGTTGTAGAGTTTGTGCTGGTGAATAGGACTGCACTCACACTCCAGCCCTCTCCAGAAGCAGATGTGGGAAGGAAATGGGCAGTAAACATGCTCCTACATGTAATGCATTATTGTTATGTAGGAACAGCAGTGAACTGTCTTCTCCCTGGGAAAAATGGAAAGCAGAGGAGGCCTGTGACTTGAAAGCATGTCTCTGACCTAGACTGGTGGGACTTGTCGTTTAGCACTGCCCTTTGCAGGGTTGGTGGAGGAATCTTAAGACTGGGATCAGCTCACAGTCACTAACATGATGTATATTCCAGAAATGTGGTGTTAAGGGAAGCAGAAACCTCCTCAGCTTTCCTGGCTGTTGCCTTCGAAAGGAACCAGCCATATGTTCTCTAAAACAGGTCTTAGTTCTCTAGGCTAGTTTGTTTCCATCTAGTTTGCTTCTCTTGAAGACACCTGACCCTCCCTGGGTGGAATTATTCAAGTAAGACTCTGGTCAACTTTTCCACATCATGAGCTGACTGAGGCACCGTAATCTGGATGCTGCAGTTCCTTCCCTCAGGTATAACCCAACACCCTTTTTGCAACTCTGGCAGCAGGTTTGAAGGAAGTTTGTCTGCCACTGCCACCATGCCCCTTCTGGAGGCCCCTGTTCTCACCCTGTGAGGCAGCAAAAATGGAGAAGTTAGAGATGAGAGAGAAGAGGCAATTGCTAAACAAGGACTAGACATCTCCAGAACTACAGTCATGAAGAACCAGAGCCAGTTGAAAGTCACTGATTTTCCCTATGGAGACAGCACATAAGCATTGGATAGAACCTCACCAGGCCCTCAGCTCCCTGGAAAGTGGCCTTTGTCAGAGTTTGGGGGGACATGTAACACGGCTACAGCTGACTGAGAATGAACACCCCAGCTAGACCACACAGGACCGAGTCTGTGCTAATTCTGGAGCGTGGAGCCTGCCTTTCCTCCCACCCCCTGCTCAGGGATGTTTTGGGGAGAAGCCTGAGGCATTGTCACTGCACAGCCCCACGCTGGTACTTGGAGGGAGCTCCACACCAGGCGCCGAGGGCGGGCTGGGCCTTCCTTCCAAAGGGAGATGAGCCAGTGGAAGACTAAGGATGGTAAAAGCATTGGCTATCAGGACTCAGTTTTCCAGCCCTTCCCTCCAGAGGCTCACTCTGCCTGTCTGCTGTTCTTCATTCTGCTCCACCTTTCCCAAACCCCAGCAAGGCTCCTCTCCCATCACTAGAGGGAGCGTTTTGCATGATAATTCCCATTCCAGCAACTACTGGTTGTCCATCCTCTCTGTCACGTGGATACCTCATATTTTTCCAATCTAAGAAAAGGGGAGCAAGGCCAACAAAACTTTGTGAGGCATTGTTAATCCTGCTCGATGAAAAGGGGCATAAACCTTTATTATTATGTGGAGCACATAAAACATACTTGAAGCTGAAGTCTCTGCTGGTAAAACATGATTTCCATGGCGTATAATTCATTATTGGTGCTGTAGTTGTGGCACGAGATAATTCAGCTGACATTCTGCTTATCTCAGTTTTCCTGGAGGGAACTTGCAGAGTAAACTTGGTTGGAAACTCTACATAGGAGACTGTTTTTCAGTGGAAAATTGGATTTTCAACCAAATGAAAACGATCATTTGAGCCTCAGCATTATTAAGGACAGATGGAAGAGCATAAACTTCACAAATCTGAATGGGAGCTGCATTTTTTTTCTTTTATATTTCGGTTAAGTGCAAGGGAGACCTCATGTGTAACCTTATTCATGGCATTTCCAGCTGAATCCTGTCAGTATGGTGTTAACTGTACGGTGTCAGTCAGCTTCACTTGGCTTTAAATTTTCTGTCTCTGGTGGGAGGGTGAGGTGAAAAACCAGGTGGGTAACTTGTATAGATCTTGGAAAGCTAATATAAATCCTTTCCACTTTAATAGAGATGTAATTAAAAAAAACCAATTAAAACCTTTCCTTGTGTGAAGCAGTTCATGTTTTGCATGATTTTATTCACACACAACAGGTGTAAGCCCACTCTGAACACCAGTTTGCACACACACACACACACATATAAATATATATATAATCCCATCCATACGTGGCATGCTGTGTTGGTAAATCATACTGTTCTTTTCCATTTGGAAAGGTTTCCTCGCTTGAAGTAAAATGTCCTCTTGCATGGGTTGTTTCCAAGTGCATCTGTCAGCAAGCAGACTAATAATCTCCCAGAGCTAAGAGTGGTGGTGCTGCTCCGTGCGGAATATGCTTGCTGGGGACAAGAAGGAAATGTTTGCATGCTGGGCAGCACGGACAGGATGTTCTGATGAATAAGATGTACTTTCTTGGTGTTTCTGTTATTTAATAGCCACACTAAAAAAGCTCTTTCTGTGTGTTTGGTGCACTCTGTCTTCTAACTCCGGGCTATTCCTCTCTTTAGGCTTTGGTGTCCCTGAAGCTGCCGGGAAATCAGTTAGTTACGTTGCCTTCACAGGATAAGTGGAATTGCAAACAACTTAAATCGCTGGATCTTTCAAAAAACCAACTTGGGAAGTGAGTGTTTCTTTCAGATTTTTTGGCTGAGAAAACAAAAGCTGAAGAAATAATAGCAAACCCGATCCCTCGTGTAACACAAAGGGTGTCAGGAGAGAATTAATCACCTGCATAGGAGGCATTGATATCCACATACCATGTCCCTGAGTATATTGTGTGTCTGTGACAGTGATGAATTATCCTTTGCTGATTCTTTGGGCATTTAGCACACTATAGTATTTATTAAGTGGATAGATTACTGATAATGGCACTTTAATTTCAGAGCATGTAGGAATTTCTTTAACCCAGTGTGTGGTTCATCACTACAAAAACCAGTTTGTGGGGAGCAGATCTTAACCATAAACCATCTGGCTGGACTTCAGTTAGTGTGGGAGTATTGTTTTGGAAAAAATGAAAAGTCTTTGGTTTTTAAATGGAAGTGTAACCAGCTGCAAGTTTGTAGAGAAGATTTCCAACCTGAAGGATTCTATGATTCTAAGACTGATGTTAAAAAGACCATCCAATAAAAGAGTGATGTTCTTCTGTTTAGAAATGCCAACAGGGATGTTTAACACAGAGAGTTAAAGGTCCCTAACCTTCTCCAAAACTGCACTGAGTTGTGTCATGCTGTTATCTCCTCATTTGGGTGCGTGTCCAACACGTTTTTTGGAGTCCTTAGGAGTTGCTGTGTCAGCTGCAAAAGACAGACTGCCATTTTCTGAATGCCTCAGTGCGTTTCCAGAGTCACACTGGTGGGTCATCTTGTCAGGGACCCTCTGGTGAGGGCAGGGAATGGCAGCAGCTTGGTTCTCCAGCGCTTCTCGTGGAGCTTCTTCCATCTGCTGCCTGACAGCCCACTTAACCTTGACACCCATAAAGCTGAGGGTCAAGTGCTCTCGCCCTGGCAGCTGCAAGGGCTGCCTTGAGGAGCTCTGTTGATTTGCCAGGAGAAAACCACTGGGCCTGGACAAGTGTTGGCGGAGTCTGGCTCTGTGAGTGCACAGCAGGTTTCAACCCCGCCTCTCCAGGTGGGAACCCATCAGAGCTGGGCTGTGGATCAACAGCCTTAATGGGGCCAGACTCTGCCTCATGTAGCATCCTGGGCATGCAGCTCAACACACTGTCCAAGCTGGGTTTTCCATGTCTCCCATTTGTTTTTTGGCCCACAGGAGTGACGAGGGGTTTAAAACGAAGCGGATCCCCTTTTTCACCACGAAGAACAGGGTGCGTGGTGGCCCAGAGGCAGGTAAGGGGGGCGTGGGGAGGCAAGTGCTGAGAGTGCCAGGTGAGCTGGGGAGCAGCAGGAATCTGTGGAGTTTGGTTGGAGGGAGATCAGTGTAAATTCATCTGCGATTTTAAATTTAACAGCATTTAACTGAGAGAAAACATGTTTTTAGATAAAATGTTTCTAAAGAAATGGTGCAGCTCGTTGGTGCCCTCAGTATAGAAAGATGAAAAATAAGTGAAACCTGTTTCTTTCACAGAGCTTTTGTTCTTTTCATGAAGGTTATGCTTTGTAGCCAGGGTTCTGACTGGTATGTTGAAGGGAAATTAACCCATAATTACCCCTGTTACTCTTAGGGTTGTTTCTGGTCCTGACTTTGTAAATGGCACATTTTCCACTGTCTCTGTGATTTGCACCCACAGTTTGGGGCAGAGCAGAAGAAATGCTCCGGATTAGTGCACGTGAAATCCCAGAGAGAACAAAGGAATATCTTCAGACATTGCACTGCTTCCTGATCTCTGTGGGATTTGTCTCCATTTCTTTTGTTTATTTGTTTTATTTTAAAGCACTTAGAGGGCTCTCTCGCTCTGGCTGCCTGCAGAATGCCTGGCTCCAAAGCAGTGCTTGCCAACTGCAGAATGGGATAGAGCCAATGCCTCCCTGAACACATCTGAGCAGCCCTGAGCTGCCTGTGGGAGGGAGACCCTCCTGCAGCAAATGCTTTCCTCATTTCCCCTGAAAATTGTGTATGATCTCAATTAAAACTGGAAAATACACCACAGTACAGCCGTAGCTGTAGGTTAGGGCTCGAGATCCTCACCTCCAGGCTGCTCATCTGGGAGGCAGAGGCTCTGCCTGGACCTCCAGGCAAAGCTAATCCTACTCTTTTTATTGTCCATGGAAGTAGAGGCTGCTGTGCAGCAAAGTGTGTGTGCCCCCTAAGGAGGAGCAGAGGTTGGTCTGCTCTGTGTCACAGGTAGCAAACGAAAATAGAAATGCTTTGATACTGGTGAAATCCTGAACATGGAACAACGAGAGAAGGAGTCTGAACCTTGTGAATCTGTGGAGTCTGACATATCCTCAGAGCTTCTCTGTGAAGTGCTACAGCAGCATTTAAAAGTGGGGAGAGAAAGACAGGAGCAGCAGGCAAAGGCAACTAAAACCGGCTTTAAAAAGGGAATTGCTGTCCTAATGGAAATGTCTGCATGCTGCAAACTCAGCACAACCCCTGCATAAAGGAGGAGAGGATGGACTCTGCATTAGCAGCATTTGAAAGCCTTGGCACATCATACCCTGGTGCAACTTTGAACTGCCTCAGGTGGCCTCAGGTTGAAGGAGGGCACAGAGTAGCCCACCTGGCTGGTGCCACGGTTGAATAGCCACAGAGACAGAGCAAAGCCAGCTCATCCTCTTCTCTCTGTTCCTCTGCCAAGTACAGCTTGGTGAGACTAGAGGATGTGGCCAAGAATTTAAAGAACATAAGAGAAAACAGAAGCTGGAGTACATCAGCTACTCGCAGAAGTCTCCTGGTGAGGTAGTGTGTGTGTGGGGTGGTTTTCATCTGATTTACCAACAAAGCTGTTTACTTAAGTCTAGATTATTTTAAGAGAATAATTTATGGATGCCCACTCTACTTGATTGATAAATCTCAGAATAACTTCTTGCACACGCATGCGGCGTTGGTGGTGTTTACTCATCCAAAAATATATTTTCAAGATGGGATTTGTTTTAATTTTTCTTCAGTTCTTTAAAAGAAAATTTGAGCTGAAGCCAGAGAAATCATAAATAACTCATGAATAAATAATTACAATTCATAAACACCTCGAGCTTGCTTCCAATATAGTACACCCCTTCCCACCTGGGACTTCTTGGTGAATTCAGCCTCTAGCTGCTATTTTAGGTGGTTGCTCCTACGTGTCCAGGAGGGACTAAATCTGTCTGTGCCTAGGTGCAATGCTGAAGAGGAACAATGAAAAGTTTAAGTCCAGCAATGAGCCAGAAAGGAAGTGAATTGCATCCATGAATAAGCCTGCTGTTCTCCTAAAATAATCCCAAAGATGATTTTTTCATTTGAACACTCAAAGGTAGCCTGTGACACTCTGCCCACACCAGGCAGTCCTGTCACGTATATGAAACACCCCTGCAGACAGTGGGACTCTATCTTACTCCTCTTCTGATCATGGCTCAGGCTGGAAATGCTGTTAATATTAGAACTGGGGAATTTTCTCCTGAGAAAACCTCTTCCATTTTCTTTCTTTTTTTTTAACCTTTTTCTGCTAAGCGTGGTTGCAGTTCCTCAACTCTTCTCTGTAAGGGAAGGAGATCTTGGTGGAAGTGGAACTGTCCTGTCCTTGAGGAAGGCAGGGTCTCACATCTCAGGGAGTTGCTTTGGTTGGCCGTGGAGGCAGCAGGTGGTGCTGGTTGTACTTTCCTAATCAGACTCAAAATCTACCTAGTTTTCCTTGACTTCAGGATGCTCCTTGGCAGATAAATGTGACACTCTTAATGCAGCAACACAACTCATGGCAGCTTTTTGTGCCACTATCCCAGGAGCAGTTTGTGGAGTGAAATGTTGCTCTTTGGAACCAGCTGAACTTCCCTTTGTTTGAACCCTTCCAGCAGCAGCAACTCAGCCATGCAGTTGTTGCTATTATTACTTGGGTGGCTCCCAAAATACGCAATCTGCTGCTCAGACATGGAGAGAGTCTGACGTGCCCTGAGTCCTCGCAGAGTCAAACAGAACAGAGGGGTAAACGTGAGTGTGTTTTAGGGACAGCATATATCAGTCTGTCAGCTGCAGCTTGAGTTTTCTTCTCTGTTGTTGTTGACTTTGATCCACCATAAATTACTCCAGGATGCAACGTGGGGGCCTGCCCGTAAATTCTGAGCGGCTTCTGGCTTTTCTCAGGCAACATGGAAGAAACATGTTTAGAACCAGCTGTGCCACTGGTGGACTCTTTCAGTGCCGTGTTGAGAACCGGTTGTGCCCTCCATGTGCCCTTTCACTGCCAGCTGTGGGGCTGGAACAGGGGCAGTTCACAAGATGTTTCCATCTATTCAACCGCACCACGCGTCCCCTGATGTGTAGTCCTTTTGGCAGGCTCGGACTTCCTCCCTCACACCCCAGAAGTCCTGGACACTGTCTCCTTCAAACACATGATATTAAAACATTGATGTTTGATTGTCACTGAAGGCCATTTGCCCTCCTGCTCTAACTTCATGGTGGTCCCTGCCAATGAACGTCACCTCCTGTCCTGCCTACAAAGTTCAGGTGAAGCTCTTGGTTCAGAGCCTTGATGCCTGTTTGTTGCTTTTTTAAAAAGTGCTATTTGTTTCCTGTCTTGTTGCAGGTCCTTTTTTGGAGTTTCCAGCGTTTCTGAGTGATTCTCTGGAGGTTCTTTATCTGAACGACAATCAGCTGGACTCGGTCCCGCAGTCCGTTTGCCTTCTGAAAGGTTTAACAGAACTTTATTTAGGAAAGTAAGTCTGTGTCCTGGAAAAGCTTTGCAGTGTTATTTCCATGTTGTTTTAGTGACCAGTCTTCTGTGGAGCCCCACCCCAGATGTCCAGTGCCTTTGAAATCAAAAAGCTGGAAATAGTCAGCCCCTTGTTAGAACTGGGCCCGTCGTTTGCTTTAGATAAGGAGGAGGCTGGTCTTTTGAATTGGGGAAGATGATCTAATGCTTTGAACACAGGCCTGGGAATCTAATGTGCCTTTAGTTCATTCTGGCTTTTTGCTGTCTGTTTCTGTAGTGTTAGATTCAGTAACTCATCATTTTTGCCTTTATTTCCTCAACTATCCAGTAAAGATGATTACATCTGTCTGCCTCAGACGATAGATTGAGGTTATACATCACTTTTAAGATGGAAATTGCTATTAAAGTGCTGAGTAGTCTTATTAAAATGTTAATGGAAGATTTCTGTGAGGAGAGAATAGTGTAATGTGAGAGTCCGTGAGAGCAGCTACTTACACACAAAGCCTGGTTGTTGGTAGATTTATTTGTTTTTGTACAGTAACCCTGGTATCCGAGAGCTTCCTCCAGAACTTGGACAGCTGGCTAATCTCTGGCAGCTGGATATCGAGGAACTAAATATCAGTAACGTTCCTGCAGAGATCAGAAAGGAGGGTAAGGCTGAATCCTGTGTATTCTTTATTAAACTGACTGAACCTATAATGAAAATCTCTCCCTTTTAATGGCCAAGAACAGGAACAGGCAGTGTGTGCCCGAGACCTTGTTTCAGGTATCTGGAATTGCACAGGGGAAACCTACTCGTATTTGCCAGTTTGATAATCAGTGCTAAGCTCTGGCTGTGTGATCAGTTTAAGATAGATCACATGTTAAAATGATGACTTAGAAATGCAATATTTCATTTGCAATATGCAAGCCAGATAAATTCTGTGGCTTGCTTCCTCAGTGTGTATATTTTAGGGTATTTAGATGGTCTTTCTAAAGACTGAAATGTTTAGGATCAGCAGTCACAGTCCCATTGAAGGGGCTTTATTGTGAGCTGCTAGGTTTTTGGATCTATTGCAATACTGTTTTCTTTTTTTGTGCCCTTTAATCAGAAAATCCTGTGGGAACAAAGTTATTAGGAATTATTCCTTCTCCAGCAGTATACTGTTGAAGCCTAAATCTAATTTTAACTGGAAACATAAAAGTAGAAGGAAAAACTGAGTATTTTCCAATACTAAATTAGTATTTTATGTTTCCTTTCAGCTTCTGGAGCATGTGAGCCCCAGCATTTGTTTCTCCTTACAGTGCTCCATTGTGGAGCCTCAGAGCAGTGACCTTTTCCTGGGGTCCCTGTCTCAGGTTTGTCCGCTGGAGGTTTCTTTGTTTATCCTCCGGGTTGTCTCAGCCCGCAGCGAAACTGCAGGGGAAATATTAACTCAGCTGATGTGTCTGCAGCAGCGGGTTTCGTGCAGTCCTGTTTGTGACTGCAAACCCCAGATAAAGCCCGTTCCCTTCCCCCCTCTCCCCTCCCCACAGGCCCCAAAACGGTGCTGGCGTATTTGCGAGCGCAGCTGCGCAAGGCAGAGAAGTGCAAGCTCATGAAGATGATCGTCATCGGCCCTCCACGGCAGGGAAAGTCCACGCTGGTGGAGATCCTGCAGACGGGGAAGGTCCCCCAGATGATGCACAGCGATGCCACCATACGCACGACAAAATGGGAGCTCCCCAAGCCGGTGGGACACAAGGCAAAGGTGAAAACCCATCAAAGATCTTCATCCTTCAGGGAGGTGCTTGAGCCCTGCAGTGTCTGGTTTTTGGGCTGAAATTGTGAGCCCTTTTACAAAGAACAGTTTCCATTACCTTGCAAGTGATGTGTTTTTAGACTCATCGCAATTCCTGTTTCGTTTCCAGTTTTTTTCTAGAGGACGGTCCTGTTTTCCTGAGCACTCAGCTTTGTATTCTAAAGAGGGAGAGTGTGTGTAGACTCTTGTGCTGAAATTCTGGCTCTCCCAGCTCGGGTGGCCCAAGAGTGTGTTTTAAATCAGCTTCTCTACAGCAGGTTGTCCTTTTATTTGGGGCCAGAAAATGGGACATCACTACCTAAAGCTGGAGTCCCTTGATATCAGAACGATCCCAGGTGGGGAAGGTGGGTGGAAGGTGGGATGCCTGACCTCTGCTCTGATCCAGAGATGTCTAAGGCGTACCTTAAACACTCAGATCTCAGATGGCTCATTCAGGGAATGAACTCATATAGAGAACACTGAATTCATCCAAGCATTTTAGGTGGCCCTGTTCCACCACATGCATGGTAGCCCAAGGATTAGAGCCTGCAGAATTGGTCTGAGATCTTGTCAGAGCTGAGGGGGTGCAAATGCATGACTCTCCATTCCCAGATGAGAGCCATGACCACCAGACTGTCTTGGAATGGGGGAAGGACCCTGCTGAGTTCAGCTATTCCACAGCAAAGAGTGCCAGGCCAGAGACAGAAAGAAAAGAGCAAGAACAGGCTGGCTCCTTAAATGGAAGGCTTTGGTGGGAGAAGGGATTTGTGTGTTTTGTGTTGAAAAGTAATTGAATAAAATAAAAACATAGCATCAGAGACCTGGAGTGGGATCAAGATGCTGAACAGGCTTTTGTCCCTACCTCTGAGTCTCTGTCTCTCCACACACGCACTCACAGCTGAAGGTCTTTTGGATGAACAAAGCAGCCCTTGTGCTAGTTAGGGCTTGGTTTAAACAATATGGAAGTTCTTCCAGCTGTTTCTGGGAGACTTCACACTGGGACTCTGCTGGGAGATCAGAGCCCTGCTGAGACACTTGCTGAAACCTCGTAGGGTAACTTGTTGTGTGGGATCAGACAGTACTTGGACCCAGACCCCTAAACAGCCCACTTGGTGTTATGTGATGCTCTGAGGATGGTGGTGATGCTCTGAGTTTTCCACTCAGTCACAAGCTTCTTGCCTCCCCAGGGCCAAGTGATTTAGGGACAGAGCTTCTAAGGCATATAGATGCTTCCTACTGCATTTGGGAGCCTGAATGCCATTTAAGCAGAGCCATGCTCCCTCTTGTTGCTGTCACAGGGCTGCACGGAGGAATGGATACAGAGATACTTGGAAGAGAGCCAGAGCTGGGGAGGCCTCCATTTACATATTCCCCCCGAAATCAGTGAGTCTGGTTTACAGTAACTGTAATTCTGGCCCGTCTCTGGCGTAGCACACACGTCAGAAGCCTCAGAGCAACATGTAGGAGGTGTTTATGAAAGGGCTGAGAAGTTTCCCATCTCCCGAGCATCCCTATTCTGCTTGGCTCGGTTCAGTCTGAGCTCAGTGGAAGTGATTTCAGCAGGGGTTTCCTGTTCCCCACGGCAGTGGCTGATAAGTAGCTTCACCAGTCCTGTCAAGCGTGGCACAGACAAGGATGAAACAGTTTCTATTCCAGATGCAGTGAAATACAGTGCTCAGAATGAGACCCTTGTTTGTACTGGAGAATCCCCAGCATTAACTGGAGATTTACCAGCATCAAGGGCACCTCTATGGTTTTAGCAGCGAGTAATTAGTCTTGATTTCCTGTGGGGAAGTGGTAGCCATGCTTAACAATTGCTTGTTGATTTATCTTTCCTGGAGGCACAATTAGGACATTGAACCCCCTTCTTGTGTCATACATTATGCAGGCATAGGTTTATACTTCAGCTATTATCTCCCAGTGATTTACTGCCACCGTTGGATTTGAACACTTCTCTTTGTCTAAGTAGGTTGATTCAGTGGAGTTCAATGTCTGGGATATCGGAGGCCCAGCAAGCATGTCTACAGTCAATCAGTGTTTCTTCACAGACAAAGCATTGTACATAGTGGTCTGGAACTTGGCACTGGGGGAAGAAGCTGTGGCAAACTTACAGTTCTGGTTGCTGAACATTGAGGTAAGAAGTCACTGGTGGGCTCTGGGGGTATCTATTTATCAAGTAGTAGGAGCTCAGCATGCAGATATGTGATATTACAGATTCTTTTTGGTCTGCTTTTAAAAAGTCCCCAGGCTATGAATTTTGCACAGCTTTTGGAATTCATTTGCCACTACGCTGTAGGCGTATCGCTATATTTAATGCTTTAAATTTATCATCTGCTTTGTTCTCCCTCACACACAGCAGAGAACGAAACAAAAGCTGATTTATAAACCCTTGCTAAGTAAGGCTGAACATACTTATTTTGGAATTAGTGTTTGACCACACTGTGCTCCGAGGGGGGTTTGAAGCATTTTCTTTCGTGTGTGGGTTAGACACACATTAGTCTTGAGGTTATATTTTTAACACTTTAGATTCAGGTAATCTAGAGAGTATTTCCCAGACAGGTCTCAGCTGAGACTCAGAACTGCAGTGAATTCATTGGCATTGATGATTTTTATAATAACAGCTACATAATTTTTTGTAAATGTTTATTATTTGATAATTGCCTTAACATTACATACAAAAAAAGGGGCTGTAAGCTGACACCTTTCAGAAAAGAAACATCTCGTCATTACAAAAATATTGTCTTAATGGTCAGCAGCTATCAAAAACCCAAACCATGTAACAAATCTGAAAGTAAAATTATGATACTTCAAAAATATGTGATGTGCCTGTGTCCTTAATGCATCCCAGCAAGCACATAGTAGTATCAGAAAAAAATCCGGAGAAAAATGAGCATGATGGGTAAAAGTATGGAAAAATGAGGAGGGCTGTGTTTAGACTTACTGGAGTAAGGAGAAAACCACAAGGGAGTCTTTGTTCATGGTCTTTTACAATAGAATTGGGAGAGATTAAGTGAAATAATGAGATGGTGACTTTGAAACAAACAATGGGAAGTATCCTAAACACAACAGAACCTGTGGAATTTGCTGGAAACTACAATGTGCTGTGGGTGTCAGAAGCTGGAAAAACAGAGTGGTGGAAGAAAAATCCATCAAGTGCTATTTAATTCAGAGATACTGTCTCATGCTGAGGAAGTCAGTGAGCTGTGGGCTGGAGGATAGCGGGACAGCACACCAGGGAAAACCTCTGCATGTGACCCTGTGCCTGTACTCCTCATTAACCTCCGGGCAGCATGTTGAGCCGAGGGGGCCCTTTGGTCTGGCTCGGTGCAGGCACCACTCCTGCTGACTTTGGTGTCATTCCGGTTGGGAGATTTCAGCCGAAATCATAAGAGAGAAATGGATTGACTGCGAATAAACATACACTGCTGCATCTGAGCACTGGTCTGTGGTCAAAGCCACTTGGATTGGGAGTCTGATCCCTGCTTGAGCCTGTGCAATGCCGCTGCATTTGGCAGCGTGTTCCCTGAGATCTGGCTACATTCCATTGTTGTAATACAGTCATGGAAGGGTTGGAAGAAACCACGAGATCATCTAATCCATTCCTTTGCTCTGATTCAGTATTAAGTAGATTTAGACTTTTCTAGCAGTTTATCTCACCTTTCCATATGCCTCCGGTGAAAAAGTTTGTGTAATTTCCCCAGGTCTCCATTCCAGAGCCTAAGGAGCCTTTTAGAGGAAGTCACAGTTAGATCTTCTGGCTACAGGTTGGGTTAACTTTGTCTGGGCTGACATGGTTCCCATCATCGAGCTGACTCGCAGCAACTTAATACCACAGGGCAACTCCCTTTATGTTGAACGCTGATGTAATAAACCCAAACTGACAGCTTCCTGCTCTGCAGTAGCAGCAGATGATTAAGCTGTGTTCTGCAGAACTTCTGTAATACCCAGATCGCTTGTTGCTGTTGTCAGGCTGCCACGACAGGTTGCCTCTATTTCATGTGTATATATACATATAATCTGTTTTATTAATGCATGTGACTCCCTCCTCTTAAACGTTATACTTTTCACATGTCCTCACTGCATTTACCGTGACGTAATCTGGATGAGATCATTGTCAGTGTTTTCTTGTACAGGCCAAAGCTCCGAATTCAGTGGTGCTGGTGGTGGGAACACACCTTGATTTAATTGAAACGAAATTTCGCGTCGAGAGGATCGCAACTCTGAGGGCATATGTCTTGGCTCTGTGTCGGTCTCCCTCTGGAGCCAGAGCAACTGGCTTCCCAGATATCACCTTCAAGCACCTGCAGTAAGTACTTGTGCCTCTGTGAAGATCAGTCACTATTATGTCACTTTAAACAATTTTGAAATACTTGATCTCCTTGGCAACGGGACCCATTTAAGGACTCGTCAGCGTTGCATTTCATCTATTTTTGACTGAGATAATGTAGCATAATGAGAGAGAAGGTCAGTGTTGCTCAGGGGTCTGATCATGGGATCTCAGAGCTGCAAGCTCCAAAGTCATGACCTTGACCAGCCTGTTTACTGCTCCTGCTTCACTCAGGTTTGTCACCATTAAATGGTGATACAGTTTATTAGTCACAAGGAGAGAAGGTGCAGATTGACTAATTAATATTGCAAAGAGCGAGAGCGTGACTGTTACAGGGTGGGAGCCTCAGGGTTTGCTCAGGGGAGGCTGTGTGGGTGTTACCTGATGTGAGAACACGGCTCACGTGGCAGCGTCGGCTGGACCGGGAGGGGGTCAGCCCCCTGAGCTCGGCCCAACCCTGTGCCAGCTGAGTTCTCCAGCGTAATAATGGAGGGCTGGCGCTGCCTGGAAGGTGGGGTGTCAGTCAGGCCATGCAGTCTGACTCCTCTCCCTCCCTTTGGCTGACAGAGAATGCCCTTGGGCAGAGGAGCTGTCCCCGGCGGGGAAAGAAGCAGGTCTGTCAGCCAAGGGGTGAACCTGAATGCAGCAGGCTGGCACCACACAGGGTAAAACCACCACTGCCTGGGGCAAGAGCAGGTGGCAGCTGGCAAGTGAGGAAGGGCACTGCAGTGTCCTCAGCACTTCCCATCTGCTGCCTGGCAGAGTCAGCAGCCGCCTGAGTTGTGTCTGATTTCATACCTCCTCCCTCCCATGCCCCATCTGGGTGGACCCCATTGCTCACCTTTATGGGGCTCCTCTGAGCAGCTTTCTGTGGCCAGAGGAGTGTGAGGAGTGTGAAAGTCTTTTGTGTGGGTGACCCAGAGTGCTCTTGTCAGTGGTCAAGATGCTCCAGCATCCCAGTAAGAACACTCTTACCAGTGCCACTGAGGGGCTGAAGTTTGAGATAAAACATCCTGCTTTAGAAAAGGATTTTCTGTCTGCCATGGGAACACGTGTAGGATCAGTTAGAAAGACTCTTTGTTGGGAAAAGTGAAAAAGAACTGTTCTTATCCAGTCCATAAAAAGACCAAAACTAGTAGGAGCTGGAGAGAGCAGGTTTTTAGCTGTTAGAGAGATAATGAAGGCCAGGTTTTGGAACCTAAGCATCAATTCCCAGATTACAGGATCCAGCTGAGTGAGGGCCGGAATGAGGGTGGGGAAAGGTGTCTGGTAGTCATCACTGTGCCTCTTTGATCTGAGGCAGGGAGAACTGGACTTGTCTCCAGGGATTGCTGGGGCACAGCGTTCTCCTCCTCCCTGCAGTCCCTTCCAGGATGTGTGTGGCACTGAAGGGACAGAGGGGGATGACTTTGGTCAGTCCCCAGAGATCCCTGAGCACAGGGAACAGAACAGCAGTGCACAGTGAATGAAGCAGGCAGAGCAGAGGTTGTCCTAATACAGATGTGGCCTAATATATCTTTTCCAGGCCACTTGGTATTTTCTCCAAAGCTAAAAATGCTCACTGACAGCCTTCCTCCCATTCAGCTGACACAGGAAATTTAAAGCTACTGATAAGAGAAAGTGAGCCTGGAAAGGAAGCCAGTGTGCTGATAAGGTTTGATAATCTTTGCCCTTGCATGACTTTTGCAGTGAGCTCTCGTGTAAGACTCTGGAAGGCCTCGAGGGACTCCGGCAGCTGATTTTTCATGTCACTTGCAACATGAAGGACGTTGGCAGCTCAATTTGCTCGCAGAAACTTGCAGGGAGATTGGTGAGAACTGGGATTTCGTGGTGACAATTTACCAGAGTGGGCCTTTTGGGGGGCTTTGTCTTGGACTGGGAGGTGAACTTTAGGAGTTATTGTTGACGCAGGAGGTGTGTGAAGTACAAAGATGGCAATCTGGCTTTGGGAAAAGACAGCACTGTGAGATCCCTGTGAAGGGGCAATGGCAGCCAGTTCCTCCCCAGCAGAGTGATGGCTGCCTGATACTGATCCTGCTGTTTTTCTCGTGTGGCTTGCAGATACCAAGAAGTTACCTTAGTCTTCAAGAAGCTGTCCTAGCAGAACAGCACAGGAGGAGCCAGAATGATGATGTACAGTATTTAACAGACAGACAAATAGAACTGATGATTGAGCAAACACCTGGAAATGACATCAAAGACTACGAAGACTTGCAAACTGGTAGGTCAGATCAGACCAATAATTTCTTGGAAATTAATATGTGTGTCCAGCTGAAATATTCCACAAATAGTAAATGCAAAGTGCTCTGCACCAGTATAGAGGTCATTTTAGAAACTGGCAAGACAGCAAATTAGTAATGGGATTTTGGGGAGGGGACTGTGAAGTTTCTAGGATGGTCTGAGTCTACTGATTTTATTTTATTTTATTTTTTAAACAAGCTTTGTCTCGTTTCTGCTCTGTGAAGAATGAGGGTTGCCATAGTTTCAAGGCTGACTTCTCTGTAGGGCCCCAGTCTTGTGATCTTTACAGAGGCCTTGCTCCACAGGAGGCTGGGAGAGCCCTTCCCTGTGAGGATGGCAGGAGGAGTGTAAAGGGGAGGTGTCATGGGGACAGAAATACTGCCTGTGAAGCAGTGAGATGTGGGGTTTACAAGTGGAGTGTCAGATAGCAGCACTCCTTAGATAAATGTTACTCTCTTGGCTTGGCTACGTGCTGGATATATCTGGAATGCATAAAACGGCCTCATAATCTCATTCTTCTGCACTGTGGTTTCCTCATGCTGGTCTATTGCTGATCTCCAACTCTTTCTTTCTTGCAGCAATTAATTTTCTCATAGAAACAGGTACACTACTGCACTTCCCAGACACGAGCCATGGGCTGAGGAACCTCTACTTCCTTGACCCTGTCTGGCTCTCCGAGTGCCTACAGAGGATTTTCAACATCAAGAGCTCCAAGTCTGTAGCTAAGAATGGAGTCATCAGAGCAGAGGATCTCAGGATGCTGCTGGTCGGGACGGGCTTCACTGAGCAGACCGAAGAGCAGTACTTCCAGTTCTTGGCCAAGTTTGAAATTGCACTGCCTGTGGCCAATAACAGGTAAGTTGATAATTACAACGGCTTAGTCAGACTGGAGAAAAATGCCCATTTAATCAATGGATATTAACAGGCTTTGCCACTCTGAGTGGTTGTCTGGACAAGGATCTTGCTCTGAGAAAATATTTGAGAGCTTTAGAGAGGGTAATGGAAGGCGCCCACCCATTCGGGCTGTATTTTCTGGCTTGAGCATCCTTTGGTCCAAACCAGCTTTCAAGCTTTGCAGAGCAGGTCTTTGTCCCCTGGGGGCATTGAGGCTGGTGACAGGCTCAGCCACCAGCCCGGAGGGGCAGTGACACCGCCGGGGATGTGGCGACGAGCAGGTGGAAGCTGTGAGCGCTCAGCCGGCGCAGCTGCAGCCCGGGGAAGGATGTGAGGCCGTGGCTGCCAGGCCTGAAATATGGATGGGCTGGAGTCATCTGTTTCCAGAGAAAGATCCTCCATTCAGAGCGTGGCAGAAAACTTTGGGTAATCAATAATTATGTCGGCCCTGAAAGCAGTAGTATTTTTATTTCCAGTGAAATCAGGAGAGCGTAGCTTCAGTTGGACACATGATTCACTCGATTTTTAGCCTCAGTGGGTGTTGATCAATAGTTTTCCTAGAAATAGTCTAAGAAACCCCATTCTCTTTAAATGTTAATGAGTCCTCCTCCCCTCTGCCCCCCGATCTCTTTTCCTCCGGGCAGAGTTCCCTGCGATTTTTCTCTCTCCCATCTGCTTGGCGACAGCCCTGTTGTTGGGTTAACGGTGGAACCACAGTTGTATTGCCCTCTTGATGTGGCATTTGCATTTCACTTCCTTGCCCTTCCAGGACAGCGCGGCTGCATCGCCCTGAGCCCCTCGGGAGCTCTGAATGCCAGCACAAGTGCAGCATTCTCTGTGCTGTCATTATGCCTGTCACTTATCCAGTCCCGGATGCCAACAAATTTTCTCAGGCTTAACACAGATAAAGCAGCAATGTTTCTGCTCAGTCCAAAATGCCTTTTGGACTCCTTGTCACTATCTGCCATTTTTCTCCAAGGCAATTACATTGTCTGTGCCTCGGGAACAAGGAAACTGCTTTTTCATGGCCTGCCCAATGTTTTTTTGAGCGATCCAAGCCACATTTAGCAGAATATTCTTCCCACTGATGGACTGTAGCTATAGCAGGTTGGATTAATTTAATGTACTAGCCAGACACAGAGCAGTTATTTGTTACTGTGCTGCTGCAATTATTGTCTAGATTGCCAGATAGAGTTTCTGTGCAGTCAGTAGAGAAAGCAGCTGCCAGTTTCTTTTCTGAAAGGGTGGATGAGGGCATGTTTCACATATTTTCAAAATTTGCATTGGCTGTTGCTCAAGAGCGTCGAATCACCATCTGTGTTATAATCCACTATATAGTTGTGGTCCAGAAGGGCCTCACTGGCCCTTCTTATACTCCTAGTATACATCCCTTTCTTAGATGTGCTGGGGAAAATTTATTGGCTGTCTTATGATGCATCCACTACTTTTATAGAGCGAGAAGTTTTAGTTTGTTGCACTCCGCTTTCGTGCTTAAGGTGCATGTAATTAAGCTGTGTTCCTCTTGTTAAGTTGGGGTTAAAAGTGGGCATTCTTACTGTAATTTGTAAGTGAAATTTTGAATAGTTTTACATTCCAAAGATGTTTCACGGAACGGATAATTCGATGGTGGATGATGTCATCAGATGTTATGGGCTGTGACATATGGAGAGAGCTGTTGTCTAACGATGGCTGCTTTTTCTGAGCTGATATTTCAGGTTTTACAGAATACTGCAGCTGCTAGAGAGAAAACATGAGAGGCTTTAAGCCTTGGATTCTGACCCAGCATTGGTTCTAGTTGCGTGTCTAGTCCCCACTGCTGTTACTTGGGTCAGGTCCCTTGGCCATGTGCCTCGTTGCTGTCACTGTGCCCGTCAGCGAGGAGCCCCAGATGCCAACACATTTTCTCAGGCTCAACACTGATAAAACAGCAGTGTGTCTGCCTGTAAGCAAATAACATTTTAGATTGCACAGGCATCCTGGGATGTGTTGGATTCTGAAGAGAATCACTGTCAAGAGATTTACTGGCAGGTATTGAAAGCCATAAGCTCATAATTTTCAAAATGGTTCTAGTGTTCCAAGGGGTTTTAGCTTCCCAAATACCAAAGATCATGACAAGTGAGTATTCTGGGCTTACTGGGAGATCTGAAAATAAGTTGTTGTGGTCCCCTAACACCAGCATAACTCTGTTCCTGCTGACTGGTCAGCCACAGATAATACTGAGTCTCCCCCACACCTGGGCAAAGTACCTGATAATCTGATTGCAGGAGGAATCTGAGCAAGACAAGGGATTTCTCTGCTGGCATCAGCCTGGCAAAGTGAACTCTTACTTTGGGAGTTTGTCAGGGATGTGGCAGGGATCCATCAGCTGCAGTGTGGAACAGCAGGAAACCCTGCCGTGCTGACCCATGATGTTCTTGTTGGGTTCTTGATCCCCCCTTGTTCTGGGGCTGGGGGGACAGCCAGAGCAGCCCAGTCCCTGCAGCCTGGAATGGCATCACTGCCACCTCCCAGGACACCTCCTCTCCCCACTTTCTGGGCTTATTGAACCTGAGCTGCTGTAGGTTGTTTTTTTGCATTTATCTTCTGCTCCACAGCTGTAATGCCCTGCTTGTTGCCAGGGCAGAGTAGTACCAAAGAAACGAGTCCCACCATCACAGCTGTTCTAATGACTCTTATATTTTAATGCATTTAATTTGTGAGTACACAAATGCTCACTACATCAGTTTTAGCCCCGTCCAATAGCCCTGGCTGGATTATGTAATGTCTGTTTTGCCTCTGCTTGCTTCCATAGTGTAAATTAATTTCTCCATGTATTGCTGCAGTGCTTTAGTCTAAAAGCTTTTTTATATGCAGTGGGCTGTGCCATTAAAAATCTCTTTGGAGACTGAATCGCCTTATTATCCGGTAACAATGTACTCACTGTTACAAGCTGTAGCTAAAATCTGAGCTGTTGAACTTGATGTGTTTCAGCTACCTCCTCCCTCATCTGCTTCCTACCAAGCCAGCGTTAGATATCCATGGGCTCTGCCACCAGACCACAAACACAGTCCAAAGGGTCTTCAAGATGAGTTTTGTCCCCGTTGGCTTTTGGCAAAGATTCATAGCCCGGATGTTAATCAGCCTGGCAGAGATGGACCTCCAGGTAGGTTACTGTGTCTCTCTGCAAGCAAAGAAGGACAGCTGAAGTTGTTCAGTGTAAGTGGGATGTCTCTTCACATCCAGCTCGCTTCAGCCACAGACTTCAATAGCATTATTTGAGTAAATAGGGAGAGATGAGACTCTGCAATCGAACTCTGATTCTGTTTTTACAGTAGGTGTCATTGAGAACAATAGTTGGCACTGGGGAAGAAAGCCTGAGTTCTCCACAGCCTCTTTATAACATGATCTCCTGGAAGGTCTCAGTACCTTCAGCATCTTCCAATTACAAGCAATTGGAGTTCTGCCTGCGGCTCCTGTCCATGACCATCCCACTAGGCCAGACTCTGCTCACAGCGTTTGCCAGAGGAGATCTGGAATAGCTCCACCAAAGTCAGCTATCTGAATGTCTGTGGTTGAAATGGGAACAAAACTACAGGACTGTTGCCTTAATGAGGCACCCTGTTAGTGCAAGTGCTATGAATGTCATTAAAGTGGTGTTGGAAGGTTCTGAGAGCTGAGTGGATTTTGATGTTGTTGCAGACATATGTTTGCAGCAGCTTCTGTCTGAAGCCGTAATAAATACCTGCAAAATATTTATAGTACTGCTCTGGTATCTTCTTAACAGCTTTCCATTAAACTGTGGCCTGTCAGTGATGTACAGAACACGGAAAACATGATACCTGTTTTTGGAAGGTCCTCTGTGTTCCAGGCTTCTCAAACCATGTAATAACTTTACCTCTTTTAATGGGCTGTCTTGGCAACCCCTTGCTCACATCCTCATGGGCACCACATAATCCTAGAGCACCTTTCCTAGGAACCTCGTCCAGTCCTCATGAAGGGAATGGAAAGGTTCCCAGGCGTCAGGCCCGTCTGCAGTCAAATAAATGTTGGAGCAATGAGCACAGAGGAGTTCTGCAGATTAACTTTTTGGTTTTAAAACAGAAATACATTTTGCTCTAAGTGCTGGTTTGAAGTGTCTTGGAGAAGAGCCATCTTCCTCCCACTGAAACAGGTGGAAAAGTTAACTCTCTACATTGAAGGCAGATTTTATCACTCCTTAGAACATTTAGTTCTTTGGGTTTATAAGATTTCTGCAAATGCACAATAAATATGACAAATGTCACAGTCACAGAATTAACTCTGTTCACTGAAATGGAAGTGTTCTTTTTTTGAGTGACATGAGAAACATTTCCATTGCTGCAAAACCAATTTTGCTACGTGTATTTCCCTTCCATTGCAAAATTTTTTACGAGCACAAGTCGCTTTTAATGGAAAAGGTACGACAGCACCTGTGAAAGCCAAAAAAAGAAGTCACCTTATTGCTTGATTAAAACATCCTTGAGAGAAATTTCAGCAATTTAACGATTTCTTCGCTTTCTGCCTACTTCAGCTTTTTGAAAACAAGAAGAACACCAAGACAAGAAACAAAAAGGTGACCATCTACAGCTTCACAGGCACCCAAAGGAACCGCTGCAGCACATTCCGAGTCAAAAGGACTCACACTGTTTACTGGCAGGAAGGTCTGTTCGTTACCTTTGATGGAGGCTATCTTAGGTAATTTGTGTTCCTAATGCAGCATGTGTGACAGGGCACTAATAGAGTGTATGAAACACATCAGCTCAGTGGAGATGAATGGGCCTGACTCATGCTGTGTGCTCACTCATCGGGAGAAGAGGAGGCTCTTTAATGGACATAACTCATCTGGTAACAACTGGTGACAAAAATGATCTATAACTGATTGTTTGGCAGTTCTGAATATATCAACCTTATCTGTTATTGCAGCCACCAGCTTAAAGAGGCCTGAGAACAGAAAGTGATATTCAGAGCAGGACTCTGCCAGTGTAAAATCATGCGTTTTCACATGCAAAGATTTCCTTACCTCAATGAGTTTTCCACTAAATCCTAAAACTTCACCACGGTGTGTCAGTAATCCAGGTCAATGGAGCTGCTTCTGTGCAACAGGGGACTGTGGTTGCATTTGCTCTTTCAGTCCCTACCAGGGTAGGGGTACCACTGGTGCTGTTGCATGGTTGGAGATCAGAAGGAAACAGGGACTTTCCTGAGTTTCAAAGCTCAGTAGAGACTTGGACCCAGATACTGCAGATCACAGGCTGGAATCCCAAATTCTGGCCCACGGTAGGGGTCATACTCTTATTTCTCCAAGTACTTCAGGGAGTTACAGTTTCATGGGAGTTGTGCAAAAATTATGTCAATAAACTTTTCTTAATGGTTTTTGGAATATTTCTTGTTCATATTATTATTCCACTGGAATTTCATTACTGATTTTAAAACTCCCAACCATCCATCATCCAATATGGGGCATTTCTGTCAAAACTCTCCATCATACTCAGCTCACTTAGGCCAGAGTTTTCTCTAGGTCTGACCTTCTGTAGCATTTACCCTGTGTGAGTAACTGGCATTTCTGTGCAAGAATTCTCTTCTGAAAGTCATTTGCAGAACAGACTGAATTGAAAGTCACCCTCAAAAGCTAGACTGCTTTTTGTTTTGACGGCTTATAAACTATGTGTTATTATGGAACTCAGTTTTCCTGCCAGACAGAAAGTTTGTTGACACTGATACTTCACAGAAGCTTCACAGGTCTGTCTTTTGGCTTTCTTACAGTGTTGAGTCTTCTGATGTGAACTGGAAAAAGAAAAAAAGTGGTGGAATTAAAATCATTTCCCAGTCAGAAGTGAGAGACTTTTCAGCCATGGCGTTCATCACGGACCACGTGAACTCTTTGATAGACCAGTGGTTTCCTGGTAAGAGAATCACTGATTTTCTGTGCAGTGTTAGATCTTTTTTACAGAAGGTTCTTTAACAGATCTCTCCCAGTGCACAATACAGTATGTTAATCGGAGACCCCTCAGGCTCTGACAGTCTTGACCCAGTAGCATTTGATAACAACTGATAAACCTGCAGACAGATTGAGGTTAGTTGCCAACATCCTTTGGTCTAGACGTTGTGTCTTCCAGTCTGCCAGTCACTGCAGCACAGGTGAAACACTGCAGTTCAAACAGGACCCGTAGGAGCTCAAGAGACTCTTCTGGTGCTCAAAGCAGGGGCAGAATTTGGCCCAAGCAACTTGGCACTGTCTCTTAATAGACAGATGTCATTTTGGTATCAGCCGGGATCAGAATTTGCCCGCCGTTTCTAACATCCTACTAGTTATAAAATTGTGATGTGAGGGGCAGGAGTGAATGTGGTACCCAGGACTCTGCCAAGGTGACTTCCTTGACTCCTGCAGCTGTTTTTCCTGTGCTCAGCACAAATCCTGCTGTTACCCAGCAGGCTGTTTGCAGCCCCAAATCACTTCATTTAAAACCAAAACAAAATCTGAAATGTTCTTTGTCGTCCCACACCGGTCTAGAAAACAGTGCCAAAGTCTCTTAATTGGAGGCTCTCTGGAGGAAACAGTGGTGCACTCTCACACATTCACGTTCTACGTGTTTTGAAGATAAAAGAACATTTTATTTGCCTTTGGATTAAAATAATGCTAACGTTAATCACTGAAGCTTGAGAGGAGTCATGACTTCAAAGGCTGCAGCCTGTGTTCACCCTGACTAATTGTGGGCATTTAGCAGAGCCTGTCACCACAAAATCCCTCTGTACTTGCAGAGAACAGAGGTGTGAACCTCCCAAAGGCTTAGTCTCGGTACAATCCACATTTCTCTCATGTTGCCCGTGAGGGAGCCCACAGTAACTGTGTTCCCAACCTGGGTGCTGCAGGCGAGTGTTTACCCTGAACCTGCACCTGCAGTGCTCAGTCAGAGCTCAGCGTGCTGTGCCTCCCATTCCCATTCCCATTCCCATTCCCATTCCCATGCCTGCTCCCCACCTGAAGCCATCTGGCAGCTTGCAGTCTGGGAAGACAGATACACCCAGCAACAAGGAGAGTCTCTCCAGTGCTTTATTCACACGCTTCTGATTTTTGCTGGTCCTCAACGTGTTTTCCTCGCCGGCCTGTGCGTTACCTGTGCCCAAAGCAGGGGAGGTGGCAGGTTGTGTCCCCAGTCCTGTCTCCCCAGTGCTGCCCCTGCCATCTCTGTGTACTTTGCAAGAAGCTGTTTTCTATTCCAGTCAGTGCCCTGCTGCTTTCAGGAGCGTGGCCCTTTTCAGCCAGTGGATCCAGGCAGTGCCTGCAGACATTCGGATGCGCTTGGGGCTGTTGTTCCTCCTCAGTTCAGGTGAATGATGTTGTTTTCTGTTTGCTTGCTTGCTCTGAAGCCCTCACAGCCACGGAGAGCGATGGCACGCTGCTGATGGAGCAGTATGTGCCCTGCCACATCTGTGCGGCTGCCAAGGCGGAGGAGAACGGGTGCGGTGAGAAGGAGGAGGATGCCCAGTACTTTAACATGGAGGACTGTGTCCTGACAGCCATCGAGCTGGACTACATCCTGTGCCCCAACCACCCTGACATCCCCGTTTCTCTCCAAGAGCTGGTCCCAGAGCTTTTCATGACGGATTTTCCTGCCAGGTAATGTTATTCGAGGGCCTTGGATTAAGTTTCAGTGCACTGATGTCATTCAGTTGGACTCTTTTCCTAAGTTATCTCTGCTAGAGGAACATACTGACCACAAGAAACAAATCCATCTGCTCTGGCAATTCATCCTAAACTGCACTCCTGGTGTTCAGTGCACTTGCCTGGACAATAGCTGTGTGCTGACCGAGTCATCACGTCGGGGGTCCTTTGAGATCACTGTGGTGCAATATGAAAGTCCCTTTTTAAAGCCACAGCTGCCCTGCATTGCCCAGTTCTCTGGCCAGAGCTTTTTGTAGATGGAGTCTTTCTGGGATCCCACAGAGGAGATTTTAATGTGGCAAAACCAAAAGGAAGTGCTGCTGCATCACAAGGTTGGCCCTGAAATTGCCTGACTTTTTTAAGGGGCTGTAGGTGAGTGAATTTTAGGCGCCACAAGAGAATTCACACTGAGTCGAGGCTCCTGCTCGGCTGAGAGCTGTTGGATGTGTTGGATGTGTGGCAGTCCTGAACAGCTGAAACAGCTCTTCCCTACCCAGAGCAGCACTGCCAAATCTTTAAGCTGCTTAACTGCTTTCCCAGATGGGTTTGGTCTTATACCCCTTATTACTTAGTGTGTAGAACAAGAGGCCTGACAGCAGGCAGGACAGCACACCAGGGTCTCTTTTGGTTCATGCTCTCTCAGAACTTTCAGTGCCCGATGCAGAACCTCTGGACCAAACTGCCCTGTGGGCTGCTGGCAGAGCTTTCTGTGCTCCCACTGGCCTCTGTTGCTTTCTTGGGGTCATTTTTCTAGGCAAGCACCCCATCAGCTTGTCAAGACAGCCCTCCTCACACTGCTATCTCCTATAGATTTATTTGACGGGTGCAAGGCGAGTGGAGATGTTTGAAGTGTGAACAGCTGTAAAAGTAGTCTCTGGGAGAGTGGGGAAATGATGAATTACAGCCTGGGAACACTAAGCTGATTTGAATAATCAGGTTTCAGAGTGTGGGGCTGTTCATAAACATCCTGTCCTGCCTCAGTGGAGAGAAGACAAATGGGAGGTAAATGAAGCAAAAAAAATCGTTAATACAGATAAATGGTACAAGTATCGGTACTTGTGTCATCTGGTTGGAAAAGAAGCTTATGTGCTTTCCAGATCTGTTTGATTCTTTTGGGATAAGTTAGTAAAAACCCTTTTTTGCTTGTTTGCTCAAGTCTTTCTGGGACAAATCTGTTGCACAACACGAGCCAGCACAGAGTACACTGAGATGACCAAGGTAGTTTAGGTTATCCAGTCCTCTTGGTAGATAAGACAAGAACCTATCAGGCATTTGTGAAAATGGAAATCACATTAAAAACATGAATTTACAATGTCTTTGAAACTTTAATTAAAAAGCCCCAATTTCTCCTTGGCAGACTGTTCCTGGAAAATAGCAAACTGGAATGCAGTGAAAATGAAAACAACGTTCTTGGCCAGGGTGGAAGTGGAACTGTTATATATCGGGCACGATACCAAGGAAAGCCAGTGGCTGTGAAGAGATTTCAGATTAAAAAATGCAAGGGTTCTCCCACTTCAGCTGCAGGTACAGTGCACAGAATCGGTGTCGGGAATCAGCTCCTGCAATCTGTGAACCCAAGCTAAGACCAAAGAGCCTTTGCTCTCCAGAGTGCTGGCAGCACCTGTTTAAATACAGCTTTGAAATAAATAGCAAAACTGATGTGTTTCAGTGGAGGAGGAGGATGCATCTCAGAGTTCTTCGTGAACACTTGTAGCCTTGAAGGTTACTGGCACAGGTGCTTCTCTCCTGAAGATTAGTGGGTGGATTTGTAGGGTGCAAGGCAGAGCCATGGATTGGGGTGGAAGGTAAGGTTTCATCTCATTTTCCCAACTTATCTGACCATGAGAAATGTGGATTTGCGTGGGTTTGCACTAAGGACTTGTGAGTCTCCACCTTTGAATTAGTCTTTTGTCCCATCTGTGCCAGCAGCTGCAGAAGGCAAACTGGGAATCCTTCTGAGCCTGCCAGCTCCTCCAGGCAGGGATGGGCTCTCATGTCAAGTCCAGGATTCCAGCAGAGCCTCAGTCCATGGACAAAGGAAAGGGGAAAGTGGCTCATATTCTTCATTTTTGTCAGGGGAGGATGTGGTGAACTCCTGAGCTGTGGAGGAGGCCAGCTGCTGTCCCAGTGACAAATAACCTTTGGGAAGACCCAACCTTCCTGAGCAGCCTGTGGCAGAAGGACCATTATTGTGATGGGTCTCTCCTCTGGCAGGAAAGCCAGGAAAGGGTTGGGAAAGACCCCTTCCAGCAAAGGGTCTGCAGTGTGACATCCACACAGAGCCCCTGCTTGGAGAAACACAGCATGAATTTTCCAAAGTCATCCAGGTGAAACATGAGATCAGCATGTGCCAGACACACCAGAGCCTGGTGTTAAAGGGCCAAGGGAGGTTTTGCTCCCTGAGCTACCACATATATCCTGCTTATAGCCAGTTTCTGTTAGTGGCTCATGCATCAACACAAGGATTCAACTTAAAGCCTTGCTGTTGGTATCATCCCACCAGCTGCCTTCCTCCTGCAGCCCTTGGAAGCCCTTCCTCCTGCAGCCCTTGCTGGGTGATTGGCACCTTCCAAAGGGTTTGTGACTTGGTTTCTGAGCTGGGCAGTAAGAAGGGGGTTGTGTCTTGCCAGATACGATGCTGAAGCACCTGAGAGCCATGGATGCCATGAAGAACTTCTCAGAGTTCCGCCAGGAGGCCAGCATGCTCCACTCCCTGCAGCACCCCTGCATCGTGTCCCTCATTGGCATCAGCATCCACCCGCTCTGCTTCGCCCTCGAGCTGGCCCCCCTGGGCAGCCTCACCACCGTGCTGTCTGAGAACTCCAAAGGTAAAGCCAGGGCCTCCCCACTGAGAGAGACCACTCTCCAAATGACAAACGGTCAGCAGTATTTAGATTACTGCTTGATTTACCGGAGGGGATTTTTTTCCAGACTAGGGGAGGTGGTGGGGGTAGAACTGTTCTTAAACTGTGCTTTTGGGAACCTAGTAAAAATTGATGCTCACGATTTTTGAAACTACTTTGGAGACCTGGATTTTCAATTTTTCCGCAAATTAATATGAAGTGCATCTCACTTCAGGGCTGCATGGATGGTGCTGTGTTCCTCCCCCTGCAGATGGGTGTCTGGCACTCTAAATTATCTCATAAGTATCTTTATTTCTGTTGCTGTCAAATGAACGACGCTAATTCCAAGATAAGTGGAGGCCATCTGACCCTCTTGGCACCTTGGCTTTGTGTCAACTTTCAGTCAAACGCTAATTTTCACCAGAAGATTTAGGAGCCTAGAAGTGAAAGGGTTTAAAAAAAGAATCTAATGAGACTGTCAGACACATATAGTAACACAAACAGTGTCATTTTAAACGGTGGCATTGAGTGATGTTTTAAAAGGTTGTCAGTTATTGCTCTGGAGTTAAAAAGGGAAAGACAAAGGGAGAGAAAAAGGCAGTTATGGCAATTACAAGAGCTGAAGACGGGCTGTTCCTCTGTGCCAGGGTCTTCCTTTGTGCCGCTGGGACACATGCTGACACACAAAATAGCGTATCAGATTGTGACAGGCCTGGCCTACCTGCACAAGAAGAACATCATCTTCTGCGACCTGAAGTCGGACAATATTTTGGTGTGGTCCCTGGACGTCAAGGAGCACGTCAACATCAAACTCTCCGACTACGGGATCTCCCGGCAGTCGTTCCACGAGGGCGCGCTGGGCGTGGAGGGCACGCCGGGATACCAGGCCCCTGAGATCAGGCCTCGCATCGTCTATGATGAGAAGGTGACTGGGGGTATCCGTGGGCAGTGGTGGGGGGCTGGTGTCACGCCCTGGGGCTGCATTCCCTTGTCCATGGTGGTGGGCAGCGCTGCTTTCCCGCTCTGGCCTTCCTTGCTCTCCTCTCCGCCCACCGAGGGAGCTTTGCCCTGATTTTCCTCTCTGTGTCCGGCCCTAGGTCGATATGTTCTCCTATGGGATGGTCCTGTACGAGCTGCTGTCTGGCCAGCGGCCTGTGCTGGGACACCACCAGCTCCAGATTGCAAAGAAGCTGTCCAAAGGGATCCGCCCTGTTCTGGGGCAGCCAGAGGAGGTGCAGCTCTACAGGATGCAGGCACTCATGATGGAGTGTTGGGACACTAAGCCAGAAAAGGTACAAGACAACCCTCCTGACCCGTGTTTTCTGATCTGGCTGCCCTCTTTGAGCAGGAGGGCTGAGCTTGCTCTTGGTACAGCAGAGCACTTCGATTGCCCCTTTACCCCTCCTGCTGATTTGGCCCAGAACTTCTGTTGACTTAAATGAGAGTTTTCTGAATGAAATGATGACAGATCTGTGGCCTTAGACTTCTGTGGTGACTGGAAGGTCCCTTGATGTCAATGGCAGTTAGGTTGTTGATTTCACCAGGGCAAGACATTGCTCATAATTTCTAGAAACAGCTCCAGTATCATGCTGTGAGAGTAACTACAGAGACTTCAAAACCCCTGAGATTATAAAAAGAGGTATGAGGAAGCAAAAGGTTCAAAGTATGAGAAAAGGATTATGCTGCATTGCATTTCTCATTAATTACAGCTCGGTGTTTCAGAGCTGCTGTCCTTCAGACAAAGGTGAGCTTGTCTCTCAAAACAGCTACACCCTGTCCAGACAGCTTCCAAAATCCATAAACCTGAAGAAATTAATCAGCAAAATGTGTAAGAGAATGACAGACCAAACTTTAATAAAAAATCAGAGAATGGTTTGGGTTGGAAGGAACCTTAAAAACCATCCAGTTCCTGTACTTGTGCTTGGGATTGCCCTGACCCCAGTGCAGGACTTTGTACTTGGCCTTGTTGAACCTCCTGTTTATTATGGTTCTTCTATTTCATTTTATTTGACATAAGTCTTTCTCTTTTCCTTTCCCCTCAGCGTCCACTGGCTATTTCTGTAGTAGGACAGATGAAAGATCCTACCTTTGCAACATTCATGTACCTGCTGCCCTGTGGGAAGCAGTCTTCCTTCTTCTGCTCCCAAGGACAGGAGTACACTGTGGTGTTCTGGGATGGGAAGGAAGACACCAGGTGAGGTGGCTCAAATTGGAAATTTCCTTTTTTTTCTTTTTCCTTTTTAAGTAAAAATCCTTCAGCATCTTCACTGCTGCCTCTGGGAGGGAGGTAAAGAAGGTGAAAGTGAATTTGGGTACATGCCAAGGGTATGGTGAACACTGTTTTCCCAAACTCCTTTAATTGGGAACAGTGGTTTCTTTATAAAGGATATTTAATGAGCTTAACTCTGCTTCAGTTAATATGAGGAGAAGATTAGGGCAATGTAATGATTCACACACACAGGATGAAGCATTTGCACATGAGAACAGACGTGTTCTGCCTTTCCTAATGAGGCCATTTAACACTAAACCTTTCCTAATTGAGGCTGCAGTTCCATCTCTCTTCTGCAAAGCAATTAAGCACATGCTTAAATCCTATTGCAATCATCGGGAGTTAACCACATGCCTGGAGCTGTGTGTGCATCCAAGTGTGCACTGCCAGTAAAATGTATTCCATACTGAAGGCATGTGCTTAAAATGTTATTAAATTGTGACTGAGATGATGGCATTTTGCTCAGCCACATGTGACCCGTGGCTAGTTAGGTTGATTTTTATGGCTGCTGCTGATTTTTATAGCCCCAGTCTTACTCGGAAACATTCACAAACTGATCCGAATTTTATAATAATGTGTTCATTATTTGAAACCATTAAGCTAATGGGATAGGTACGTGATTTGTTCATGAATTATTTGCCTTGCTATTTGTGGTGCCTGGTCAGTCATTCAGTGCAGACAGTGCAACTCTTCCTGCTAAACTGGTGGAACACATGGCACTCACAGATGTATTTTGAATACGTGGATGATGTCCAAATATTCACAGCGATATATCTCAGTGAATCAGCTTCCTGACTGGACAATCCACTTAGGAGACTGCTGAATAGCAAATTACTTATATGTGACAGATTTCAGGATGTGTAATTGCTTGTGCCACAGTTGGTAAAACATCTGGGGCTCACAGATGTGGTCGTGAATATCCAGTTATTTGTTCAAGTACTCAAACTCAATAAACCACCCCAAAAAAATAAAATCCTTTTTGTTACAAAAAAATATTAATTAGTCATATTTATAAATCATTTGATGAGGTTACAGATCTGGGCTTTTATTGGGAGGAATCATGCTCTTCTGTTTATGTGCTGGATTAATAATGAAGCCAGCTAAATAGTGAGGCAGTGAACTTGGAAATGGAGTGGATATTCTCTTGAGAACCTAATGGGCAAGATGGTCTGAGACTTCCCAGCTATTAATTACTGCTGTTGGGCTGGAGCTGTTCTTCTCACAGCTGAATTATAGTAACAGGCCATGTACACTGTCCTGATCCTTTCCATGCAAAGTCAGAGAGCTGAGTGTAAGTCTTCCCAGAAGCAATTGCACACCTGCCCCCCGAGGAAGAGCCGTGGCCCATCTGTATTTCTCTTCCTTTACAAGGGCCATTTGGAGGGGTGTAGGTCCTTGCAGCATCATCCACATCTGGACAGCTGTGTTATGGCTTGGCCAC
>JAWWES010000018.1:3047722-3065447 GCA_035583135.1 Lophotriccus pileatus | reverse complement strand
CATCATCCACATCTGGACAGCTGTGTTATGGCTTGGCCACAAGTGCCACACACTGTCCTGCAGCCTGTGCAGGCTGAACGTTGGCTGCAGGAAATCGTCATTTGCTCCTTTTTTCAGGAACTACACGGTGGTGAATCTGGAGAAAGGAGTCCTGGAAGTGCAGAGGATGAGCTGCCCCGGCATGAAGCTGTGCTGCCAACTAAAATTTCAGAATGCCCTCTGGGCAGCCACGGAGGTGAGCGTTGCCTGTGCCTCAGAGCCCCACCTCGAGAGGGGCCTGGTTAGGAGAGACACAAGCGAAGAGAAAGAGCCTGTTAAATTAGTTAAGCCAAGGGTGGGTGAGACAACGGGCTTCTCAGATGAGCAGCGTGACTTTGCGCCTGCTGTCTCCGGGTTCATTGCTCCCCCCTGTCACGTAGCCCATACCTGGAACCAAATCCTGCCTCCTGCTGCTCAAAGCCATCGTGGGAACCTCGGCTTTCCGAGGGAAAGCTCTCCGGGTTGGAGCAATCCGCGCCCGGGGGTTCATCTGGGAAATGTCCTTATCTGCGAGCGATAAAGGGAAGCCGTGACAGAAACCATGAATTTAAGGGTGGGGTTCTGAAAGAGGCCTGAGGGATTTCAGAGTCGGTGGGAAACGGGTACCCAAGTTTCGTGTTCACTGTGGAAAATTGCAGCCAAAAAGATAAGAGTGAGAGAGCGGGGCTGGTTTATACCCCAGAGTCCCCAGTCAGCCAGTTCTGACACAATCATTTGACACAAAATGGATGAAAAATAGCCAAAAAAAATGAAACATACCTGAAGTTCAGTGTTTCAGTGGGAAAAAAAAGGACACACTTACTGAGTAAATAATTTGTGTTGGTTAATTCACTCCACCCTGGCACGGATGCTGTAACTGGGTAAGAATAGACATCTTTTTTTACCATGTAGAAAAATCAGTTATATTGAGTTTTTCTCTTCCTAAATAGAGATAAATTTCAAATATTCACCTTTTTTCAGAACAGTGAAAATTAAAATTCAAAAATCTTAAAGCATATTTTATTTTCCACCTTTTGGATCAAAATGGAATGTGTTGCTATTCTACAAACTGGGTGCTCTTGGTCGGCCTAGTAGATTCATGAGGTGTGGAACAGATGTAATTCCACATAAAATGTAATACCAGCTTTCCCTGAATTGACAGAATAATGCAAAATAACACACAACACGCTTCAGTTGTTGCTTGGGATTTTTGCAGTCAGGGTTGTCAAATGCTGCTTTTAGATGTGGTGATAAAACCCCTTTAGTGGTGATTTTTAGTGGCTTTTGGATAATGCATGTGTTGCCCACAGCTCATTCTTGGAAAGGCAGCACCTGCTTTCTACCCACAGACAGGGCAACTAAAGACTCTCCATGGAAAACAGATATCCAGGCTTTGGGCACCAAAAACATACGAGTAAAAACTGTTCTTGGAACCAATTAGATCCTGTTCAGGTATCAAAACATGGAAAGCGTGGAAGGTGATTGGCATTCACAGAATTTTCTGTGCTCTTTCGCAGGACCAGAAGATTTCTGTGTACGCTTTGCAGGGCATGTGCCCCTTAAAGACTCCACTGAAGGGTTTAGACACTCCTGCCACTGTGAGCTGCTTCCTAGTGATGCCTGTTGTCAAAAAGGTAAGGAGCAACCTAAAGGAAAAGGGGCATTACTGAGACTCAGCTCTTTGCTCCCGGGCCAAGCTGCCAGACGGAGCTGGTGCTGAAGGACTTTGCAAAGCCCAGGAACATTTTGGCACTGGGAGGAGAAGGTTTCCTGGTCTTCGTGTCTCTGCCAGAAAATAGAGGCATGGGCAAGAACCTGAGTCAGGGGACCAAAGCTGTCACTTCTAAGCCTGCTGGCAAAATAGTCAAAATAGATCAAATTTCTCTGCAAGGAAATTTCCCAGCTGTGTTTCCACATCACTGGAAGACAAGGTTTAGGCTGACCAAGCAAAGTAGAGAGGGCATGAAACAATAATTAGAATAGGGATTTGTTAAGTGCTAATTCGGGATGTGGGTATATCCTGCCTCTTGTACCCTCTGTTTTCCTGGGATGTGTGCTGTTATTTGTGTGCACAGTCATCTGTAATATTATCTAGGCTCAGCCACACTCCTGTTTTGGTTTTGAATGAGAACACTTAGATAATACAGCTCTTTTGGGTAATACTCTTAGGGATAACATGTATAATTACTCTTATGGGTAATAACACAAGTTATATGCTCTCTGTCTAGTTCTGGAATGGCCAGCATCCAGTTTTTGGCAAGAGAAATCTGACATGGGTGCCTATTGTGGGCAAGTCTTGGGAGATGTATAAAAACTGTTTTCCAGCTAAATTACCTCCGGTTTGCTTACAGCCACCTCAAGTGAAAACATGTAATTATGCTCCAACATTACTGGTAGCTGTGTAGTCTTTGCAAATGCCAGCAGGCTGGTATGTGTCTGCAAGCTCGACGTGGAGCAGCTCTGGGAGCGACAGTGGGGCTGGTTTATACCACGAGCCCGTCCTGAGCTATTGTCCATTTCTGGCTCGTTTGCTCGGGTTGCTGCACCCCTGCAGACTGAATCCGAGGCAGATGGTTAGTGTAAGGTGCGCTGCTTCACTTCCAAACATGGTGTAAGGAGGAATAAAGTAGGGCATCGATGTGAAGCTGGCACAGGGGTGGATTTCTCCTGCCGGGAGGCTGCATCTGTCGGCTTTCTTTGGCTCCCGGACCTGCAGCGTTTCTCTGCCGTGGAGTTTCATTTCTGATGTGTAGGGCCAATTTCTTTTTCGTGCTGCCTGAGGTTTTGTCCAGGACAGTCGAATGAGTCTTTCACTTTCAGCTTTTCCACTGTCACACAGCTTGCAAAGCCATTCCTCAGGGGTTACGAGTGGCTTTATGTCTCCTGGTTTCTATTTCCAGTTTGTGGCTTGCCTAGAAAATGTCATAAATAATGCCAGGCCCTACAATAGCAATATTGAGTCTAGACACCTCCCTTCCTCCCCCGACCCTACCCAACCTTCCAGAAATCCACATCCCTTCAGCACACTCCTTCTTAGTTTATTGGACTTACTTTTTCCTCTCTCCTTTCTATGAATGAGTTTGGCAGTGAAATGGCCAGAGCAGCAGCCACGGGGATGTGCAGACCAGGTTGGCAAGAACTAAACCAGCCTCTTCTTCCAAAAATTCTGAGTGGAAAGCTTACACTTGTCACACTCACTGTGTGACCAGTGAGCTCTGTCAGAGTTATCAGAGCCATTGTTGTCCAGCAAAGAAGGGAATTGCATTTTCCTGGGAAGAAAGCCTTTAGCTAATGAGATGTGAGGTAACTTTTAGTCAGAGAATTGCCGAGGGATGTTGCTGGGAAAGGGAATTCTTTACGACTGCCTTGGGAAGGCTGATCCAAAAGAAATAGTTTCCAAAACTTGGTTTCTCATCCAAAGGAAGCATCATGGAAATTTAAAAGCAACAGAGAGGGGCCCAGAATCCGAAACTCACCCAGCAGGGAAAAGTCTTGTATAATTTAAGCTTTTTGTTGCGCGCTTTTTGTCACCAGTATCATTCTTTTTGGTAAACAATACAATTTTCAGTACATTTCCTTTCAGAAAAAAATCCCAAATAAGCGCACAAACAGGTTAAAAACAGCAAACCAAGATGATTTCTGACTTGGTTCGCAGCAGTCTTACAAAAAAACGAGGAGGGGAGAGAGAGAGAGAGAGACCTGAATGGGTGCAAGGCTCTGGCCTCCTGCAGAAACCTGGAACACACGGAAACAAAAGCTGCATTTAAAGGCTGCAGCCTGCCCTGTGTGTGCTGCCAGCAGTGCCAGACCCCACGGGGATCACAGTAGGAGGAGGAGGAGGTGACCAGGCCCTGGTGTCAAGGGGCTGTATCGTGTTTTTCAGCCCTCTCAGAGCAGCCGTGCCGATGGCCCCGAGCCTCGTGCTGTGCGAGGACAGGACGTCTGGAGCCGGCTCATCCCTGCACATCCCGCACCGGCACGGCCCCGCTCCGGGGCCTTCCTCCTGCCAGCAGCGGCGGGGCTGCTGGCAGGGCCCAGCCTTCAAACGCAGTTTTGTTGCCGCGTTGTTTTCCTTGGCTCTTCGCGGAGCCCAGACGTTGAAAAATGAATTCTGAGAAAGTTACTTAAGGTTTCTGGAGGCTGCGGGCCCTGCCCGCCTTCGGTCGCCGTTGGTTCTGTGCAGGGCCGGGAGTTGGACTGGATGATCCTTGCTGGTCCCTTCCAACTCGGCAGATTCTGTGATTTGAGTTCCCACTCCACATTTCTTATCTCTCTCTCTCTGAGAGAGAACAACAGTAGCTGGATAGAAAAAGGACCCAAGAGCCCTCAAAGCCAAGGCAGAGAGTAATAAATGCCCCAAAACAAAAAGTGTCTTCCCAGTTTGCTTCCACCATTCTGCTATCCCAGGCAGGATAGGATTTGGAATCAGTATTACCAGTAACACCAAGTGGGGATCACTGACCCAGCTCTGCCTGCTTGCGGTGCCAACTGCTCAGTGCCAGGGAAACTTGGCTTGTGGAACCCAAAAGGGAGTATGGATTCTGTCCTGCAGTAGCTGACACACTAATCAGAGAAATCAAAATATTTTTTATGAAGATTAGGCTTGGATAATTCAGCAGTTTCAAATCAAATCAAATCAGACAAAATTGTAATCTCTGAAGACTTTAATAGCGACCTGTGTCATGCTGGGAGCAGTTCAGGTTGACATACTGTTAATATCAGATGTTCCCATTTCAATTTAAATTTTCCATTTTGAATAAGAAATGCCCCTTGTGCAGGGTCCTTTGGACTGAAAAAGCTGGACCATTTTCACCAGAGCAATGTGGGCTGTTCTGCTTCGCTTTATTCGGTTTTAAATAATTGAATTCCTTTCCAGAGAAAAAGTAACCCAAGACCCAGCTTGTGCAAAGCATGGTGCCATGTTCCAACCTATTGATGCAACTCCCTGGCAAAGCCATATCCAGGAGCCTTTGCACCAGATGCACATGGCAGCTGGGACACGGCACTGAGCACTGCAGGTCATTGGGGTTTCTTTTAATTAGAGAATTGGGACTGCACTAAGTCCAAGCCCCATTTCACAACTTTCCACTTGCTTCCCTAGTTTTTCCCATTACAGTAAAATTCTGCTGTGATTTGGATTAGTCATCCAGGGCTCAGTGCTCTCGTGGTCTTACTCATACTTGGTGTGCAGAGAGAGTCTCTTTGTCCAGGACTCTTCATCAGCCTTGCAAACAGAGCTGTCAATTAAATAACACTTACCCTGCACTGTCTGCCTCTCGATAGCTGGAGCAAGTCAACATACTGATTTCAGCCTCTGTGGGTTTAAACGGCCTGGGAGCTTTCTTCCAGGGCTGGCAGAGCCATGATCCCTGGAAGGGCAGAGGGATCCCTGAATTTATGAGCAGCAAGGGGTGACTCCGAGCCCTCAGCCCATCCCACTGTCCTCCCAGGCTTCCCACCATGGAGAGGCTGTGGAGGAGTGAGGTTGCGTCGGATCAGCTGACGGTGCTCTGTCTGGTTCTGTTTGGTTTGCTGTGCTTAGTCCAGGCAGACTGGAACAACAGCAAAAAAGTCCTGGTTAAAAGGGTCTTTTTTTAGAATATATTGCTCTCCAGGGAGGAAATAGAAAGGCCTTTGAGGTAGGCATTGTTTTATCTGCTTCACGGATCGGGGAGTTTGTAGTACAGACCCAAGGTCACGGGGAGTTTTGTTCCCGAGGGGTCCATTTCCCAGTCTGTTTAACAGCATTTTGCACCGCTGGGATGAGCTGGAGGAGTCGGTGAGCCGTGGCCTCCTCAGCAGCTCCCGCCCATGGGCCGTGAGGGCATCCATCGCCGCAGTGCCACGGCCAGCACGTGTGTGTGCTGAGGGGCAGGTTCTCACCAACGTGCACAATTGCTCATGGCACTTGGCAGGGGCTTTGCTGAACTGCTGCTGCTGTGCCCTTCACTGGGATGCCTCTGAGCTGCCAGGGACCCCAGACCCAGAGGATATTCCTGAGAGGTGCAGTGGTCTCAGAGCAGCAGCCATCGGATGTGGAGTGATCACTGGATGCTTTTGTTCGTGAGCATGTTGGCTCCCTCTTTCCATTTTTACTGCTTTCCTTCCATTCCTCTCCTACCTACACTGATAGCAATAGCTTCACTCCTTTTTGGAAGTGAGCTGGGTTTCTACAGCTGGATTCCGAGGGTCACGACGGCTGCCTCTGAACATACTCCAGATTGAATTTGTTAACCTTCAGGGCAGGCTGCCAGGTCCGTCTGTCCGCCCTTGCCAGTAAAAGAGAGGTAATACTGGGTGAGAGGAATATGGCTCTGCAACAGCTTCTTGGTAATGACTTCTTTTTATGTTGCTGTTATCACTGTTCTGGGATAAGTTACCCGTGCACTTGCAGCATGAGAAGCAGCCAGAGTCTCCGGGATTGAAAGGTCTTGTACACTGCAGAGACATAAAGAAGTAGGAAAAAATCTTTACTTTAGGGGTGATGAGGCACTGGCACAGAGAGGTTGAGGACTCCCCATCTCTGAAAGTGTTCAAGGCCAGGTTGGACGAGACTTGGAGTGACCTGGTTGAGTGGAAGGTGTCCCTGCCCATAGTGGGAGGGTTGGAATGAGATCATCTTTAAGGTCCCTTCCAGGCCCAAACCATTTTGTGATTCTATGAGATCCTGCTGTCTCTTTCTTGCAGAACTCATATGTGGTGCTGGCCGGCTTGTCAGATGGACTTGTAGCCGTGTTTTCAGTGTCCCAGGGCATGCCAGGGGACAGCTGCTCCTACCTGTGCTCCCACACGGCAAACAGGTCCAAATTCAGCATTTCGGATGATGACCCCCGGCAGAACCCGTACCCCGTGAAGGCCATGGAGGTCACCAACAGCGGGGCAGAGGTGTGGTACAGCAACGGCCCCGGCATCCTCATCATCGACTGCGCCTCCATGGAGATCAGCAGGAGGCTGGAGCCCTTCCACCCACCCTCGCTCATCACATCCATCGCCTGCAACTCCGAGTGCCACGGGGAGGAGGTGGTGTGGTGTCTGGACAACAAAAGCAACTTCCTGGTGATGTACCACGCTGCCACCTACCAGCTCTGTGCACGCTACTTCTGCGGGGACTGCAGCCCCCTCAGAGACATGTTTACCATCCAGCAGCCCTCGGCAGCCATCCCAGCTACAGCCCCCATCAACCACGGAGCGATGGAGAACAGCCCAGTGGGGGACATGAGCATTATGTACAGCCCAGAGGTGGGCACCCAGATCCTGAACCACCAGGACTCGCTCACAGATTACTGCTCCGTGTCTTCCTACTCCTCCTCGCCTCCCAACAGGGTAACCCGCTGCCCCTCCAGCCTACCCAGCTCGCCCATGAGCTCCTCCAGTGCACCGTTCTCCGCAGACTTTGAGGAGTCTGAGAAATTTAATGAGCTGAAGGCTGCCCTGGATCACGATGCTGTGCCTGTGGGTGACAACACAGAGCATCTCCAAGCCATCAAGATTCTTCCAGTGAAAGACCTCATATGGATCCCCAGGTAAGCGGGTCCCTTATCAAAGCAACTTCGTCAAAATCCCTTGTGGGCTGAACATGAAGTTAACTCAGGCTAATTCAAGATATTTTGCATTCCCAGGTGATTCACCTGGCCAGAAAGTTATTACCATTACGAAACTTTGTTCCCAGTAAAAGGGTACATCCATTTTCTTCCCCTTTTTAAAGTATCTGGTGTTAAGCAGAATGGCCACTGGTCTTGCTGGATTGATTTCAGCAGAATGAGAAGGGGGTGGTCAGACTCAAAGCCCCGTTTCCCCAGCTACTGAGGAAACAAAGAGCAGCAGGCAGCTTCCTTGCTCGGACACAACCCTGGCAAGTCCTGTTGCCTCCTGTGGAGCTGCTGGAAACCACTGGGAAAGTGATTTTGCCTGTCACGGGATCTCCCACTGCAGTGGGTTCATCAGGATGCCCCTGTGGCATTGCAGTGCCCCCCTTCCTGCAGGATGTCATGCTGCAGGCGGGTGTGCAGCAGAGGGTGGATGTCCAGCATGGATTTTCCTCAGCTGTCAGCATCCCTGTTGCTAAGTAAGTGTGACATCTCCCTTGTTTCTCTTCTAGGAGAGGAGGGGATATCATCGTTATCGGGCTGGAGAAGGAATCGGGCACCCAGCGGGGCAGAGTGATCGCTGTGCTGAAGGCTGGGGAGCTGGCTCCCTACGGGTGAGGCTGACTGGGTCACGCCAGTCTCCAGGGGCACAAGGGGACTGGGGGGCAGGAGGGGGCTCTGAAGGCTCAGAGGGCTCTTGGGAGCTTCCTCTTGGCTTCCAGCAGCCTCTGAGAAGGTCCCAGCTGGAGGAGACACACTTGCCTGTTGCACATCGAGGCATGTGCGTTGCTCTTCAGCGTGACAGATGGTGAGGGGGAAGGTACTGTGGGTCTCCAAAAGCCACAGAGATCAAGTACCCCCATAATGAAACAGGCAGGACCGTGCACAATGAGATAAAGTCGGCCTGATCCTGCCTGGTGCTGGCTCCCGGTGCTCCGAGGGCACCTGGCAGAGGGTCGGTGGGGCTTGGCAGGCTCAGGCCCCGCACTCAGAACAAGAGGTGTATTTATGCAGAGCACGGCGCTTGTCTGTGGCTGCATTCACGGGGGTCAGGTTGATGTTCTGGCTCTAAATGAGCACCTTTGTGCTGTGGGCAGTGACGGGCCGGGGGACGGCCCCTGGAGCACAGGGGGGGAGCAGTTATATACATTCATTTAAAATGTTTCATACAGCGAAGAGAGTCCAAGTAAATAAATAACTGCTGGAGAGGTGGGGGTGTTCCTGCTGATCACTTAAATACCGGTCTGGGATTGTACTATTTATGTCCAAACAAATGCAGGTTAAGCAGTGCTAAGGATTATAAATGGTCATTTATTACCACCAGGCAAAAACAACAGGAGATCAAAGGGCTCCTGCCATTCCTTCTGCTCTCTAGAAATGGGAGTCTTTATCAGTTAGGTGGGAGGAAAGTATTCTCTTTATTGGTCACAGATACTCTCAGGTTTGTTTTACTTCACCCAAATTGAGTGTGGAGTTGAGGTGACACAGCATCTCACGCTCATCCTGACTGGTCCAGGCATGATGGCCATTGACCCTCCCTGTTTTTCAGCAGGATAAAGAGCAGGATAGTGCCTGACTGCTCCAAGGGCAGAGCAGTGAGGGGAGGGGGCTTTGTAGGGGCAGTTTGTGATGAAAATCAGCTGCCAAGAACAGCCCTTGTGGGCAGTGCTCCCATCCAGGGGCCTTCTTGGGAGGCAGTTGGGGCCGACCTTCCCCATCCGCTATTGGAGCAGTAGAAAGAGCCCAGCAGGGTTGGACTTGTGTCCCTTGGACTCTGCAAGGGCCACCTCCCTCAGGGGTATCTGCAGGACCAGCTTCAGTGAAGACCATGAAGGGAAGCACACACAACGTGATGCTGTCATGCAGGGTGACTCCTGCATGGACCTCACGGCTCCCTGGCTGCTACCATAGCCGTGCCTGCTGCTCTGGGCTCAGGGCTCAGACTCTGAGCTGGCAGAGCTGGGCTCCATCCCACTTCCACGCTGTATTCCAGGCTGCAGAAGCTCTAGCAGCCTGTTAGCTGTGGCATGAGGGAGCTGTTTTGAAAATGGCCAGCTGGCAGCAGGCACAAGAGTGTGTGGATTTAGCAAATCAGGAGATTAACAGCAACTTCAAAATGCCATGGCAGACTTAAGCCCCCACCTGAATGTTTAGGCACCTGAATCCCTTCGAAAACCTTTTCCTGTCACTGAACTGCTTGGTTTTGCCCTGACACAGTTTCTGATCCCCCTCTTTATTATGTTCTCCTTGCTCAAGGATTTGCAGCTTATGAAAAGATTGCGTGGCTGGAAGGGAAGCTCGAGAGCCGGCGCTGCACTTGCAGAGCTGCTTTTTGTCCTAATGCCCTTCCCTGCTCTCTTCTCCCTTACCCAGGACACTGGTGGATGCGGCTCTCGTAGCAAAGGACACGGTTGTGTGCTGCTTTGAGAACGAAAACATGGAGCGGTGCCTGGCTGTCTGGAGGGGCTGGAGTGCCAGAGACTTTGACATTTTCTACCAGGCCTACGAGGAGCTGGGAAGGCTTGAAACCTGCATGCGCAAGAGGAGGTAGTGCTGGTGGAGCTGGGACCTGAGGCCCGATGGGAGACGGAGGTGTCCTGCTCCGAGGTGTCCTGGACTCAGACACAGGGCCCAGAGAGGCAGGGGATGAGGGGTGACGGGGGGAGTGTGCATCTGGTTTGCTGCTAGTGAGCACTGCGGGGTTCCCGGGGCTGGAGCCCCGTCAGGGCTTTTGGGGAACGAAGAAACGGGTGTGAGCAGGGCAGGGATGAGCTGGGCCAGCTCTCCGCTCTCCTGCTCCGTCACACGCTCCCCTGCACTTGTCGAGAGCAGAAGGTGGAGGTGGCTGCAGTTCTGCTCATGCCTCTATTTCCAGTTAATTCTTCCCCATTTTAAATTCCTTCCTCACCTTCAGCATGCCCTGGCTGCTGCTGCTGCTTTGATCATGTGTATGTCAGCCAGGAGAGCTCCGTTAGCTCTTCCCTGGGAGCCTGAGCACGTTCCAATCCCGGCTGCCCGCTGGCCGGCAGCGTGGGGCACTGTGGGCTGACCCACCCTGTTCCCAGGGGAACGCATCTGCTGGAAGCCCTGCACCCTGGGGCTGCTTCCCACCTCCCTGCAACTCTGTTAGAGGCTACTTCAGGTGTAGTCCCTGTGCACAGACACCCAGGGGTAGGAACCAGCAACAAGCTGTGGCTGGCCACCGTGTTTCTGGTTCCTCAAAGCTGTTGTGCTGCAGTGTTCCTGTGAGGGAGCCCAGAACAACCTGCCAGGAATGCTGCACCTCGAGTGAGTGAGCTGGTTCACTGTGCTGCTGCGAAGTCAACTCTCAGTGGAGCTGATGGAAAGCAAAGCCACTGGGTGTGAGAGATACTCCTGGTGGAAGAGAAGGGAGCCCCTTGACTGGCAAGGTTCATAAGCTGTCTCTGCTCCACTCCTCTTTCTCTTGGGAAATGCACTCTGGAGCAGTGGGAACACAATAAGCTGTTTGCCTCTGTGTATCTGTGCAGCTTCCGCCCACCACAGCTTGTATTTTATCTTCATTAGTGGCCTGGGATGCTGTTTTGGCTCTGAATCCAATTGCACTTAGTTATCCCAAGCATGTACAGCAGTGTAAAAAGTGAGCCTGGCTATGCACCCTGTATAAAGGTGTACAGTTTGAATTTTGGACCTTTTATTTTTTCCTTTTCTATCCCAAGGAACTTGTGTGAGCATCGGCAAGGCTGGCCAAGGCCGAACGGGCAGGTTAACCCTCTGGTTCACATTTCTGTTGCAGGCTGCTAAAATATCCCTCTTCAGAAACAGAATGTACCTTAAAATAAACAGATTCCTCCAAAAATGACACTGCACTGGTGGCATGTTTTTATTGGAAGCCCATCCCTGCTCCAAACCCCGCTGCCCTCCTTGTGAGCTAGGTCAGGGTGGTCAGGTTGAGGGGGTTGGGGGAGAGTGGGATGGCAGCTGGGATTCGTGGGACCTGTGAAGAAGCTTGAGAGATGCTGCAGTGACGGGTGTGAGTGTGTCCCGAAACCTCCTGGGATTAGGGAGAGTCGGTCCCCAAAAACAGCTGAGATCCTGAATGTTCCCACCCTGGAATCAGGATAAAATCCCCCCTTCAGCAAACCTGAAACCTCATTAGCACAAGGCTCCATTAAGCGAGCACTGCACGTGCTGCAGGAATGAATCTCCAGGGGCAGAAATGAACAGAAATTAAGAACAAAATTAGAAAACTCCCACCAGTTCAAACAGTTTGAGATTTCAGTGCTTATTCCCAGCTCTCCTACCAGCAAGGCCCGTTCTCCTGATGGCTGGAACAGGTGAGGAGCATCAGCCATCCTGGGGAAAGGGGTGGGGTCCATGGCCAAAGGCAGGAAAAGCCCCCAGAGCCTGGGAAGAAGGGGCTGCCCAAGCCCCAGGTGTGGGTTTGGGGGAGCTGTGCTTATCACAGTCCTGTTTTATTTCAGCTGCTAAAAATAAGCCTGAGCAGGGGCCTGGCAGGGGTTCATTCCTTCAGCTGACCGAGGAGAGGCAAGAAAACAGCTTGGGCTTATTTTGTCAACGTGAGGGTTCCCCCAGCCCTGTCTGGGAGCAGTGGGAGCACGTGGAAGGACCTTGGTGCTGGGAGGGAAGCGGATGCTCTCAAATTCCCATCTGGATACTGATTGCTGTTCCTGGTTTGGGCTGTTTCTATCAGTGTGGTGAGAGGGATGCAGGGTCAGGGTTACGGAATTGCTGTGCCCAATACCCACATCCCAGCTTGGGGCACAGCCTGAACATTTTTGGGGAGAGGTGTGGATGCAAACTGCTGGTTGTACCCCATCTCTAAGGCCCCACATTCTCATGCTTTCTCAGGGTATTCTGGGGCCCCAGCACAAGCTCCCAGAGCACTGTAGGGGCACTGGCCTCACCAGGCTGAGGCTATCCAAACCCAACCAACCCCTGTGTGTGCAGGAAAACAGGGAATATTACAGCTAATTCCACTAGGAAAGGGAAGAAGGGCTGGCTCGGCCACATTGCTCACATTATCCTGGGCAATGTGGCAGGAAATACCATAATTAATTTATTAAAGCAAAACCCATCTCTTATGCCCCCACGACAAATGTGGAAGCAGGTGGACATTCAGTTGGATTCTCCCTCATCCTGAGCTGCACTAAAATCTCTTGGCTTTGCATAATGAAAAAAAAAAGATTTCTAAGGGAGGTTGGGAAAGGGGCAGCGCTGACTGCTTTGTATTCTGCTACCAAAGGGACAGAGGAAATTAGTTTTCTTTAAGCAAACTTTAAAAGGACAGGAAATATTGTGGCTATTTCAGGCTGCTGGCCTGTCCTCGGCTTACCCCGTCTGGCAGCGGTGGGATGGGAGCTGCGTCGGGATTTGGAGGCTTAACTGAGGTGGAAGAGGATGAGGATGGGGCTGGGGATTGCGATGAAGGTGAGGATGGGGCCAGGGATGTGGTTGGGATAAGGATGGGGACTGGGATGAGGATGGTGCCAGGGATTGGGCTGGGGTTGAGCTCACCTGGGGCAGGTGAGTTCACCCGGGGGAACCACTGCCAAGTGATGCTGGCAGAGGGCAGAAGGCTGGGGCACGTGCCCAATCCATGATATGGAACACCCAGCAATTCAGGTTCCTCGAGGCCATTACAGTCCTACCCCACCAGGCAGAACCATCCTGGCAAAGCCAACGCCAGCACAGCAAACAGCCTTTATCTGCCCTTATCACAGCCCGCTTGCTTTGGGAGTTTTATTGTGGAATTATTTTACACTGTGCCCTCTGTGTGAGCTCTCTCAGTGAAAAGTCAACAAAGCACAAAGGTGTTGTTATTTGTTTGTTTTCCTGTTCTAAAACAGTCAGTGAGAGGTGAAGCAGGACCCCAGGGAAGTCTTTCCAGCACCCCCAGCCATGCAGGGGGGACCCCTGATTTCCAATACACTCCAGTCTGGCATGCTGGAAATGTTGGAGCCGATTTAGGTCAATTAAAGTTGAGGTTTTTATTGAATTAAAGTGTGAAAGTAAACACAGCCAGCCTGGTATTTCGGCTGGTTATTTTTTTGATGTTAATTCGATTTTTTTCACCTGGCTCATAAATGTGATTTAGAAGGTGATAGAGATTCCTGGGCTGGAGGAGAGCTGGGAGATGGGGTTTGGATCTTGGAAAGGACATGGACACATTTCTTGTGCCTTGGAAAGCGTCGGCAGCAGGTCTGATGTGAGGAATAAAAGTGCTCCTGGCAGCAGCAGACAGGTAAAATCCAGTAAATTTGCTGCAGTAGGATTCCTCATGGGATGTGCCTGCATTGCCTTGGCTGGGGAGCTCAGGATGACTCCAAACTGGTCCAGGTCTGGAGCTGGTCACTGAGCCTTCCAGGTAATAAAACCCCACTGTGAGTAAAAAGACCAAAACTTGAAATCCTTACATAGACTGTGACTCTGCAAAGTTACAGACAGATGTTTCACCTCTTTTCAATGTGTCACATCGAGCACAAGGAGCACTTTCCCAGGCCTGTGCTCTCCCTGTCTCCTTTGCCTCTTTTCACCATCCTTGATCCTTGAGCTGCTGGGAGGGAAATGCTTCTAAAAAGGTGGTAATAAATCCAACCCCCCTTGCCAATGTTGGCTTTTAGGCTCCTTTGCTGGTCCCCCTGATGGTCACCTCAACCCATCAGCACTGTTCCTGATGGGAGGTGGCAGACATAAGGCACCTCCAAGGGCCACCAACATGCCAAGCACAAGCCAATGTGGGTGAGAAACTCCCGTACAGCCTCGTGAGCAACCAGGAAAGTGGGAATAGCAAAGTTTTTCCGAGCTCTGAGGGGCAAGTTCATCCCTGGCACGGGGATGTGGGACAGTGTTTGCCTCCACGGGTGTCCAGAGAAGGGGAAGGGTTTAAATCCAAGCGCTGAGGGGCTGCAAAGCTCTGCTTGGGTGGGAGTTTTATTGCTGTGAGGGTGCCCGTGGCCAGCACGGCATCACACCCGGGTTACCTGCACCAGAAGAACGAGGGAAAGAAGTGTCTCACATTTTTAATTGTTTTAATGAAGAAGAGAAGCATCTCGATAGACAGCAATGCTCGGCATGTGGCTGGTCACCACATCCTTCAAGATTTCAGGATGGTACCATCTCATTTCCTCCTACCTAGAGCAAACCCTCTGGGGTTTTCCAGCACCTTCTTAGCATGAAGGAAACTTCTCCCTAAACCAAATAACCAGAGTAAACTGGGATGAAATGTTCCAGCCCCACAAGGGATTTTTGTGAAGGCTGGGTTAGCACCTGCCCCCCCGATGGCTTCCACCTGGTCCAGCTCCTTACAACTGGGGCAGCAAATACCACTTATTTTAGTACAAAACAGGTTTTATACTGTTAGACTTTATCATAGAGGGCTATAATTAAAGGTTTAACTTTAAAATTGATTACTTTTAAGCTGTGAGTCCATAAAATGCATGATCAATGTGAACAATGTCGGGCCTCAAGAGCTGCCTGCAAACTTGGTGGAAAAGTCACTTTTAACAGAGATTTGGTAACAGAATTAGAACTGCAGCAACTGAGCAAAAAAAACCCCAATACCAGATGGGTGCTGGTTATTAAATGGCTTTTTCCAGTTACATACATTCTGCTTTTACCAGCTGTTATGGGCTAAAAAAAGTCCTACATAATCATAAATGTTCATAAATACAGTACGAATACAGGGCTTTTCCCCCCCCCTCTCTTTTGGTGCAGTTCTTTAGGGTTCCTATTCTTCAAAGCTCTTTTCTGCAGCCAGAAATACAAGTTGGGGTTTTTTTTTTTTCCCCTTTCCCTTGTGTGAAGAAACACTTCTGCAATCCCTAAGATTCTTGCTTTGGGACTTAATTTTTACATAAAAAAGCCTCACACCAACAGTGAACAACTGGCAGAGCTATTAAAAAATAAATGCTCAACCCACTTCAAAATTATTTTTACTGTGTTTTGAACATGCAAAACATTATGACATCATTCAGCCTTGTCACTGGGTGCAGTTGGAACCTGTAGCTGTGGATATTTTCAGACAGCAAAAGTACTTTGAATCTTTTCATGAGGAAAATCTCAAATCCAGGGAACGGCAGAGCTCATCAGCGCCGATGAACAGGTTTGTTCTCCCTTTCCCCACAGCCATGGGATGTGGCATTAAGTTTATTCCAAAACACAACATGAGAGTTCAAAACCTTTGGAAAGATGGGAGACCCTTTTTACCTGGACTTCCCAGAAGTGTGTTACCTCTGCGCTGTGCCTATGCTGGATGAAACGGTACGGACTGAGGACGTGAGCAGCTCCAATTGCAAATAAAAACATCTTTATTGCATCTTAGAAGCAGATCCCAAAAAAAAAAAAAAAAAGGAAGAAAATAAAAGAAGGAAAAAAAAAAAATTCCATGCACTGAACTCATCCAAGTACCTACATCCTTGGGACTGTCACCAGAAAACGATGGGAATTGTGAGACACTGACTCTACACTAGTTGCAGATCGTACTCCATACAAGTGTGAATGGTTATTTCTTTACTGGAATAGCAACTGCTCCCTAAGATGCCTTCAAACATGGCAACAACCACCTAAGCATCGGCTTTTCTCTGTTCCTTCACTCGTCTCCACTTCCCAAAGAGAAGGCAAAGTGGAACGGAGGGCAATGAGATGAAATGGTGCTGGAGGACATGACAGAAAAATATACTGTTTGCTGGTTTTTATTTTTTGTTTCTGCTGAGCAGGATATTTACAGGCAGGTAGGTCCCAAGAGATCATCTGCTCGATGACAATTTCCATACACTAAGTGTCAATGTTACAGGGTTCCCTTTCTGGCTTTAAGGCACTTTATTTTATGTATCTTCTCTTACCTTGCTAGGTGTTAATTCATAGGGATCGCACTTTCCTTGTACTCGGCCTCCCCATCCCCAGTTCCTCTTAGAATACCAAATAAATTCATAAGCTCACTGAAGTCATTCCAAAAATGTTTAAGAAATTTAAGGGGAGGAAAAAAAAAAAAAAAAGATTTGTGAAAAAATATTTTAGAAAGTAATCTTTGGAGATCATTTACTATAAGTATGATGTACACTACCTTATCAGTGAGAAGATGCAATACATTCCTAATATATATATATATATTTACACACACATATATATATATATAAAATATTAAAATGACTAACAGATATTCAAGGAAAGGTCAAGAATCTAAACCAATGGATATTAAATAAATTAACGGTCTAGAAGATACAGAAAAAAAAAATAATCCCAAAACAAAACTAGTAATCAAATGTAATAATTGTTCCCATTAACATCATGTAATTGACTGAACAAAATCGATGCGATCGGGTGCAGGACACTCGGTGCAGAGGAGCTTTCCAAGTTCTTTTCAGGAATCTTGGATTGTTCGCTGTGTGCTGCCGTTTGGCTGCAAGAGATTCCCATTTCCCAGCCTCTCTTCCCCTCCCACATCACACTTCAGCGTTTCTTGGTCGCATCGCTCAGCTCTGGGACAGCGGTTGAGGACAACACACAGAACCCACCACGGATTCCTAAAACATTCCGTCCATGTATGGACCAAATATAAACCGCAACAACTTTACAGGGACTAACTGGTTGTGCTTACTTCCTTCCCTCCCTTGGAGCTGCCTGCCCATAATAAGTGGAAGCGTATTTTTAAACTGAAATAATCAGGAAATAATTAGGGAACACCTCCCCCTCCCCCGGCTGCGATTACCACCTTTCTCATCGCCACAGCGGTTTGGTCTGGTCTAACGCAATTTGAAAATTCATGGCTACGCTGAACCAAAGGAGCAGGATCTTTGCAGGGCAGCAGTCACACCAAAACATTTAGACACAGCGTTTTGTCACTTGGCTTTGCACGCTCAGGTCCCAATTTACAGAATCCCAGCAACGAAGACGGCAACGGAAACGGCAGGAAACAATCTTTTGTTCATAAGGAAATTCTAATTCAAGTCAGATTTCCGCTGATTGGTCAGGTAACTCTTAAACAATTATTTTGTTTTGTCTGAAGGCAAATATTGATCACAGTTTTTGTTCAAGACCAAAAACACAACAACAACAACAACAACAAAAAAAACAACCCCCAGGGGCCTTGTTCTTCTCGAAACGAGCGCTTTGTAAGAAAA
>JAWWES010000018.1:3022960-3047622 GCA_035583135.1 Lophotriccus pileatus | reverse complement strand
ACAACAACAACAACAACAACAAAAAAAACAACCCCCAGGGGCCTTGTTCTTCTCGAAACGAGCGCTTTGTAAGAAAACAACGATGATTTCTAAAATATATCCTGTGTGGTCTTTTAAAAGTGAATTATCAAAAAACATTTTCCCAAAAATAAATTAGATAATTAAAAAAAAAGTCTTTTCCAGCATAGCTGGACATTAGGCTGTCCTCACTGAGCCATTAGTATTGCTGCTTTTCCCAAAACTGGGGTCATTTTTTTCAAACCATATTTCAGCCAGCTGTTGTGTGGACCCATAAGTTGAAGCTTTGGACCCCAAGCACATTTTATATTGTTTTGGATCAAGATTAGGGTCACAAAAAACAGGATGATGCACGTGGACTACTCCAATTTCTTGGCTTCGGAAAATTTTTAAGCTGGCTTGAATGACTTTGTTAAATAGATCTACGTCTTCAAGGCCCCAACCTTGGATGGAGACATCAAAGCCACCTGCTTGAAGAAGATCACCTTTGTAAATACAGGTGATACCAAAGCCATAGTTCCTCCAGAAACCTGTTTTCTGGGTGAAGGCAAAATGATTGTCACTAGGAACCTTTCCACTATAAACAATCTTTGGATCATACTGGCTAAAAATGATGGGAAAATACACTTGTTGACCCAAAACTGTATTGGCTCTACACCGCTGGAGGAATTCTGCGGTGAACACTAAGTCAACATCACAGAAGAAAAGTAAAGACTCGTTCTGGAACTGAGAAGATCCGACTTCCAGAGCCAGCGCCCTCGAGAACTCCCCCGACACCGGCAGAACCTGCATGTCAGCCTTGGGGTACTTGGAGCGGTACTCCCGCATCAGATCGATCTGCTTCGCTTTGTCAGGGTTGGAGTTGGAATTGAAAATCAGGACAACCAGCTTGACATTCTGGTTTGGAATGAGGCACGTCTTTTCAAAATTCCCCATGAACCTCGCGAACATGTCGAAACGCCCGGAGAGAGGAATCAGGATGTTGATTTTCTTGTCTTTGAGCTCCTTCCTTTCTGCTCTGGATCTGCTGAGCTGGAAGGGGACGAACATCTTCAGCGAGTTGGAGAGGAAAGACAAGGATCCAGAATCCTGGTTGATTTTGCTGGCCAGCTCTTTGGCGTCCATCTCTTCGTGCTCCATGAACTGGATCTTGCTGAACGTCTGCTGCAGGTACGCGTGTCTCCGGACGGGGACCGTCATCTTCTTCCCCTTGTGCTTCTTGTACAGGAGCAACAAGTCCAGAACGTACTCTGCTCCGTACATGGGGTTCACCCTGCGATAGCCATACTGTATCTCCTTGAAATCTATGATCCTCCCCCGGGTCTTGGCGTTGGCATTGATCATTTCCATGACCTGCATAACGATGTCATCCAACGCTTCGCGCTGGGATGAGTCCATTCCTCTCCGCGGGGGCTGCCCGTCGGCACCCGAATACAAATATTTTCCTGTGAGAAACTCCCACTCCAAGATCTCTTCCCGGTGGCGGGGCTGGAATCGCATGAAGGAGGGGGGCATCCCCAGCTGCAGGTCCTCTTTGTGGATTTCAGTGTTGCTGTATTTGCTCATCAGGACGATCTCCCGGTGCAGCTGCACGGTCCGGTGGCGCAGCTCCGCTATCTTGCGGCTCAACATGTAGCTGTGAAGCCTGTACTGGTACGGGGGGTTCTTGTTGGGGTGCAGCGTTATAGCTCGGTGTATTTTGCTGTTCCTCAGGTCTCGGATGTAGCCCTTTTTGTTCTTCTCATAATTCTCATAGAACAGCTGCTGCATCTAGAAGAGAGAGAGAGAGAGGAAAAGTTACAGTCTCGGTCCTTGCGAAAGTCAGCCCACGCAACCCCGCTGGGAGAGAATTCCTCCTCTCTCGCAGGGCCAGAAGGCTTTCTGAATAAGCTGTTCTTGGGTTTAGGCACAGGTTGTAGCAATACCAGCTGCTATTCAAGGAAATTAAGAGGATTATTCGTTGTAAACTGGTGAAAGAAACATCTACCATGGATTTGGGATTAGTATAGCCCATTCTAGAGATATCACCGTCGGGCAAACAACTGAGCAGTAAGTCGACTGTAAGCTCATTTTTTCACAGCAACACACCATAACCAGGAAAAAACACCATGAAGTGTTCACTACAGAACTCTTAACTATTTTTCTGCCTCCCATTGTTTTAATACTACTACTACTACTAAAGAACAATTAAAAAAATCCAGGTTTAGGCATTCAAAATCTGGGTTGCTGAATGTTTTAGTCAAAATGCCAAATACATTATTTTCAAGTGCTGCAATGCAAAGCTACAACTGTCATTTTAAAATGTCAATAAAGTGCACCTGAGATTCCTAGAGTTCCAGGAGGCAGGTAATACAGGATGCATGTGTACACTACAATAAAAACATCTTTATGGCAACTGCTATGTCAAAACAAGAAGACAGAGAGCTGAGATTATATTTACAAGCCTTAGGACAGCAGACAAACCAGCTTTCCTGTTTTCAGTAGAGCAGGCAGTAGCTGATATCATGAAAGAGAAATCACGATGATAACATGGAAAATAAGCTGGAAAAAAAAAAAACAAAAAACAAAAACAAGAGAAAAAACTCCCTCGAGGCCAAAGGCATATACCAGCTTAGGTAACGGAAATTTAAACAGACCATGGGCTGATTCTCTGTCACAACACAAACATCATCAACCTGCTGGAGGGGCTGGCACGGCACCTTCATTCGATATGGGACCCAATCGATGTTGCTGGCAGTAGAATTTGCTACAGGTAACACAGTCAATAAACCACAAAGGGCTGTAAAGGGCTGCAAAGATTAGCAAAGAGCTAAACCGAAAACAAGAACCAGCGAGAACGGCTCGAATATGATGGCAATTAAACTGAGCACTAAAGGGAAAATCACCGGAACAGAAACCCTCCCTTTACCAGCTGCTCAGAGGCAGCACAAGCCCTGTTTTATTAGGCCTTGGGTTGCATTTTTCCCATTATTGTGGACACACACTGAAGCTAGGAATAAACTTACACCTGGATTTAATTGCTGCTATCTTAACACACCAGCTGTGTGCACGCTGAAAGCTGCCACTCGGCGCATCGCTGCCGACAGCTCGGGAGCGAAGCTGTGCCTACTGGAAGCGCTGATTTTAATCTGAACAAATGTAATTCATTGCAAAGGAGGGAGGGAGGAATTTCAGCCAGATTGAGAAAGAAAGGGCATTTATTTCATGGGTCACCCCCAGCCCCCCACCCCTTCTTTCCTGCTCAAGTTCACCTTCTTCCTGCTCTCCCCCAAGTGAACCCTGCTGCGTGCCTGCTGTCTGGGAGCAATCCAGGCCAGAGGATAGATGGATCTGTACAGCAATGCAGCCAAAGGAGAACATCTTGGCCATGGCCTCTTGGCAGGCCTCAGATGAGCTGCCTGTCGAGATGTATAATATCCCTTTAGAAGTCATGCAAGATTTAAAAGCGCGCTACGGGCAGAGGTTGCCTGGTCTAATCCTACGTTCAGCAGTTATCCAAACGAAGCACGTTTTTCCACTCACCCAAAGATGTTCTTCATTTCTATCCCCATATTGTTTCCTCTACCAATAACACTTTATTTTTTGGTCACTTTGAACCTCGCTGTGGCTGTGAAGGGCTCTAGGAGACCTCAAATCACACCCACTTAGGGTCAGTCCTGTGAGCACAATTTATTACAGCGGAGAGCTCACACGGGAAGAACAAGATCAGCCCAACACTGCAGGTCCCACATGGATATTTTACTGACTCCACTGATCCATCCTCTCTCAAGCTACATATATAGAGAACTAGAAGCACTAAATGCATATGGCAATAATTTTACTGACCTTTTAACTACAACTAAAGGCAGAGGCTTTCCCAGGAGTATTGTGACATTGGATAAAAGTTCTTAAATCACGTCACTATGTGATTTCCATTATTTAGAGGAAAATTGACAGTAGGACTCAATTTCAAATCTTGTTTTGAATTTATAAGAAAACAAAATCAAGACCATGCAGCCTGAATGCATTTACTCCAAAATTGCTACCTAGGGCATTCTGAATTAGCTACAAGAGGAAACCATGAGAAGCAGAAAGACTTTTAGATTACACAATGAAGTTTTAATAGAATACTGATGGGTAGCAAAATGTTATGAAACTTCCCAATGGAAGTAAAGATAGGAACCCCTAGCAAATGGCCCTAAATAAAATTAAGAAGCATGTTTTAAAACTCTGGCTTGCCCCTCAAGAGTCACTTTTTAGGTACACTGGTTAACTTTGGAACTTCTAATACTATGTCTTGCCTCTTCCAAAAACTAGCTTGCTTCAAAAACTGAACTGAAAATAAAACATATCCCAGCAAGACTTTACTGGTCCTTCAACACAAAGCAATTTACAACTGAAACACCCATCAATAGCCACCTTGCCCCAGCCAAAAAAGTGGCAACTGCCCAAACCCTGCACTCCAGCCAACCCTGCGGTGCAGCTAATGAGAAGCACCACAGCAGCCAGGCTTCTATATAATCCTATTTTTCAGAAGAATGCCTTGAAAGGCTGGCAACGTTCACTATTTTTCCTGTGAAGTCTCCCCCTCTCCTACTCCAGTGTCCCTCTTGTCTCCTTGCATTCTGCAAGCTGCAGCGGGCACGGGACGTGCCGGCTTCCCACAGCTCCAATCACCCACCTGGGAGCCAAGGTACACCGGTAGGAAACACAAAGGGTATTGGAAGGGGTTAATAAATTCCCTGTGGAGAGTAAAAGGACTTACAAGCCATTTTTTTCACAGTGGCATGAAGTGTTGTACACAAAGTCCAAGTGTCCAGAGGCCAATGGGGCAATTTAACCCTTCTTGGGCCCAGGCATCAGTGGACACTGACTCAGGGCCACAGAAACCCTGGGATGCTCATGGGTTTTTCTCCACAATAAGAAGTGGTCCTATTTTCTCACTCACATCTACAAACTTGGAGAAAATGAGCAGTTCCCTCCATGCTGTTTGACAGCTCCACCAAAATCAACTTGCTCAAAACACTAAGGCAGCGCTACCACTGGGTTCAATCACCAACAAGGGCAATGCCCAACTATCACAAATCACTGCCAACATAATTTCTACCTTATTTGGGTCCAAAACACTATGCTAAATATTACTTATTAGCACATACCAACTTTCAACTCCACGCAATACCAGAAAGCCATAAGGAAGACAACAAAAAAATCACAATTAACTGTTGTGTCCATCATTAATAGCAGGGTGCAGGAAGGCCACAGAGAAAGTAATACCTATAATTTATTTGCCCCTCCCACACAGCAGCCATTAAGCACACACGTGGGGAGCGACACAAGCCCAGCACTCGCACGTCTCCAACAGACACTACGTGCAAACCTCCCCATGCCTGTTACCAGAGTCCTGAGAGCTGAACTCTTGCAAGCTCTTCTTTTAGTGAGACAGGTTCCTCTGTGATTCTTTTCAGAAAAAGAACCTTTCATGGATATTAATTTTGCAATGATTATATTCTAAGCATGCTTTATTCTAGTGCGGAGCACTGAGAGCGTAGGGATACAAAGAAGAGCTACTCTTTATTGACCACTATTTACTCTAGACCTGTTGAAGCCTTAAAAACCCTAATGTTCCCCAAACCATTAGAGACTGAATGTTTAAACTGTGGTACAGCTGTTGTGGGCACTGCTGGCTCGTGTCCAAAAGACCAACTGAAAGGAGAGAGTGTTATGTTCTAATGAAGAAGTCTTTTGCAGGCCAAAAAAAAGTGTACTGGAGAAAATGGACTTTAAAAATAAGACCAGTTTATGCAGAAACTGGCCTGCAGCCACGGATTAGCCCCCGAGGGCTTTCTCTCACAGCTCCAGATTGTACTACCAAAGCCCAGAGAACGCAGCCCCACAAGTCTCATGAAAAGCAATCATGGACAAGACATGTTGTATGGCAGGTTTTGAAATGCCCAAGATGGGCTTTAAACACAAAGGCAAGCTAATTAAAAGATGGCTGATGTCACCTAATGCCAAGCACCTCTGTCTGGAGGGGATGAGCATGTGGTCCCTCTCCACAGCCAGTGTGATTAGCTGTCCTCCTACGGGAGTAACGTGGGTGCTGGGACAGCCCTGCCCCTGCCCCACAGCTCTGCAGCCAAAACTAGGCAGGATGCTCACCCCCATCTTCTCCTTGCTCCTCCTTCCAGAGATGCAGCAGAGGTGGTGCACTGGGGGCAGGCCCTGTTGGCTCGCTGAAGTGAAATGAAAAGACTTTCTGCACCCACGTCCCAAGGAACTGCATGAAATAATCGCAGCTGCACTCACTCAGCTTTGCCACTTCGCAGTGATTAAGCGCAACATATCACTAGTTTTCTGGTTTTTATGTCACCAATACAGCTTAATTGATCAAGTATTTTGCCAAGGGAAGGAACAGTGGGGCTTTGTTTACTGCTGCCATCCCTATGGTGGAGGGGGAGACTGTAGGGACCCCCTGGATACAGCTCTGGGTATTCAAAGTTCTTTCTGTTTAAACCCCGATGCTTCATGTGCAATCCCACAGCTAAAAACTGACATGACTGAAGCCACTCCTTCAGAGAGTTATTATGGTGGAGACAAACACAGGGAAGTAATGGATAAACACTCACTTCCACTGAACTTGGCCACTCGTTCATGCCTGTAACCTCCCCAGATGCCACTACAGGAAAGGATGCAGGAAACGCCACTCGGCGCTGGGAGATCAGACTTCCCTCTCAGCTGGCAAGTGAAGCCCTGAACTCTGGAGCACGATTAAATGATGTGATTCCTCAGACAAGTTACTTCTCACACAACATCCATCATGTGCTGCTGGTTCACGTTTGCTTTGTTTCATAGAGAGGGGCAAGAAAATCATCCCGAGCAGCCAGTACTCAAAATTTCCAGGGCAGATTACTAGGGAAGCAGAGGCAGATCCAGCTGTGACCTCTGGGTGCAATAACTCCAGGCATGCTCTGAAGCAAGAAGTTTATTTTGCACAGTACAAATGCCTCTTCTTATATGAGCCTAAGTGAAGCAGTGCCGGTCTTGCTCAAGAGCCTTGCAGTGCCTTCTGCACAGCTCTCCTCTCCTAAGTATTCCAGAAAGGAAGCCAACTACTAAGGCAAGTTTCGAGCACAGCAAACTCAAGGTCATTGAATTCCCAAGGAATCAGTGAATTAAGAGAGTTACTGCTGGAGTTCAAGCTTCTGTGAAACATACCAAGTAGCTGTTTAATTAAACAACCGTTCTTCTCCCAATCCTTTCTTGTTTAAGCAAGTAGAAGAGCTTAAAAATTACTTATTCATTTACAGTTTCTCAAACCAAGTCGCCTTTAAAGCATTTCCAGCTTGGCAACAGAAAGAAGAAAACCTGCAAAAATGAATGGGTTTTCAAAAACTGGCACCGTGTACCTCACCTCTGACCCTGAGCTTGACGATCTCATTACCCAAAACCTACACGTGGGAGCAGTCCAAGGCACTTGGGAACTGAGATCCTCCAGCTAGGAAGCAGAGAGCTTCCCTCCTCCTGGCCCTGCATTAAACTGAGCTTCATCCTCCTGGTCTAAATGAAGATACAGAAACCAGATAAAACAGAATGTGCCAGTTCAGGATATCTGGATTTAACTGTGCAAACCTTTGGAACGCTGGATGTGACGGCGAGGTTTCCTTCCAAAAGGTTCTGATTTTGAAAGAAACAAAAACAAATAAAACAGCGCTAAATATTAACAAATGTTCTGTGCTACGGCTATTAAGGAATCAGAACATCATAGGTGCTAATGACTAACTGTCATTGTGATTGCCTGAGAAAGTATTCTGAAAAGCTGTTTCTAGCATAATTTCCAAATTACGAGTTCTGGTGCAAACTGCCGCGCTGCACAAAGCTCACCCCTTGCTCAAGGCTTCGACCCATGGGGCAAATGATTCAGCTTTCCCTCTCCAGCCTCTGTCCCAAATCCAAACAAAACCAGAGATACAGTGACTCGCCGCTGATTTGTTCACTTAAGGGCCAGACTCGGGGATGATGGCAAATTACTTGCCCACCGAATATACTGTCTCAGGATTTCTTTTCCTTGTTGTCAACTCCACACTTTTACTCTGCAGTACAGGCAGAGCACAAGAAAACTTGGTTTTCATTATGAATTTCAACAGGCCCATGAAAGACAGAGCCACAGCCCTGGAAGTCTGTATCTGTTCTTTCTCATGCAAAGTGTCAAGATTCCAGAGGAGCAGCAGACGACCCTGGGAGGGTAGTTTCTTGGACACGATGAGCAGAAAGCTTCTGGCACCCTGGCCAATATTTTTTGGATGCTAAAAGCAGAGTTAGAGGGATGCAGACTCCTCTGAGCAGGGACTATAGAAGAGAAGAGAAGACCCCTCCTGGACTGCTATGTGATTTCCCACCATGTGTTTTCAAGAAGCAGTAATGTAATCATTTAGAAATACTTCTGTTCATGGAATTCAAAGATTCCTATTTGGGAGCTACTTTCCACATCCAGTGGGGTTTTGTAGGAGTTGAGAGCCATGATGGATGAGGAGCCTCTTTGGTCCACTTGGCAAGGCCACCACAAGCTGCTGCTTTACATGGGGGTGGAGAAGAAACCCTCTGGCTTGGAGAAACTTCAGCAACAGCCCAGGCATCCACTCACCACCTCAACATCAGAAATCAAGGCAGAGCAGTGCAGCCTCTCTGCCGGACTGGATGGGGACAGCGGTGATCCTGCATCACACACCAGGTCTCCAGGTCTCTGCCAACACCAGGTTCAGCAGGGAGCCTGGGGGAAGGACTGGCTCCAGTGGGTCTGCCCGCAGGATCCACGCCTTTCAGCCTTGCCCACATGAGCCCACCAGCACAGCTTCCTTTTGCTGTAGGACGTTTCAGGAACCCCCATCCCTGAGGAGGAGCAGGAGCCCTACAAGGAGACAATGTCACCATAACAGAACTGAGGGACAGGACTGGAACAGTCACATCATCGCAAGGCTCTGAACCTCTCTTGACCCTTCACAGGACATTACTGTGAATTTAATTAGGCAAAGATTCAGCCTCACAATAGCAACTGCTGCAGTTCTTCCCTGCGTGTAAAAAGGTGGGGGTGTATTTTAAAAAAAACAGACTCATTTTCAAGACGTTCATCACTTCCTGCCTAAGTAGAACCATTTTAGAAGAGGAGGGACACAGCCCCCTTTTTTCATGGCAAGAGGCCATGCTTGCTATTTCTGATTCCTTGAAAAGACTTGTGTCAGGAATATATCTTTTCGAAAGGGGCGAGAGGGGAGCTGGGAACGCTGACCGAAGTCCCCACAACAAGGCCAACTGCCTTGAACTGCCCGTGTCAAAGCTGCAGCCCTTCAGACCTGCAGTGCCAGGGCAGCCTTGAAGTGACAGAACCTCTTCCACAACATTTATAAATCCATTTGCTTTATGCTTTCCTAAGAACTGATGGTAAAAGCACTTTTTTTTTTCTTTTTGCCAGTTGTATCAGTATCAGCTAATGAAAATTGACAGAACATTGGAAATACTTAAGATTTCTAATTTCTCTGCTGGTGACCCTTCCTCCCAGCTGCCACAACAGCCGCTCCGTGGGGGCTGCTGTGTTGTGACTCTGCCAGGAGAGCAGCTGGAAGAAGGGATGTTGTTTAGGATGCACTCTTGAAACTTCAGCCCTTTCCAAATTGGTGGTGGCCTGTCCCTAGGAGGTGGCAGCTGCACACCACTTCATGCTGGCGAGGGTATCTGAAAAGCAGAGCAAGCCAGCACTTAAATACACTCTGAGAGTGGGCTCATTCCACCCACCTGGCTTCGCTGGATCGACTCTCAGCTCTGTTTGTGCCTCACTGGTGTCACCTGGTTTGGCACAGCACAAGGGACAAGGTGATGATGAATTGCTGCAGTGTCAACTGTATGGCACAGTCATCTCTCCCCGAGGCTTGGATTTCAATGAGTGCTCCAACGTGGTGCTCCCTAACTGCTTTTTCCAGGGTCATGCTGAAGACATCCTTTGTTGGCCACTGCTGCCGCCTGCCCTGCTCCCAGCAGGAGGGGATCCGGCAGCACGAGGCAAGGCTGGGGTTCCTGCCCAGGTCCAGTGTCAGCAGGACACCCCCCCCAAGGCACTCAGCAATGAAATGGGAACTTACTCCATGATCCTCTGGCTGGGTTCTCCTAAATCAAGCTGGATTTAAAAGAATACCTCCTTTTATTCCCGTTGGTAGGAAACCAGAACAGGCTATGGCGTTCCTTACGAGCTCCCACAGAGCTGGTGCCCCGTAGTTTGTGACGCAGGCAGATGGTTTCCCGCCTCCTCTCTCACCAGCCCGCGAGCTCAGAGCGGTTCTTCATCCTCCAAACGGTTTTTCAGCCAGAGCCACCATTTCTGGGGCTGGTTTGAAGACTGTCTCCGAGGGCCTGGACTCAATCACCAGCTTGTTTCACACGGTCAGCAGCGCAGGATGACAGCTTCCAGGGCTCACCAAAGCTGCACAGCATTGTTCTCAAGTGTGGGGATTAAACGCGTGCGCTTCTTTTTTCCCCAAAAAGAATTGTTCAGCAATTGCTCAGAGGAGGGGAGGGGAATAAAGCCTCAAACCCTTGTTTTATGTGGAGAAGCCACATGTTTCAGTCAGCCCACGAGGATCCACAGCTGAGCCCTGGCCCTGGGAGAGCAGAGCTTTAGAAGGCAGTGATGGCAGCGAGCACCGCGCAGTAACCCCGCTGCCGCAGAAGGAATTTCCACAGAGAGATGCCACGATTGCGAAAGTGTTCCTCCAGTGCTTGTGTCACTACCACGCAGGACTTAAAGCCTGCCTGCTATCCTGAGGTTAAAAGCGAAACCTGCCCTTTGTCTCATCACTGGAAAACATGTGTACATCATCCCAGAGCAGACGTGGCACTGCCAAAACCATTCCACGACAAGGTCTCTGCCTCAGACAGTTCTGCCATCTAAATGACGTGCAATACAGAGCAGTTTGGTGATAAAAGATACAGCTCCTTGATCAATGGAGGATCAGCTGAGGAGGCTTGCCCTCTGCTGATTATCAGAGGGCTGATAATCTCTCAAGAATCTGACTTTCATGCCCTGCCAGCCAAAATTCCTATAAACTGTGCATGAAAAGCTGAAGCACAAGGGATAATATATTTAAAATTAGGTGCTTTTTAGGAGAAAGCAGTGATTTACTAATGCAAACTAGAGCCTCACTTGGACATGGTTGGCAAGGTGGGTGCAGATTCAACACCCCAGAAAGAAGAGAAAAATGGTAAAAGAAGGCAAAAGGGATGAAAGGAGGGAAAAGGCTGCAAGAAAGAAATAAGCACGGCTGCATGTGCACAGGACCAACCCTTTCCTCTGCAGCTTCACATATGCTCTGAACTACAAGGAAGGCAACAACTTTCTAGGCTGCCACAGTTTTTATTGTCCTCCTGTCAGTGGAACAACTTTCTCATTATTAAAACGAGCTGTCAGGCAGACTGGCATTTCCCTCCTTGCCGTGTCCAAGTCAGCCCGTTCGTTCAAATATGGTTAAAGATTTCACATAGTGTTGCTGGCTAACTGTATATGGTCTGAGGTTTTCTGGAAGTTTGCTGTCTGGCACAGTTTGGAAAAGTAACAAGCAGAGTTGCTCTGCAGTGCTCTGTAACCAAGTGCCTCTTGCATTACACACAGTCTGTCAGAGCGAGGGGTTCACCTCCACACGGGTGTTTGAGCCTTGCTGGTGCTCACCATCCATCATCCAGCTCTGACAAAAAGAATATTTAGCTGCTGCTTTTGTAACGCTCCAAATTAAAACAGGAGATGTGGATCCTGATAAATGCAGTTATGCTGAATGTAAATGCATTGGCCACTAGAAGTGGAAAGGAAAAAAAAAACCGCTGCCTCAACCGTTCCCCAGCCTGGGGAAGGATTTGCTACTCACACAACATGCTGAACTCTCTTCTGAACATTAGCCATACATACAAGGGGTTTTTCGGTCCCTCTGTAGGGTTTTCTTTGTTCCTCTGCTTCCAACCTGGAGGACAGTTCATTCTGCTGACTGCAACCAAGCTGCTGCAGGTGCAGTTTTGAGAGAGTGGACCTGGCTCCAAAACTTGTGCCCATTACCTGCAGCCACCGTGGCGTGGTGCCTCCATCCCTCAGCTCCCAGACTGCAGGCTGCAAGTCTCAGCTGGCACCCAACTGGTGTTTTCTTTCCCTCTCCTTTGACCACTGCAGCCCTTCCAGATTTGGGAACCAGGCATCTTGAAGGAATTTACCACTTTCATTAGTGGCTTTCCAGTGGCACACCCCACTGACACTTTTCACTCACCTGGGAGACAGGGGTAATGGGAGATCTTCTGGGTTGGTTTGCCTGCTGGGTCAAGGTCTCTGGGTCGTTGCTTCAGGAAACCTTGTGGGTGCTCAGTGCTGCTGAGCACAATGGAAAAGGCCAGGGAGGGAGGAAAAGCCATTGCTGAGAAAGCAGAAGAGCTTTAGCCAACAGATGGAGAAGGCCAGTGGAGTTTGCAGCTTCCTTCACCAGACAGCAATGCCTTGTCTTCTTATGACCCAGTTTTAGTTGCTGATCAAGAACATTTCAGGGATTTGACTCATGAATAGCAAATGACTTGTGCTGGGTTTGCCAAAAAAGCCTTCTCCTTGCTGCAGGAAGGCTGGGCTGCTTTGAAGTAGCTCCTGAACCAAGACAATTTACAGCCTGACAACTTAAAGCTGCACTGAAACGGGCACTCGTGTCCTCGGGGGGTTATAAATCGCCGCGGTTCAGAGGCAGGCGGGCACCGGCCCGGCAGGGCAGGGTGCATGGATGGGGACTGTGTTCTTCTGCTGTCCCACAAAGGCACATCCACGAGGGAGCCAGAGCCCTTCAATGGGGCTTTCAGAGGGACACACAGGACTACTTTCTGCTGCATTTTCCTCAGTACTCTTCTGAGATGTACTTGTGTCATCTGAACTGCAGGTTGTTCCCGAGCTCAGTGCGGTTTTGAGCCGGCGCTAATACGGGTTCTGACGCGCATCCCATGAGCAAATAGGTGCTCCCAACTCACAGTCAACAGCAGGCTTGGAAACCACCACCGAGAGCAAGTTTTGGGAACAGGCCCAGCCGGAGGCAGAGGGATCCACTGATGACTCAGCCCTGGGGGCTGCACCTTGTGTCAGAAACAAGGTGGGCACTGACACACTATTTGAGTTTTAAAATAGCAGCCCTGTTCCACACAGCTCATCCAGCAGGAAGGTACCCCGAGAACTCAGAGTGGGAGGAAGGCTCTCGCTTCACTCAAGGACGTGTGTCAAGGACATCTGTCAGTCATCACTCTACAGCAACAACCTGATTTGGGATGCCCAATCCAGCGTTAACAGGACTTTTCTCTACAGCCCCCAGAAAGCTTTGCATGGACCCCAGGATTCTCACCCCCACTTCATGGCTGTTGGGGGTTTTTTCCATCAAGCAGTCCAGCAGGACAGTGTGCAGGCTGCTGAACTGTGCTTTTCATCAAACCCTGCCTCCGCTGCCTTTGCCTCGTCTTGATGTGAACTCCAAAGTCAAATACAATCCACCCACCCAAAACAGATGTTAGAAACCTGTCTGTCTCTCTTCAGCTGTCCTCTGAGGTCTGACCTCCTGTCAAATGCCTGAGGGGACAGTTTTCTTCTTTATTTTTAAGGCAATGATAATACGTTCAAAGGCGCTTTTTTTTTTTCTGTTTGGAGAAGGCAAATCTACACCTGGTCCAGAAGTGCTTCAACACACAACCAGCAAATAACAAATCTCTGTCTCTGACACAGGTTTGACTTCTCGACTTGCAAAATAATTGTTCCCTCCCTTCACAGAAATTTTAACAGCTAATTCAGTAGTGCCACAGGAACACAGGCGACAAATTGAGCCAAATCTGTTCAGCCTGCCATCTTTTTATTCAGCATGCTGTCAGAAGAGAACTTTTATTTTCCCCTCTGGAATGACATTTGTTTCTACAGGTCTTTAAGCCAGAATAATACAGAGCTGATCTCCTGTTCTCCATGGAAACAGCACATCATTGGATATTTCCCACAGATAAAAAAAGAGAGAGGAGCAAAGACAGAGGGAGAGCAGAATGGAGAAGGCACAAGGACGGATCAGAACAGAAGAGGAGAACTTACAGCAGTGCTGTGTTGTCTTTTTTTTGTGCTGTCTGAGTACTTTTAAGCAAGCAGCCCTTTTTGGGTCCTTTGTGTCCTAAAAAAACCCCAACACGTAACAGCAGCCCGTGTTGCGCAAAGAAAGATGAAAGATGGAAAGCATTATGCTAACCTGAAAACGTGGCTCGGGGGCCTGGTGCATCACTGGCTGTTTAGCATTAGAATTACCCAGAAAAGCACCGAAAAATGCATTGCAGGATATTGAAGAAATCTATATCCGGATATTAAAACTGGCATCCAGTGAAAACCGCGAGGAGTGACGATCGCAACGCGGGCAGACCACGGGCTTAACGAAGCCTAGGAAACAAAGCACCGTGGCTGATTGGGAGCACGTTAAATCACACACAAACCCCACTAAATCCATCAACTCACACGGGTTACATCTTCACCTCAGCTTCGGAGGGGTGAGGAGACAAACACACGTGATTCACACGGCGTGTTGCACTGCTCACTGCTTTAGGGGGATTTTCAACCGAAGCACTGCCTGCTCTTGAGGACTGGGATTTCACACTTGGAGGTGAAAAAGGTCTTATTGCTGGGACTGAAGTGATGTGGCTGGAACCCAAAGGGCCAGCACACCCAGGGCCTGCCCTCCCGTTACGCAAAGCCCCATCTCCTGGCACAGGATGAGTGTCCTGTGGGTTCTGTGACCCACTGGTGGGGTAACAGTGCCACCTTAGCAAATGTAGAATGTTATTTGCAATGAGTCAAGAAGTAGGTCAAAGCCCTCCTTATCATGAAAGCCCAGCTCCCTGGGCTACTTGTGGGTTGGATTTTTTCTGTGGTGTAGCCCCCCTGTCCACTTTGAACAGGAGAGAAACCACCCAACCCATTAAACGTCAGTCTCTGCAGTTTGTCAAAGGGCTGAGGCAAAGTAAAACAACCCCACAACACCAAAAAACACACATCAAAACCCAACCCTATCCACAACATCCTTCTCCTCTTCACCCTTCAGACAACTCCCACTGCTACTGAGACTGGAAACTGTCTCGAAGGGACATTTACCTGAGCTGGTCTGCCCTGCTCTGGTTTTGCTTTGTGTGCCACAGGACAGCAAGCAGACAGGGATCAGGTGGCTCATGGGCACGAGAAGGTGTGTGGTAACAAGAGCTGATGGCTCGCTCGAGGTGGCAGCTGGAGCTTTCTGAGCCCCAGGGGATCAGACAGTTCTGCCACGTTAGATAGGAAGTGGTGCAATGAATTCCAGCTTGGAAATTTCCTTACAGGAAAAGAGATATACTAAAGACCATAAAAGAGCAGAAGACAGTATGGGGTCACAGTTTATGGGAGTGGCTGAGAGTACTGCTAATAATTTGTGCCCTGAGCGTTGCAAAATGCCAGAAAGAGTGAACTGTGTGAACTCACCATGATGCAGGCTTGTAAGACATGCACTAATTCATGTCACTGCTGAATCATACCAAACCCTAATGTCAAATACACTCAAAATCCACTGGTAAGTTAGCCAGCTCTAGATTCAGTTTCTTTCTTCACTTCCAAGTTACAGAAACCATTACCCTGACATAATGATTTGGGTTTTAATAGCATGAATCTTTTGGCCACAACCATGAAGAAAAAATCAAAATAATAATAATAATCGGTAAGCCTCAGTGGCAAACACAAGAATGCAATCTTGATTCTCTTGCCCACTAAATAATTATGCTTACATCAGGCTAAAATAAAAGTCTGAGTTTTGCTTTCTGTTATTAAAAATACAAGGAAGAGATCAAGCTGTCCATATAAATGGAATTATAAAACCAAGCCACATATAACCCAGACCAAAGTATGTAATCAGAACATAACAAATGGAGTTTAATACTCAAAGGAAACCACAGCTCTGGAAGACATTTAAAGGAATATTTCCATTTTCCTAGGTACTATATCAGGTTCTTGGCCAGACATTTCTGATTGCACTGTACTAAAAATACAGCCCCAGTTTCAGAAGACAAAAATTTTCGAAGCATGACGAAATGTGAAAGGTAATTGCAATGCACCGCTGAGCTATTTTATTACATTATCTAACATCTTTAAAGAGTAGATTAGCTCACAGTGCAAACATTCTGGTTTCCCTGATGTTTGAGTGCTGGCATCGACGCAAGCAGAAGGAACAGCCGTGCCTGAGGACGGGGGAGTGGTGCTAGTGAGCTTCTGGAGCAGCTTCCCTCGGCACGACGGGCAACGCTTTCCATCCAAGAACTACGTGGAACAGCTACAGCCCCTGTGCAAAGGCAGCCCGGGAAGATGCTGGGAGAGGTGTGTGATGCCTTGCCAAGGCCTCCTTAGCAAAACTGAAACAGCCAAACGTTTATCAGCACCGTGTGGGTCTCACTGCTGACATAAAACCGGGGGGGAGCTGGGATGAAAAGCTGCCGAGGGCTCGCAGGAGCCCGCAGCCCACACTGCACTCGCTGGTGGTCGGGAGCTGCCTCCCCCCTCAGCTTCCTTCATCTAACCAAGACTTCTCAGCTTCCCAGAAAGACAGGGCATGGTTCTAATGTGGCAATATCTTAAGAAACTAATGCTGACCCAAATTAGAGATACTCAACTCTTAGGAAAAGTGAAAAAAAAAAGCACAGTTAGAAACAGCAGCTGTGGGGAGAACAGAAGGGACTCGCTACACCTGCAACAAATAACTCACTCCAGTGGATTTGTGCTACACAAATCCCTGTTTACCTAGGAAATCCGTATTTAGAATGGCTGCAATTGCATTTTCCTTCTGCTCCCTTTGCCCTCCCACCTGTTCCAACAAGGAGAGGGGGGAGCCCTCCTGCAGCCGCTTCAGTTATTCCCAGAGACTTTCCCTTCTCCCTCGTTCTCCGCCTGATCAGTCCAAGAAACAGTTCCAGTTAGGGGGACAAAAAAGCAGGGAGAAAGAATAATCACTAACCGAACTTTGATTCCTTCATGCAGCCAGGCTCAAAAATTAACTGCTCCCCTCCTTCAGCACAGGGAAAACCTCTAAGAAAACAGCACACAGGGGGATCCAGCATGGCATGGGATGCAGGGAATGCACAAACGTCTCTCAAGGAAGGAAAACAGAGGAGAAACATCAAGGCCTTTAGTTAAAAGTAGACAGTAGCTGCATGTTGCCACCATCTAGTATATGACATTGCATTTCATTGCTCCATAAAAATCAGTTTTAAGTTCAGTTTGAATCCTGGAGGCTGTCTGCAAGCAGCAATTTAAATGCAGGGTTTCAAACGTGACATTACAAAACTGAAGACTCATTTTAGACGAGATTGAATGAATTGTATTTTGAATGTTGTTTTTCTAAAACACATACAGTCTGCCATAAAAACTAGTGAGAGAAACTACAGCCAGAATACGAGGTGTCAATGGTCAAGCATATCCTCATTAGAGGGTGGCCAAGTGATATTTATTTAAAGTGTTACGCACTATGAATTACACATTTATTTTGTATCACCCAGTAAAATATCTGAACCTCATTTTGGCAGCTGTGCAAATTCTACCCCGACTGCATTGACGACTGACTGTACTTCCTTTGACTTCTCGTTTTAAGAGAAAAACCTAAAAATCAAGAATGCCAAAAATGCAAACATTCATGTATTGGCCCACAGTATGCCAAAGGAGGACGAAAGCAGATCACCCCTCAAGACATCGTGTTTATTAAGGTCGCAGATGGAATTACAGTATGATAATTAAAGTCTTCGAAGACTTGGCAACCTCATCCTGTGACTCCTCTCAAAGATCTGGGAACACAGACCTTCCGCTCCTGGGTCAGTGGCCTGAACAGGGACCATATTAAACAAAATCTTGGAGATCTGACCATCAGTTCCTTCCCCCTCTAAGAAGAAAACGAGCCTCGCAGATTTTGGCTCAATCATCCCTGCAGATCCTCCTGCCCAAGGTGGCTAAAGCTGGAGATGACAGTCCGCAAGAAACTTGTGTCAGCCTCCTATTAATATTTCCCCAGTCTGAAAAGCGTTTTGGCACGGTTTTAACAGGATTGCAAGATATATTCCATTCCAAATGCTCTCTGGACCACACGGCAGAGCAGTGCTGCTGTGTGTCACTGTTCCATTGACTCAGCACTTGAAATGTGCCACTTTTTCTACCTCGGAACAGGCCAGCAGAGCAGAATCAGCCTCTGCAACGGAGGGACTTCAAAGGTTCATGGAAAAATACAAGAACTCTAACAACAACCGAGACAGGAGCTGTTGACACCTACTTCTCTCGGGCAAAGCACATTCAAAGGCACGTTTTTACAGATCAACATTTACTTCAGTGCCTGGTGCACAAAAGAATCCTCACCACAGGTACTGCCCATGGGAGGGTTTACTACGAAGCAGGAGTGGGAGAGACATTTACTAAGTAAAGGCCCAATCTGAACCCTATGTGTGGGCAGTTACTATCTGACAATATGGAAACAGGCCTCCATTATTGATTTAAAGGTGCAACAAGATCCAAGAGCTGAAAACATGGGCATCCCCCTTGCATAGATGTGACCATCTTGTCTGGACCAGAAACACTGAATTCTCTTTATAAAAGTCATCACTTTACAATTGCCTTTATCTTGCTCCACTTGTTCCCACCACTCACAGCCTTGTGTTAATGAACTTTTATTTGAGAGCTTCAGAAGGATCCTGTCCACCAGGATCAGGGAAGATTTGGTGTTGTTAAATGTATTTGTGGTAGCAAAAGATTTAGGAGGAGGAGATCAGAGGGGGCACACGGGGGCTTTGCTCTGAGAAGCTGCTGAGCCTCTCTCACCAGATCAAGTCCCATGCAAGATACAGACTTTTTTTTAAGAGGTTTGGCTAGTTACTGTGCTGAAGGTCACTGCTGGTCAGCAGAGCTGGGGTCAGGAATAATTCCCATGCAGGACAGATGGGAGACTAAATCCTTCCTCCAGAGCCTCTCCTGCTGCAATGTGGGATATGCCTCTCTTTTAGGACCACTTAAGTCTCTCTCACCTAATCAATCATTTGTCTGTGGAGATGATCAGGAATTAACCTCTCTCTTTGTCTCTCCAGAGCAAAACTGGATTAGGCTGAAATTCCTGAGTTAATACAGACATACCTGGGTGAAACTTAACAGCCCGTGATGCACATGAGATCAAACGAGCAAAGTCCAGGAGGGGACACGAACTAAACGCTCTACAAGCCACAACTCTCAACGAAAACATCACCTGCTTTTCCAATCCCTTACACTCTGCCTCCCTCCTGGCCGTGGGGAACACGGCACAGCGGTGCCAGCTGCCAGCATCCAATTTCCTAACGAGGCAACGGCGCGGCCGCCGCCAGCTCCGGGCACCGCCAGCTCCGGGCACCGCCAGCTCCGGGCACCGCCGCGCGCCGCACCTCGCTGGAAAAGCCACTGCCAAACCCCGCCAGGAATCGGCCACTGCCGTTGCACGTCTCCCCATCAACGTGGACAGGAGGCTCCCCTGAACCTACCAGGGACACAGCATTCCTCCAGACGCCGGCAAATCCGCTGGCACGTTTTATGCCGCTTCGGTAACGACACCGGGTCTGGGGCGAGCCAAGCCTCAGCCCCGGAGGATTAGTGTTGGAGAGCAGGAACTCCAAGTTAAACTGTGGGCACAAAAAGTGACTCGGGATTAAGTAGCGTTTTGCTTTGCTTAGACTATTATCCTGGGTGGAGCACACACAGCAGCTGGGCCAGATATCCCTGAAAGGCACTCTGCCGTGCAGTACAGCTGGATCCTCCAAGTTTTGTCGGCGCTGGAGACCAAAAGACTCCTGGTTTAACTCTAAGAGAGCAGTGGAGAGGGAATGCTGACTCAGGATTTTAGGTTTTTCTCCCTGTGCCCCACCACATCCCGGCACTGCTAGAAAGGTGCTGTGTTCCCACACCCACAGCAAGAGGAGAAGGAACAAGTAGATTTTTTGGGCTCAGTCAGACGTTCAATGAGAATCTGTATCAGTGCAACGCACCAAACCTCAGCAAATTGTCACTAAAATGCAGCCTGCTTTCTGTCCAGAGAAAACCAGCATTCCCTACCAACTTCTTCCCCTCTTGCAAGACCTGCCAGGAGCGCAGGATGCCTGAGCTGTGCTGAGATGTGGGGAAGCTCAGCAGACAGCGGGATGAGCCTCACTAAATGAGAAGCAGCAGGTTCGGAACCGGGGGGAAGGGAAAGGAAGGGAGGAGAGAAGGAAGCAGATTACTGGCCGTGGCCGAGGCTATACCCATTACATAGAAAGGACATGAAAGGCTTTACTTAAAGTGCCAACGTCAGTTCAATGTATTTATAAGGATTCAAACAGGTCCCACCGGTGCAGAACAGCCCGACGGAGCTTTGCGTTCACGCAGTTTAATGGCTCTTTGTTCGCTGAAGTCAAAAAGCAGCAGCAGAGGGTTTTGGAGAGCCCCTGGCCAGGCCCTGCACAGCTTCCAGGAGGAAAACAGCCCTCGCTGGAGAGGGCACTGAACTATAGTGGGGCAGCTTGAATTAAAGGGCGTTGTAAAATAAATGCTCTGATAAGGGCAATTAATGCTATCCTAATTATGCCTTTTCCCATACTGCCCGCTATTCGTGCTGGCTGCCACGAAGGCAACTCCTCCTCCCAGGCAAAAATAAGAAGCTACAAGCGAGGTGGGGACTTTAAAAACACGCTTTTGCCAATTTCTTTTCAATCCAGTGTACTGAATACAAGATATAAAAAACCACTCTGCAGCCTTTTGTTCTGGGATGTATTTCTATTACTGGCAAACCCATTAGGCTTGAGGTTTTCTTATTTTATCTTTGCTTTCAGTTTTTTGGGGTGGGATTTTTTTTTTTTTTGGTAATCAAAATGGCAATAGTTTATTATATGCTTTGAGGTTTCCTGCACACAAAAAGAAAAAAAAAGGCTGTGCTACTATTCCTGTCTCTAATTCATCCCTTTTGCTTGCTCTGCTGTGGGCAAGACTTCAAATCATAACCAGCAATTTTGTCTGCCTCCTACTTACCAAAAATTACTGCTGCACCCACTGGTGATTCACAGACGCACATGCACACATGTTTGGTACCAGGACATCCATCTGAACCAGCAGATGCCTGGCAGCTCTAACTTTTGTTCATTAAAAAAATGAAAGCAAGCCAGGCTAAAAAGTCTCCCTGACAAACCAGTGGAAAACATACACGTGTTTTCAAAGGGGTTTTAGACTGATTAGTTGGAATAATATTTTCAAACCAAGGGGATGATACTGGAGCATTTCACATCCTTGAGATACGTTATCTGAAACGTACTTTGTCAAAATGGATGTTTTCAAAGGCAATATCTGGTTATTTCTAAGAAAGATACGGAAAGGGAGAGAAACCCCTCCTGCATCAGTGTATTTAAACAGAACTCCAGCTCCAGTCACCAGGATGTCCCTCAAGCTGTCTGGAAGATCACCCTCAGGTAAGGCACAGCTCAGCATCCCCCTCAAACACGCTGAGGCTCTGCCCAACACCGAGGTGTATCTCCATCCTCCACACGGTATCTGCAGAAGAACGCGCTCATTTGCATCCCCAGAACAATAGAGAAATTAATGAAGATGACTGCAATTCACAGAGCCCTGTGTCTGCAGCAGTGGAAAGGTCAAACAAATTAAGGCTCTGAATTCTGGGCAGAGATCTCAAGCTGGCTCTCTAACATTTGCAACACAAGGGAATAATTAGAAAACATCCATCAGCTCCGTTTCCGTTGGAAAGCCCGTTACTGTTAACATGGTGATGAGCTGTCCTCTGCATAGTGAGATCTGCTGTCAGATTATGGTCAATTACTTCTCCTCAAGTATTTCGAGTCCCAAACACAGACTTTAACTTCCTTCAGCTCTCAGATCTCAGACCCATCCGACCACACACAATACCCTGCGCAGAAAGAGCACCGAAACCCCGCCGAGCCAGTGGAGGGGCTGAGCCCCTGCAGGAAACCACTGCAGCTCCCAGGGACAGCAAGGAGGGGGAGATGGTCCCTGCATTAAAAAAAAAATAAAAATCTCTAGGTACTTTAAAAAAAAAAATAAAAGGTTCACGGGTTTTCCACACTGAACACACAAAACCCACATCACCTCCCTCCTCCACTAGCTATGAAGTCATATTCCAGCACTTAGTCCTCTTTTACAAGGAAGCATCCAGCTGAGTCCAGAGGATGTTTTTGGACTGGGGCACAGGAGAAATGCAGGACACTGCAGTTTCAAAAGCACATTTTATATGAGCTGTTCCATGTGAGAGTTTGCACACCCAAACGTTTCGCTCCCCACAGAGCTGGCACAAACTTATTTTTAGCAGACCAAACCAACCTGTCCCTGCTGGGATGCAGAAGGCTGCTCAGAAGAGGTCTGCTGGTTTGGCTCTGCCTGGGAACTCCAGGCTTTTTTACCTCACAGCTGAGGAGGAGACTGCCAGTTTCTGGAAATCTGGGTAGGGATCCATAAACCTGTACAACGTCCCCAACTACCCTGGGAGAACAGCGCCAGGAAAGATTTCATGCAGGAGCCTCAGAAAAGGAGACAAAATCCCTTGCCTGCCACCCTGTTGTGCTGTTTTGGGCTGGATAGAGTTAGGAGGCTGTATTTTGGATCTGTGCTGAGCCCAGTGTTGGTAACACAGGGATGTTCCAGTTACTAAGGAGCAGAGCTTAGAGAGTCAAGGGCTGTTCTGCTCCTCATCCCACCATTGAGGAGGCTGGAGGGGCACGAGCAGTTGGGAAGGGACACAGCTGGGACAGATGACCCCAGCTGACCCAAGGGATATTCCAGACCATATGGCCTCATGCTTGAGCACACAGAGCTGGGGGAAGGAGGAGGATGAGGGGACATTTGGAGTGATGGCATTTGTCTGCCCAAGTCACCGTTGCAGGCAGTGACGGTATAGGTGAACCTGCTCATTACGTGGCTCAGCTCCCTGCTTTCTGTGGGGTCTCTGTGTCAATCATGAGCTTGCACTGAACCAGTATCTCCAGTGATGCCCTTTATTCCCCCATTTGAGCAACCTGGTCCAGTGGAAGGTGTCCCTGCCTACAGGAGAGGGGTTGGAACTAGATAGTCATTAGAGTCCCTTCCAGCCCAAAACACTCTATGTCCTAAACCTGCCTTCCAGCTCTTGACAGACAGATCAGCAGCAAAGTCCCACCTGGAGTACTGAGCAGCAGAGAGGTCCAGATCTACTTGGATTCCCCTGAATGGTCACCTCCATTTGGCATCATCCCTCCACTGAAATGGTCGCCCCTCAGCTCACTTCACTCACTCCCTGGCCCAGGAAAGCTCACAACTAATACACATTTTTTTACTGTAGCGTGGCTGCCAAGGCTAATATTGATATCTGGCCATAATCCTTCCTAATGCCACGGAGGGCTCTGGAAGATCAGTGTGTTGCAGCAACAAGGTTTAGGGGTTAATGGGTGCTCCGTAAAAAGCTTGCCCTTGGAAGCTTCAAAACGTGTTTCCTTCTCGAACGTTATTACAACAACCCCCCCATGACATGCCCTTTCCATGCTGTCCATCCCAGCAGGCAGCTATTGCATCCTCATCCCACTTCCCTGGTTTGCATTTGTGCCCCTTTTCCCCCAATTTTTCTTTTTAATTTAATTCAAAATGTTTGTAAGTCCTGGGTTTGCTGAAGCTCCGTTACCTAGAAATGGCACCAAAAGAAAAAAAAAAAAACAAACCCCAGACTTTTCTGGTTTTGGAAATGAAAATGTTTTGGCTGCCAAAGAAAAGAAAGAGTTACACCCATGTAAAGCTTTCACTTAGGGAGAATTAATACAGCCAACTGTTTTTGGATGGACTGCTGGATAACTACAGTACAAAAAAACAACAAAAAAAAGAAAGGCAAAAAGAGTCCCAAGCTCTGTCCTATCCCATTAGACTCATTCCAGCTTCCAGCTTCTGCTGGGTTCCTGTTCAGAGGGAAATCCTCCATCACCTCTGTCTAGACTCCTCACCTGAGTTTTTACTGGAAGAAGTGCCGAGATGCACCTCCCAGGACCATAAACCTCTCAAACCACACATGCTAGAGCACACATACACGCTGTATTTTATGCACTTGCAACGTTTTATAGACACCTCTCCAGCATCAACCCCAGTGAAATTCCCTGCTGTGCTATTTCCTTGCTGACCACCAATTCAAACATTCCCGTCCACAAAATGCTTCACAAAATGCCCCTTTAAAATAGAAGTTGCATGTGCAGTTCCTAGCATGACTTGCTCTACAGACTATAGGATTCTGGCTTGATCCCTGTCACCTCCCACAGAGCCAGTTAAGCTAAAGATCTGTCCAGAAGGACACGTAATCTTGCACATAACGCTGCTGAATACACAGCCAAACCATCCCAGCTAAACTCCCAGCCTGGGTAATTAGAGATTTTATTCCTCTATTGTCCGACTGCTGATTTCATTACAGACTTTATGAAATCTCTCCTTTAAATTCCCTGATACTCATTAGCAATAATTAAGCAATGATGATACAGAAGGCAGAAATAAGAGGTTAAGCAGAAGGGAGTGCGGGGGGGGGGGGGGGGGGGGGGGGGGGGGGGGGGGGGGGGGGGGGGGGGGGGGG
>JAWWES010000018.1:2984097-3022950 GCA_035583135.1 Lophotriccus pileatus | reverse complement strand
CTGAAATAAGTGGTTAAGCCGAAGGGCGTGCCTCCCCCCCCCCCCCCTTTTAATAAGTCCAGTGCCAATGTTCATGAGCCATAATTTTCACAACTGTCCAACAAAAACATGTGTCAGGGGGAAAGAAACCCTGAAGAAATCATGGGGTTTTGTCTCCCTTGGATGCAGTGCTGAGTGCACATCCCATCAGCTTGATTCAGACTGTGCTAAGTAAGAGGATCTGCTTCAACATCTCCCCTTATGTTGACTCACAGCACAACAGGGACATGCTGTTTTGCCACCTCGACATAAATGACTTGTATTACAGCAGGACAGGCTGTCAGAGGGGCTGACAGGGTGGATTTCATTACTCATTTCACATACCCTCTTTCCTGCAGCACTGACATCCCTCCCCTTGGCCCTGCAAAGGGTCTCACTGCTGCTCTCACATCATGCTGTGCTTTCTGCTGTCACCTGCTTCCCAGAAACACATTAAAGGCATTTTAAAATGGACTAGATCAGCCACTCAACCCTTTCCTCTGGACAAAGTGGTGAGATATAGAGGATCCTCTGTATGGACCCAACTCTCTCCAGCAACACAAGCTGAAGGAAACACATTAAAACTCATCACTTGCAATTAAAAGGACACTGACTTGAATTTTCCCACTTAAAAATAATAGAAAATTCAGCTCCTGAGTACGCATCTCTTCTTTCCTCCCTGATTTGGAAGCTTCAAATTCTGAATAATCATTATTCTGAATAATTTGCCCCCAGGCACAGCCCTGAGACTCCTCACAAACTAGGACATCTCCACTGCATTCAAAATTCCCAAGTGCTGCTCTAACTTGCTTATCAAATGTCTGAGTCCGGCAGCAGTGGAGACAATCAGTCTACGCACTGGTGGCTCGAGTATTGCACACTGTTGCTCAATTTTGTCCTGGGTTGCATCTTTTTTTTCTTTTTTTTTTGTCCTGGTTTCCTTCAAAAAAAGCAAGGCAGCTGTTCCAGCAGACAGCTCCCGGATTTCCCTGGATGTGCGTCAGTGGGATGATGCGTGCTGCTCCTTCTCAATCTGGCGGCCATCCTTCAGACAGAAGGAAGTAAGACCGTGGTCATATCTAAGCTACTGAAAATCTTGGACATAATCTGCAAAGTAAGCCAGACAGACGGCTTTCCGTGCTTGCACTTTCTAAAAATGAATCATGAAAAGCCACGACAGCGGAGAGAACGGTTTAGGCCAACCAGTCAAAAATAAGCCAGAGCAGAACAGCACTGCCAACGTTGCTCCACTGTGTCATTTGACATTCAGAAGGTCTTACAAGCATTTGCAGAGCCTTAAATTAAGCCATCAGCACCAAAGTGGACAGTCTGTGGACATTCACCACCACTGCTCAGTGAAGCAGCGTGATGAATCTCCAAGCTCTGCCCTCCTACAGTCATATTCCCCCTAGTGCCTTTAATAGTGTATTTTCAAGCACAGCTTCACCTTTAATTAATGCAAGATGCACAATAACTCTGCAACCTCTTCCCTCCCCAAAAATATTCAGCCTGAAGGTCAGCTTATCAGTTTCATATTGAAAACCCAAGACGCAGCCAAGAGTCCACGATGACACGGCCGGGGCCAGGCCACAGCAAGCAGTGGAAACTGTACAAAAGAGATTTACACATCTCTGCTGGAAAATTCCAAGAGCAGCAGTATCTGTTCTGGGCCCACTGCTTCCCACAGAGTATGACAAAATCACACTGAAGTCAATGAAAATTTGTCATATCCTGTGAGGGAAGAGAGACAGGAGGGGAGAGGGAGTTGTCGGTGTGTCCTGATGAGGTGCAGCTGATCCAGGAAAGAAGCCAGACCCCAGATATCCTGACAGCTGATAAACCCTAAATGAAGCCATTTTGCCCCAGGCAATATTCTGACAGGGCTAAACCACATCCTTAGCAGACACCTTCTTGACCACATGCATTGCTGGCGTGCTGAGAAATGTGCACAGGAGTTAACCTAAAAACCTGCCGGGTGTTAACCTGACACACACAACAGTCTTTGCCTACCAGCAGTACAGAGGGTCAAACTAAGTATCACTCACCAGCCGGGAATTTTTGCCAAGACTGCAATGGAGTATCTACGTTGCATGTGACAACAAGATCTGTTTCACTTCCTCGCCACCTCCTGCCTAAAAATTCAGCCCAGACAACAACATCCTAAAGCTGTCCCCAATGTAGGCAAGCCCAGAGAAGGTGTCTTGCTTCCTTTCCTCACACACCAGCTCCTACTTGACACTCTTCCAGACCACGATTAAAAAATCCATCCCACCTACCCACTGAAGGCTCACCACACTTCGGATTTCAACAAAACGCAACATTAAACCCACCCCAACCAGAGTCACGTTAAATGGGTGCAAGTGGCCAAACTTGTAGGCGATTTGGCCATACAGTGACAACCCAGATGTTCCCTGTCCGTGCCTCCCTCCCACCCACCTCCTCACGGCATTAGTCATTCAGAAGACATCAGAACAAAGCCACATTCAGGCTCGCCAGATCAGGTTCTGTTTGCTTCAAGACCACAGTGGTAGACAGCTGTTGCACATTTTTACCCTGAAGTCTGACTGAGTTCCTCAAAAGACTCATGAAGCTCTGATCAGGAATGACCTCTGAAGGGCTCCAGCCCAACCTCCTCCTGCTAGTAGGGCTCACTGGCACAGCTTTGTACCCTGCGAGCTTCATTACGTGGCTGCTGCTCCTTCTATCATCAGGCAATCCCAATATGGTTCTTCACATCTGTCCCTCAAAACAGTTGTAGGTGGCTGTGAGATGAATCTGTAACTTCTTCACCAGAGGAAACAAGTCCAGCTCCCTCATCTCCTCCTTGGAGGACATCTGTGACTAATGGGTCTTTGGCCAGCTTGGTGGCCTTCTGCTAAACCCTCTGCAGTTTCTGCATGACCTTTTTGAGATGAAGGGATAATATTTTAGCCATATCTCATCAGTATCAAGCAGAGGTGGTATGAGCTTCCCTCATCCTGTCGACCAGGCTTCCAGGGTAGATAATAATAAATGAGAACAATTTGCTTCGAAATATATTCCTTGTATGATTCCCCCCTCTATCCTTCCTTGGCCTGAAGGATCCACACAGTTAAATCCCCAGTGATATCCTATGACACCAGATTGAGGCATTTCTCCTCTGTTACCTGCTTTCCATACTTAAAAAGTGATAAATATGCACACAGGTAGATATATGCATAAAAATCTAGGTAACACAGCACTTCCCTGCCTTGAAGGTGAAGGTAATGTTAAGTTTACTGGCAGGCAGTCACTAAAAATGCAAAAGTAACATGACAATATTAGCAAGTGCCTTGCACTGAACCAGTGCTCTTTCTTGCTTAAAGCTAACTGTAAGGGTATTAAATATATTTAAAGCCTAAGGGTTATAAACAATTCAATTTGGAACAATTTTAATTTTAGACTATATACAATGACCTTTATGTAATCAGAGAAAAAGCAGGGCAGTTTAATCCATAATGATTTTTTTCTCCCCTATAAATAGTCACTTAATCAACAGAAGACAAAACATGACATCCTGGAAAATCACTGAAATTATCAGATTTGGCAGGCAAAGCCCTGGTCTTCTTTATTTTCTGCATTACTTTAGGAAAAGAAAGAAAGGAAAGAAGCACTGGACTTCTTTCACCTTAAGGGAGATGTAAAGAGCTGCTGTTCCTCCTCACACCCTCTTTCGTGGAGAGTTTCACACTCGGCAGCACAGACAGGACCAGGTAACACCTCAGCCCCTTTCTCTCATGGGCTACTTCACCTGCTGAGAAAGGAGGCATAACTCCCACCCCAAACTAAAACAGGGGAAGGTGGGAGCTTTTGGGGGGGTTCCTTTTAAATAACTGATAATTCACGTGTCAAATCAAGCTCCAGAAGGAGAAAGAAGAGTCAGAGTTACTGCACACACTGCCAGGATCACAGAACCACAGGATCTGTCAGGTTAGAAGGGACCACAGTGGGTCACCTGTCCAACCTCCTGCTAGAGCAGGTTCACGGTTCGGCTTCATCCTACACCACATCCCAGCTCAACCCTTTCAGCTGATGTCCTACAAAGGTCTGTCGAGGAGAGGAGCAGAGTCCAGTGGTATGCACGGATCAGCCCTCCCGAAAAAGCAGGGGAACCCACAGCTGGAAAGATTAAGGAAGGGATGGAGGTGGGAAGCACACACCTCCCTCCCTCCTCCACCCTGCAGAGATCCCTGTCTGTTCCTCCCTGCAGCTTCTCCTACACTCCTTAAAGCAGGCTCTGTTCTGAGCCTGGCTGTGCTGGGAGCTGCAGGTTGTAGCCCTGTCCTCCTGGCACCCATCCTGCCTTCCAGGGAGGGGACACTGTGCTGGGAAGGCTCAGGGACTGGAGGCAAAACCCCAGGGTCAGCCTTGCACCTTGCAGGTGCACCTCCCTGGGCAGCGAGCGTGCTGCTCCGTAAGCACGTGCTGGATGTGCCCCAAAGGGATGTGTTTTCACCTCAAGCTCTCCCCAGTGCCCTCAGGACATCACCTCTGAGGGCTCCGTGCACCAGGGCCGGGCACTAACCCCACACCTCCCTGCGAGCGCTTTGTTCTTGTTTATGGCTTCTTGGACCAACAGCTGTTCAAAGTTCTTTTTACCCCCCTATTTTTAAAAGAAAAGGAAGATGCTGACAATGCAAGTGACCACCCAGGCTTTCAAAGCAACTGCAGGAGGCCGAAAAGGAAAGTCACCCATCAAGCTGCTTGTTATCCTGATGCCTCTTTAGAGGAAAGGCAGTTCCCACAATCAGCCCTATTTACTGCAGGCTGTAATTTCGCCTTGGATGGCAGGACAAACTCCTGGATACTGCTCTAGCTGCACATGAACGCACTCGAGGCAATATGTAAAATTAATGAAGACAGGTTGTGAGTCCCTCCCCTGCAAACCTTCAATGCCCATGTGCTGACTGTCAGTTTTAATGGACTCACGTGACGTGTGCCAGCGTGGAACATGCAAATGCCCAGCCTGATTGGGAAAAATTGTGTGTGTTATGAGGCTTAAAGAGTGGCAAACCTGTAACTTTTAACGCCTCAGCCCCTCTCGAGACCACAAGCCCCAAGAACAAGAGCAGTTTTACTTGGCACAAACAGGGATGACTGAGCAAGACGACACGTACAAGGATGCCAAAGGTTTCAATCTCTCCTGAAAATCTCTGCCCTACTAAGCCAATGACAGGGAACATATGGCTCCCAGCCATATTATTTGTTCTGGTTTATTATGCATAGCACAATACAGACAGTAACAAGTGCGCGTCAAGATGGGGCCTGTTAAATGTGTTGAAAACATTTACTGGGCCAGTAGCAATGAAAAGGTTCCCTACCCTTGTATTACACAGATAGAGGTTTACCACACGCAGCCCCAGTTTGAATGCATTGCCCAATTTGCAGCCAACAGCCCCAAGTCTCAAATGTTTTATGAGCAAGCAACTTGGACTCCTTCTCTTCGATACGCGTGACGTGTCTCGCTTCAAATTTGCAACTTGAGTTGCGCTCACACATCCAACAGGCAACGGCCGATTGCACAAGGATTGCAAAAGGGTTGAGCTCTCCAGTGGTTACCAAATGGCAAACTCCAGTCCCGAGGCCATTTTAGAAGCTTCAGTAAGTGTATCGGAATGAGCCAGGCCGGGAGGGACCGCTGGGAATCAGCAAGTCCCACCAGTCTGCTCAAAGAGGGCAGTTCAAGCAGCTCCTCAGGACTCTGCCCAGCTGGCTGTTGACTGTCCCCAGGGATGGAGACATCTCTCCACAGCCTCTCTGGACACACAGTTCCCATATCTGACCACTCTTGCAGGAACAAAGTTCTTTCTTACGTTTAAACGTAATTTCCTGATTGCCAGTTTGGACCCACTGCCTCTCAAGACACTAAGCACCACTGAGAAAAGACTGGATCCATCTTCTTTACCATTCTATCAGGTATTTATGCATGTTGATGAGATCCCTGCAGTTCTCCTTTCTCTAGGCTGAGCAGCCCCTCCCCACACACCAGACGCTCCAGTCCTCTCACACCTTTCTCAAGGTGTGTCACTGGACTCCAGTATGTCCATGTCTCACTTGTACTGGAGAGCCCAGCACTAGACCCAGCACTCCAGATGTGCCTCACCAGGGCTGAGCAGAGGGAAAGGCCCACCTCCCTCACTCTCCCTGGCAATCCTTTGCTCAACACATCCCAGGATGCTGCTGCCCATCTTTGTGAAGGGCACACTGATGTCTCACGTGGAACTCTTTGCCCACCAGGACCCCGTGTCCCTGTCCTTCAGTGCTGCTGCCACCTGGTCAGCCCCCTGTTATATAAACTCAGTACTAAGTTACAAGACTTCTTTCACATCTACAAGACTTCTTTCACATCAACCCCCCCACCTGGTCCGTATTTGCCCCCACACGGCCAGAAAATCCAAACGCTAACAGCTGACTCACCAAACACGTGGCAAACCCCCAAGTCTGCCCAGAGCCTCACCCACTGCATTGAGCTGTCAGAAAAGGCCACCAGTGCAGACACCTGAAAGGTCCTTTTCTTGGTGGGAGACAAATATAAAGTTCAGATCAGATACGGACCAGAAAAATCAGCCTAACCTTGTAATCGGTTCAATTAATGTAGTCAGTGTAATTTAAAGCACTTTGATCCATTGAAGGAAGAGCACGTGAGGAAATAACACTGTAAAACAACACATAATGACAGTGTTAGCACAGCAATTACTGTTTCCAGGTTTAAAAGGCAACAGGAAGGTAACAAAGAGTGAACCAGTCAAATCAAAGCTTGAGACAGCACATTAAAAACACCCCTCAAACAACCTTAAAATTGTCCTGCTTCAAATTTGCATTCTCTCTCCCGGAGAAGATGATTACAACCTTTTGATCTCTGCAAGCAAGACAAATTATATTATCATGAATAAAAATTCAGGTCCTTCTGTTGCATCAGTAAGTAGGACACACAGAGAGGACCTCACTGTGCTGGCCCCTGTGACAAAGGTGCACAGCAGCATTTCTTTCCTGAGAAATCTCAGTTTCTGGACACAAAAGAGTTAAAACCATAAACTGCCATGATTTCAGGGATGCTCAGCTCCCAGAGTGCAGAGCACCAGCTGACCAATGCAGGAAAGCCAAAAGCAGCTCTCCCAGAGGTGAAATCGAATTGCACACACCCATTATTCGATTTCTAGCAGCACGTGTAACAAAATTAAAATTAAAAGGGAAGGGGGGGAATCAAGTTAATTTTACCAAAACCTAATTGGGAAGGGAAACCAAACAAAATACCACATCTCTCCTTTTCCTTTCAATAAAAGCTCCCTCTGTCAAAGCCTTAACATCTTGTCAGTGCACGCCAGCAAATCCATTTAAAGCTCAAACACAGAATTTTATTCTTCCGCGACCACACAGCAAAAGAGATCGTTCTTCCTTTGTCGTGCTGGAAGGATTTGGGCTGAAAACTGGCAAGAACTAAATTTTAAAGCTGGGTCACTTCTTCCCCCCACCTTCTTCATCCTGTCCTGGTAGCAACCTTCAGTGTGAGTCAAAGGGGATTAGGGAGAGGTTCAAGAGCAGCACAGTGAGAAAACCAGAAGTGTTACCTTTAATAATTACCAAGACTTCCATGGTGTTACCATAGGAATTAATCCTTATATTAATATTTAAAGCACGAACAAAGCAAGGACTCTGGAAGACATGATGGGGGGGAAAGTGGTAGCAGTTCACCACTGCAATGCACTAATTGTAATTTAAGGGGAAAAAAAAGACACCTTGAGCCCCCCAAGGAAAATGGGGTATTAGGAAGGAATTCCTCCTTGTGAAAGTGGTGAGGCCCTGGCACAGGTTGTCCAGAGAAGCTGTGGCTGCCCCATCCCTGGAAGCATCCAAGGTCAGGTTGGACAGGGTTTGGAACAACCTAGTCTAATGGAAGGTGTCCCTGCCCATGACAGGGGGTTGGAATGAGATGATCTTTAAAATCCCTTCCAACCCAACCCAGCCTATGATTCCACGACTGCTTTTAATAGAACAAAATCCAATGTAAGTGCTGTGACACGGCAAATGTACTAAAAATACAGGTCATGCAAGATGCACAACCACCAGAAAGGTGGGGCTTTAGACTAAGTCTCCCTGAAAGTCCTATTACTCCAAGAGAGCTTGCAGATTTCAACACCACTCCACGCAGGAACTCTGATCTTCAGTCTCCTTTTCCCTGCCAATTTTCCTCAGTCTTTTGTGTTGTGGTTTGTTTTTGGTTTTTTTTTTAAAGAAAACTGTACACCAAATGCTGCATTTCTAAACATTACACATTTATTCCCTGCTCTACCAGTTTGTTACAAGGCTTCTTCTAGATTCATTCTCAAACCATTTTAAACATTTGGAATACCTCCCATGTGGGGGAAGAGCACAGAGCTCCTGGTCCCTGCACAGACAGCTCAGAAGTGGAAAAATCCTTTTAGCAGCCGTTTGGATATTAAAGAACAGGCCCATGAGCAGAAGGCCTTATTCCCTTCAACTCATAACAGAAGGTGAATATTTCCTTTTCCCTGGCAAGTTTGAAACAGCCTGAGTTCTGGAGCTATATGGTGGCTTTGAGAGATGAAAGCAGCTCACTCAAGAGAAGAAATAGGGTTTTTAGCTCTTAGGGAGGTGAAGTGCATGCAAATCAGAAAATGTTAAAGTGAATTACCAAATTCTTCAAATCCTCATGTTGCAGAATACTGCAAAGAAGTTTGGGGGAGCAAGCATGGAAAGGACAGGAAGAGTAATAGCTAATAAGAGCTCTCCAGTTGCAGTTTCATAAAGCTGATGTCCTGAGTACTGCTACGACAGCAAAAATAACAAGTCTCTTTTTTTTTTTTTGCCCTTTCCCTGTTAGCAACAGCTATAAATGTCATCAACAGCACCAGCAGGAAACCTCCACAGAGGGTAGGATGTGAAGAAATGAGATGCTTGCTAGTTTTAGAAACCATTAAATTTGCCATTTCCACTGAACTCCTACAGTCACTTCTCCCTGCGAAGTTCAGGGACTCACAAAATAAAAAAGCCATCCTGGCAGAAACTGCCTCTGCACTGGAAAGCGAGCATGACAGTCCTACCCATCTCCTGGAGAGCCTTCCCAGTCTGCTGGCATCAGGACTGGCCATTGCAGGCAGTGGAAGAGGCCAAAATCCTCTGGGTCAAGAGGTTCAGAAACTGAAGACCAGGTCCTCTGTCTTCTTAAAAAAAATCCAAGATGATTTCAGGGGAAGGACCTCACTGTCCAAAGGACTCCGCTCCCAAGCTCCCAGGAAAAGTCCCCCTCCTCTCTTAGACGCCTAAGAAGAGGGAGGACATTTCTGGAGATCTGTTATTTTCTACCTTCAAACAGGTATTCAGCACTGCTGAATTCGGTCCACTAACTTTCTGTTCTCCTCAGAGATATTGGATAAGTTTTGTATAAACCCTTCATATTTAACTTGCAAGCCTGTGTGAAATTGGAAGTCAACGGGACAGAGAAGCTGAGCAACAGAAGCGCCTGTGAACATTTAAAAAGTGCTCCTGCTAAGTCTGGGGACTTAACAGCTCAACTAAGTACTGGAGAATTACAACTAAACCAAATTCCAGCAGATGCCTTTTGGAGGACTAACCTACTGCTGGAAAACAGCAGCACTTCAAAGAGGCCTGTACAAGCAGCACGAGAAAAATCAGATGCCTCCAGTTTCTTCAAATACTGCAAATTGCTGTGGTCATGGCATGTCTTGCCCTGATGGTTGGACAGCAACACCCAGACTGACTTGAAATGCCTCAGCTCAGGTGCCAGGTGCAGTTTTACTCCGGGAAGAAAGTTACAGTAAGTGTTTGTTACACCTTCCTCCTCAGGCCCTGCTTTCACACCGCCCTGCAGACACCCACAGGGACCATTATCTGTGTGCCTGTAGCTACCCACTTCAAGGAGAAAAGTGAGGTCTGTCAATGGGCTGCCAAAGACTCAAAATAATTTTAAGAGGCAGCAATGCCACCAAGGCCACTGAAGAGCAGAGCAGTGGGTGCTCAGAAGTCGGATCTCCACAAATGCCAGGTAGCCAGACCCAGCTAATACAGGTCTCCTTTCAGCTGGTTACAAAAATGAAATTTATAAAAAGATCAGCTGGGCTGTCTCACATACCACAGATTGTGGTACGCTGTCACTTTGACAAAGATTGCTTGTTAACACAAAAAAGCAGTGCAGCAAGAGCAAGAATCAGCTCCTCACTGTGTTTTTAGCTCTCCTGCAGTGCAGTTATGGAAGGGAACAAACCCAGGGCTGCACTAACCTTTCCATGTTCTTCCTTCCCTGCATGTTGTGAGTATGACCAAATGCTTTTTGTTTTAAAGGTCAGAATTGGAAACAAGAACGTTAATGGTCTCATGGTCCTTAAAGTAGCAATTCTAGGTTGAGCTGCAGAAAGTATTTGAAAAACAGTGGTTAAAACCAAGTTTTCTCAGCTAACACCAAAATCCAAGAACTCAGCCAAGAACCTGAACGTTGCACTGTATCCGTGTGTTTTGGAGGAGGGGATGCTCTCCCCACCACACCACCCTGGCACAGCCCTTCTCCCCAAGGACAGCAAAGCTGGAGCAGCCCCAGGCCAGGTGCAGGCTGGACTCCCATCCCTTGCAACATGTCCATGGTATTTTGGGAGCTGTTTTATTGATGTGTTCTGGAGGGACTATCAAGTCTGCTGGCGGCAAATGCTCATCAAGGCCCATCACCTCGTAAAGCAGGCGAGGGACTGCTGCTATGTTACATTAGGAACTGCTGGCAGAGAACACATTTCAGTGATTCCCAAAGACAGGAACGTGCAGCTATCTAGCGGAAAATAATGAGTTTGGTGGGTTCAGAGGACAACAGCACTAAATAAAGCACAGATTCCCGCAGAAACACACAACTGAGCCGCAGGTAACACGAGATGATGATGCAGCAGAGGCTGCAGGAACCAAAAAGCCCAGCTGCATCAAACGGGAGAAAAGCAAAGCAAACATCTGCTGAAGGACTAGTGTTTAAATAGACACTACCTAGACTTCAAACCGAGAAGTTTTCAATAACTGAAACATTAAAGGCCTCTGTATTGTCCACACTACTTTACCACCCACTTAAAAAGAAAACCCACAAAAAAGTGGATAGCATTTCCAAATCCATCTTCATGATTTAAAGGCTGCTCAGGAGTGTTATGGAAACCTGCCTAATTCGTCCAGACAGTTTTGACAAATCCAAACCAGTGTGTTTAAATGTTTAGCGAGGAAACATTTTTCAGGAGATGTAATACCTTTTATTAGACCAACAGATACAAACAAGGAGCCCGAGGGGCTGGGAGGGCAAAGAGACTGACAAGCTTTTAACATCTAAGTCTTCTTTTCCAGTCTGAAGATGGGCTGTTGGCCTGAAAGCCTTTCTGCTCAGACTAAATAATACTAAAAAAAAAAATCAGAAAACTTGGCTCCTCCTCTAAACCTCCCTTCATCTGTACACTTAAACCGTCAAGGCTTCAACATTAATTCGTTAAATGATGAATATACCTCTGGACGGTGTTTTTGAACACACCAAAAGGTTTGCAAATCCCTTCTTTAAACAATGAGAACACTTAAATCCATGTATGGAAAGCGAACAACGTCACCTCTTGCCAACCTTTGCTTCCCTGTCCCACAGTGCAGTGTCAGCAGCATCACCAGCACATGTTAGATTAGATGCGTTCCAAGCCTCAAGCTGTGAACGTGCTGGACAGCCAACCACCCTCAGTTCAGCAGCCAGGAACACGAGAAGATGTGTATCCCTCCAGACTCTGAAAGCTGCACAGAACAAGCCCTTTTTCTGCTGCCTTGCAGCGAGGTTGGGCTGTGGGAAGCAGCTCTTACAAAGCCTGTCACCGCACGCACGACGCACTGGAACACGCCGCCACCCCCAGCGAGGATGAAAGAGGGAACGCACAAAAAGTCATTTCAGAGTTGTGTTGGGAGAAACATGACCTCAGTGTAACGTGCCTCTGGAATTTCCTTGCTGCACCTGGGGACTGCAGCCTGCAGGAGCGGCCACTGGCCACGTCTCCTTCTCATGGAAAACGCTGCAGGGCCATGAGGGTGCTCAAGGCCCCTCTTTCTGAACCATTCTGAGTCATTCTGTGTGTATTACACAGCCTTTTAGAGGAGATGGTCGATCACTGTGGACATCTGAAATGCTGGAATCTAATCACCACCAAGGACAGCCAGTGGCTGTTTTATGAGCTGTACTAAGGCAGAGGCTCACAAGGATATTCCCCAAATGTAACTTCTAAGAGAATCGTAGGATACTAGAATGGGTTTGGAAGGGACCTTTGAGATCATCCAGTTCCAACTCCCTGCCGTGGGCAGGGACACCTTGCACTAGCCCAGGTTGCTCCAAGCCCTGTCCAACCTGGCCTTGAACACCTCCAGGGATGGGGCAGCCACAGCTTCTCTGGGCAACCTGTGCCAGGGCCTGACCACACAGAAGGATTTCTTCAAATAACTAATCAAACCCTGCCCTCCTTCAGCTGAAAGCCCTTCTACCGTGTCCTGTCACTGAATACCCTTGTGCAAAGTCCCTCTGCAGCCCTCCTGTAGCCCCCCTTAGGTACTGGAAGGCTCCTAAAAGGTTTCTTCCAATCTGTGCCTTCTGTGGTTTGATATATTCTGGGAGGATTTCACATTACAGCCACCACTACTGACGACGTGCTTGACTGGCAGGAATACAGATACACCCTCCTGGCCCATTACTCCTAGAATTTGGTCACCCTACCCAAAAAAAGCAAATTATGGTCCTGCCAGGGGATCCTCTCCAGCAGTGAGGCACGGCTGGGCAGCTCAAGCAGCAAGAAAACACCAGCACTGTGACAACTGGCTTCTGCGATTCCTCGGATGAAGGAGCAGCGACCACAGCGAGCTACAGCTGAGGGACAGGGAAGGAAACCCAGGGCTGTGCCCATCCTTGTGTCTGGTCTCACACCCTTGCAGTTCTCAGAAGGGTTTGATCTCGCTGCCAAGCAGCCGCTTGTGATCCGGCGCCCGGGCGCGGAGAGGCTGCCCGGCGTTATGCGGCCGGCCGGGCACTCCGCCCGCGGGCCACACAGAGCCAGCTCGGACCACGGCGCTCCCGCCCTGCCCCTGCAAAGCTGGGCCACAGAAAGCCAAAGCTGCAGCACGCCCAGCTCGGAGAAACGCCTCTCACCGATGCACTCACATGCCTCCTTCAGCAGGAGCCGAGAGCGAGAGCGGCACTGGGAGTCTGTGCCAGGTGAAGACAACCTGCAGTCAGGCTCACCACTGTTAAACCCTTGGAAGACAAGCACGAATAAAAGAAACTGAGGCATTTTAAACATCAGCTGCCTCCATCCCTCCCTTAAAAAATGAACCAAAACCAAGGCGAAATATGAGGACTTACAGGCTAATCTAGTACCTTAAATAAGGTCAATTTTCCACGTGACTAGCATTTCAACACTGTATTAAATTATATACATTTTTCACTGTACCCCTTAGTAAAAAAAGCCTTAAATAGATGCCTGAGGTCTTTTGGGCTGTTATTAACAGCAGAGACAACAGACTCTGAAACACACACCCTGCAGGGATCTCTGTGCACGTATCCAATTACACACAGTTCTGCTTCCAAAGTTTTCTCCTGATAAGTGTCTGGAATAAACTGAAATCTCTTTAGCAAAACTTCTGGGATGAATTTAAATGAGCGTCTTCAGCATTTTATGAACAATCCCTTACAAAGAGGAAAACTAAAAGACAAGGTTCATTGTCCAAAATAGGCTCTAAGTAAGGTTTTGTCATAAAATTCCTGTATGGCTTACGGGAAATGTCCATTCCATAGAATGGAAATTGGAAATGGAAACTGGACAGGTATAAGAAACTGCTTTCCCATGCATCTAATAAGCCAGATGACAGACTGTTTAAGTGGTATTACAGACTGGGCAGAGCTGTCTCCGACCAGACACGATGTCCCTGCCCATGCGAGCGCAGGAGATTTGGGGAGCAGCCAGAAATGCCCACTGTCAGAAAGAAAAGCCCTGTTTTTTACTGTCAAGCAGGCAGGACCTGAAATCATGTGCTAAAGTCAGAAAAGGGTGAAGAAAAATAATAAAAAAAAATGAAAAAGGAAAGAAAAAAAAGAAAAATAACTTGTCAGAAGATACTTTATTACCATGGATCCCGCGCCAACTGTACAACAAGGCTTTGCAGCAAGCAGACAGCTCTGCCAGACAGCTGTGAGAACTTCACACTCAACAGACAACCAACCTCGGCTCTAATCACCACCTCCAGTGGTGATCTCCTCCAGGAAAGATTTGCTCAAAATCTGCAAGTTGAAGGCAATTCTGTTTATAATTTATAGCCTTGGGATGGCCAAAGGCTCTCTCTTACCCCAGAGGAGAAGCCATGAGGCTTGGTAACAATATAAAAAGAAAAAAAAAAGGCATCCAAGAAAACACAAGCAACAACAACAAAATACCCAGCAAAAAGTCCCAACCTCTCTCTGACCTCCAAACTTAACAAGTCAAAAGCAGGGTGACACACAACAGGCAAGTACAGGCAGAGCAGAGAGCACAAGGCAAAAGGTGAGGTACAAACACACCTGGAAAGGACACACAGAGGAAATGGGGCTACAGACTGACAAAAACCAGATGAAATCTAATCAGGGAAATACAGATCCTTCCATCACACTTCATCCTTTACTGTGGTGGTCTTGCAGACTGAATGTGTTAAGTCCAGACCCTGTCCAAGACACTGCTGTTCAAAATATGGAATTCAGATAAAGAACAAGTGATTTCCCTAAGCTTGACCCTGCAGAGACACATCATCACACTTTGTTGCCCCAGGCTTTGCATTTCAGCTGTGACAAAAATTAAGGACAGAGGAAAGGCACCACCTCACGTGGGTGCACACTCTAAGGGAGTTTTGTATGCTGATGGTTTAGCAATCCTGCCATTTTTAATCACAGCTGTGGTGAAAGGTAATGTGTTTTCCCATTATGGCTTACAACCGGGAAATATTTATGGAATGAGCAGCATGTTAGAGTATCTTTATTTCCAGCAGTTAAATGAGGCTTCTGAGAGTCCTCCCTAATATTGTGGACATTTGTTTCATTGCATGAGACTTGTGCTCCAGTTTAGGATTAAACTGTCATAGGGGGATTTACTGATTTAACTGAATACTTGCTTTCTGAGAGAGAAATTCCAGTTGTCTGCTTCTCAGCTCTATCTAGCCATCAATACATGCCAATTTCAATTTCAGGTTTCCTGGATTGAAAGAAAAAGAGGTGAAAATAAAAATCCATTTTTTCATGGAGAAAAAAAAAAATCAGCCAAGACAACAACAACAACAAAACCAACAAAAGAATCAAACAACATTTAAAAAAAAAAACCACACATGGTTCTTCCTAAAGGTATCGAGAAGTCTCTTCTGCTTGGCCTTTATTACTTCCAGCTTCTCTAAGCACACAAACTTGTCAAAGTCTGACACGCAGAAGGGACTCTTGCAGGCCTGCCTTTTGTCTGCTGTCCAAACTTGTTCGATCCTCTGAGTGGCTGCAGAATGGAAATGAAGCCGCGGCTCTCGTGGCTCAGCCTCTGCCGCCCCGGGCAGATGAACACCCATAAAGCACAGGAAGGCAAGTTCCCTCTCAATGGAGTTAATCAGATCAACAATTATTTTCCGTAGTGTCGTCATCTTCAAGCATAAACATGCTTATCTTTGTGCTTAAGGTACAGCAAAGGCAGAGCCCTGCTGCAAAAATCCCTTTTTCATGTCTGGTTCTGTTGCGGGAGCCATAATCCCAGAGTAGAAAAAAGGATTTAAGAACAAGGACTAACTTCATTCTGTCCTTAAAACTCCAGGATTTTGAAAAGTGTATGGGATTGTAAATATTGAGTAAAATTTAAGTGGGTTTTTTGGCTATTTAACTTTCCATAATTAAGGTAATACTATTTATTTTAAAGGTTGTAGGCAAAGGAAAAAGGACATTATCAAGTTAATACTATAAACATACCATGTTCCAACCACAAAAATCATTATTAACAAGTTTTTAAGAGACTTTTCAATACTGTACCTAAACAAGCCAAAAATCATTATTAGCAAGTTTTTAAGAGACTTTTCAATACTGTACCTAAACAAGCCTTCAATTTAAATATTCATTTCCATGACTTCAATTCAACAGCTACGATGAACTACCAAATCCTCCCCTTGTTCTACACAAGAAACAGAACAAAACCCCACAACACAAACAGAGTGAGCAGTGCAGGGTTGGAATGAGCACCAGCTTAGCTTCCCTGGAAATACCTACAGCTTCAAAGGCAAGATTCCAAGGTGATTGGAATATCAGAGGTAAAAAGAACCCCACAAAGGCATCCTCCTCAACTTCTGAAATAAGTGACATCCAAGTGTCCACAAAATTCTTGGGAAGTTAATTAACTACTACAGGAGTGCTCAAACCAAAAGTCTTCGTCAAAAGCCTAATTAAAGGTGTTGGTTTAAAGCAAAGTACTGATAGAGACTCATACCCAGGAAATCACTTTCTGAACAAATCAAAAGTTCAGGGAGCCTGGGTGAAAGTGCCCTGCTCTGCTGGCCATGCCAGTGCCTAAGGGGTATCTAGATTTTAATGAGCCACCATTTCAGGCTGGATTGGTTCAGCAGGTCAGGTCCATCACTGCTTTGGGGTGAGTGGAAAGGCCACTCGGGTTCAGGAGCAGCCCAAGCCTCTGTGCTGAGGCCAGCTGGGGTTTTCCAACCAAACACATGGGTCAAAACCCAGCCCTGCAGGTTAGACACAAATTAACCTGCCCTGTGACTCTGTTCAAAACATGGAAAGTTTTTCTTCAGGAGGGAGAAGAAAAAGAAACCTGATAAAAACTCCAAGAGCCAGAAACTCGAATCATCACTATTACTGATCCCCCAAAGAAGGAACAACCTAGGCACTGTTCTTAAACCATCAGACAGCAGAGAAAGTAGGTGTGTCTTTCCACCTTTCCCACCTGCACACATCTAGCCCCAGGCCAAATTTCTTTAAGAAAGGCTATTAAGTGAAATATAAAAAGCTCTTGGCTTCATGTTGCATTGTTCATGTGTTCTCTTTCTGCTGCAGTGCCCTTTGGAGAGCTGTAAAGGACAAGGCAGATTTAAAGACAGGGAGGAGGAGGAGGAGAGAAACAAGACAAGGCATTCTCATTAAAAACAACCCAGGCTCATCCAAAAATTCTAAGTTCAACTGACAACTAGATTTAGCACTGCACTCTGGTCAAGGGCATTTTCCACTGAACAACTCGTGTTCCCAGGACACGGAGGAGGAAAGTACAAGATCTGTTGGTGAGAACCAGGAGACAGGACGTGCCCACCCAGCTCAGTACCAGGTTAGGGCACTCATGACAAACAAGCACTGCTTGTGAAACCTGCCAAAGTCCAGTGAGCAGGCAAGAACTGAAGCCACTGGCCTGGCATTTCTCAGGACTTCCCAGTACAGGAGGGTCCCTTTGGTCTGTTGTCTCCTACTAATCTTTCCTCCCTGAGCAAACTTCTCAGAAACACTTGCACAAGCTTAAGATTGATATTACTGGAATACACCCAGTCAGATGCCCACTTCTTTTCCTGATACCAAAAATAATCCTATACCATGAAGCTTCATTAATCACAACCAACAAATGCAAAGCACTAACCTTTATTAAAGTGCTTTCACGTACCAGCAGGAAGGGCAATACTTGAACTTGCATTAGCAAAGGGAGAGGAAACACTACAGATATTACCCTCTCCTGCCAGCAATTAAAGAGGCTCTTCATGGAAAAGCTGCTCTTTACAATGTTTGCCCTACTTAGCATTAGCTCTCAATTAGTAAGAGGCAATGCTCCAGAGGATGGTAGGAATCCAAAGAAAAATATTAACAGGTAGAGAGTAGAGGTTGAAGGCTGTTAAAGGAGCTCACAAGATCCTCTGGGTGGTAATAAGAGGGGGGGAAATGGGTTGAAGCCAACTAAATGCTACTTCTCAGTGCAGAGTGAAGCAGAGCAAATCCACCACAACAAAAAAGAAAATGACATCTGGTTGCCGGGAAAGACTGAAAAGCACCAGAAATTAAAGTCTGTGCAGAAATGGGTACGCGGGAGAAGATTACCCCAGCATTAGCAGTACAACTTTTCAAGAGTAATGCTTTTTAAGAGGCCAACATCACAAACAGTTTGAACAGCAGCGGTGACACGGCTCCATCCAGGGGAGGGGAAGCTCTGGAGAGGGGCACATCGAAGGGCTTCCTGAGCTGGAGACTGCATTTGGACCATTATGTTCAGCAGCCCCTGATAGACCTTCCCACAAAAGGAGAAACATCCTACAGTGAGAGCTAGAAAGCCATTTAATCACCAAAAGCTATTGCTTTGGGATATATTAATGGTATCTCCACATTCAGGGCCGGGGAGCCAAAAATCACTCATGGGCTCCAATGCTGCACCTTCTGAGGATACTCCTGGCAGAAACCTGGCTGTAAAACTAGGAGAGTTAGGGAAAAACCCAACACAGCAACAAACTACCCAATTATATGTCAGACTGTGTACAGGGAAGAGTAATGTCATCGGTTTGAAGGGAGCCAAGGTATGATCTGCTAAAACGTTACAAAGATTTGCAAAGCAATACTGAAAGTGTGAGGGGACCAGTTAACACTGTAGTTAAGGTCGTCTTCTCTGATCCTAAGGCAAGACAATACTTGGTGATAACAAAGCCAAAAAATAGATCTTCCAAGTGATTAATGAAGAAGATTAATGAAAAAGTGGTTGAGATGCACAGAAATGCCTAGAACACAATACTTAAGGGATGAGCAAGCAGGAAGTCTTGGGTTCTTCCTTGAGATTTCGAGGGAGAGGAGAAGTAAAGTTTATACAAATCATCTAAAGTCCCACTAACCTTTTCTACTTCAAGAACACCCTGCCCCTCTCCATTTAGGAGATTTCAGGTTTACTGCATATTCTCCTGTTACTTTTCCCAGCTGTAGGTCAGAGCCCTGAGCAGGCACCCAACGCTTCACCAGCCCTCCAGCAGGAGGGTATCTCAGAAATCTGTGCATCCAGTTGCATTTACATCTCGATTTATGCACCAATGTGCACAAGATAACTGCTCATTTCTTCAACTGTGTGAGTACCAAACCGTTCAGCTGGACAAAATACTACCTGAACCACAGCTGTGTTTTCATTTACACCTGTCTTATATCATCCGATACACTTAACGAAACAAAAATGCTGAAAACTAATTAGATTCATATTTGCTCTGCTCAGTTGCTGTATGAATGATTCAAAAATGATCAGTGGACTGCAGTTCCCGGATTATTAACATTTAGCGAAAAACAAATGCAAAAATAATAAAAATTGAGTAGAAATAGAAGATTCTCAAGTGGAGCCAGTTCGATCAGCAAAAAAAAACCAAAAAAAGGATTCTCAAAGCATAGGTCCATGGTCAGTATAATGCTGGTACTATTCTGGGTTGGTTGTTCTTCAGAAAACACTTCCTGTGCTATGGAAATCAGGTTCTTCACTCATTATTTGCATGTCTGAATTAATGCATGGCAAGTGATGCAGAAAAACTCAATGTCTTTATCCAGGGGTTGCAAGAAAGTATTTCTTCAAGTTACAGGCACCTTGGAGAATTTAGTATTATATGTGCACTTTATAAGAAATGCCACTTATTAATGTATGGAATAACTTCAGTGGTTTTACCTTCCTAAGAACATTTTTCATGTTCATAACTTCTCATTTCTTTCTTCCACTTAATTTAACCTGCAAATATCAAACCTAATATCCTAATGTTGCCACGACAGCGCTAATCCCTCCCTCTGCCCATGGAGACAGCAGGCAAAGCAGGTAACAACCCATAATAAAAATTGCTTCTCCTACCTTTCCAAACACAAAATTTGCTCCCTAAATTCCCGTTTTTTTTCCCCAAGTACGTGCAAGCCCTTACAGACATTTGCTACCAACAGGAGATCTGACATGGTTAATAAAAATCAGACATTTTACATCATACACTCCCCCGTATTTATAAAGGACTTCATGCATTTCAAAGGGAGATTCCCAGCTCAATAATGGAAGAGTCATTACTGGAGCCTAGTCCTGCAAGAGCCCAAGACACTCAGCTTTAATGTCATGCCAATCTTATGCACAGAACAGCTATTTTGGGTAATTACAGAAGTTGTAATAACGCCTTTGGAGTCCCACGAAGTTGAGCTCACTCAAGACGTGTAGTCTTGGGGGCAGAAGTTTTTTCAAGCGGGATTCAATTTGTTTCAATGAAAAGCTGAACAAAAACAACCTTCAGACCTCAGTATTTTATTGTAGCTCTTGTGTGTAGTCACATACAAGATCTCTAACCTTCAGCTGATGTACATCAGCATAACCTTGGTATCTGATCAAGTTACACCCATTTACATCAGAGGAAAATTCAACCTTATGCCAGGTCTTATTTAGAAGCAGCTCCTGTAACTCATCGGTGTTTCACTTTCAGTATAAATACATTAATTACAAAATTATCTTAAATGTCATCTGATACTGCACTTGCTGCTTTGAACTGGGTATTTTATTAGAGCAGAATTAATTTCCTATGGTGTACACATCAAAGACAGATCAATCCAAATCGACTGGGATGTGTCTGTAGGAAGTTCAAGAGAAACATCTGCCAGTGTGAGGCTGTTTTTGCACGAGGAACCCCCTTCCTTTTGCTGCAGGACAGGTGAAGGGTGAAGGCCTTGGTACAGCCCAGGAACCTGTGGATCTCAGCTGTTCCTCCAGCTCATTCAGGTACCAGCTCATGGAACGTGTCCTGACTCTCCAAAACTCCACAGAGGTTGTGGACCACACTTTTATTTGCCTGATGCCTCGGGATTTTTAGGATTTTTAGCTTTTTGTACCGAAAAGCAGCACAAGGACCTGCACCATCTCCATCCGTGGTGGGTTCCCACGTGTGTGTTTTGTGCTGGTGATGTGAATTTTCAGGTGCACAGCAGCTTCACCCTTAGAGCCTGTCAGTGTTCCCCTGAGACGAGAAGACTCCTCTCTCCCTGGGAGGGAACAGTCTGTCCTACAAGCAGGCAAAACGCAGTGAAAGCCAACGAGAAATCAGAAAAAGTATGACAAAATACTAAAAGCCTGTTAGCTGGTTTTCACTGACGTCTTTACTGCAGCCTCCACGTTCTCAAGTCCCTTCTGTTAAGCGGGCATGATTAATTCCCCTTCAGTTTTCCAAGCCTGCCTCTGCTTAGAAGCCAATTTAGCAATTAAATTAATCGGCAAATATTTCTTGCCAGAGAATAAAAAAGAAGTTTCACTCGCCTGGGCAAAACACAATTCCCAAAGGATTTGAGAAGTTAATGAGCGGAACAGTCACAAAAAAATGTAAAAACTGGCAAATCAGCCAAGAAAGAGACAGGAAGTGACAGATTTCAGAAAATACCTCTAAAGTAGAGGAAATGAGTCGTCCTTTAAGAAGAAATCATACATATAAAGCACATAAAACAGAGCATTCTTTGTAGACTTGACTGAAGAAGGAAAACAAAACAAAAAAAAGAGATTAAAAAAAGACACATCCTGAATAGCTATAAAAGCAAGGCAGCTTCAGTGGTCAGCCTCTTCTAGTCGAGATAGAAATCTGAGTAATTCTAAAAGTAGTGGCCAAAACCTATAGGTAACAGAAAAAGTGGGGGGAAAAAAGAGAAAAAAGGCAACTAAATGAATGGGGAGGAGTGACCTGAGCCAGAAAACGGACACACACAGCTGCTCATATTAAGCAAAGGGTAAAGCTCTGCAGGTAAAGTCCTGAGGGTGACAGTCTTGAAAGGATAAAAGGAATTTTTTTAAAATTACAATATGGATAAGCTTCTCCTGGGAGAGATGTGCCGAGAAGAGCCTTGTGTTGAGTTTCTACTCCAGTGAAGTTCTCCTGGACTGAGAGGTTGCTTCAGTGAGCTACTGACTGGAGGCCTCTGTGGTAGCCAAGCTGTTGGATGCACAGTTTGGGGAATAAATGAAGATGCACCACTATCCCAGACCCACAACAGCAAGAATTACCCAGTTGGACCCACTGAGGTCACGGATACCCCACGCACCAGGTCAGGGAAGGGACTGGCAGCAACCTGAGGAATGTGTTAAGGGCTTTGTTGAGTGACACTGACATTTTAAAAAGGAAACTCAAGCTAAGTACAGCCTTGCTTATGTGACGTTAAGTCTTCCTTAAACACTCGTTTTTTAAAGCTAGTTGCTATAATGCAGGAAATGTCACACATAAAAGAGCTTTATGTGAGTGCAAACACCTTACAGAGCAAATTTAACCTCTGAGATTGTGTTTTCATCCCTATAAAAGAACATTCATTGTCCAGACGTTCCCAGTTGCTGGGGAGGAGGGGAAATGCAAGGAAAAAAAATATCTTCATTGCATTTTATGACCACAAAAGCCATTTCTGAGACATTTCTGTATAAGAGAATCACAGAACATTCCAAGTTGGGAGGGACCCAGTAGCATCAACTACAATGTTCCCTTTTGTTATAGAGTTATCTCGTTAAACATAAATTTACCTGGACCTGATTCTTTACTTTTGGAATGATTTGTCTTTCACAAGGTAGAGAAATTAGGCTAATTAATAAATGTGAAAGCCTCCCGCCACAAGGATTTCCCCTGAAAGGACTCTCACAGCAATTTTAGCACTAAACTGCTTCAAGCAAGTTCACTGCCTGGTTTTCTCTGGCCATAAAGGCAGCAGCAGTTACACTGAGGAACAAGCCTGCTACTGTAATACATCACTCATCACAGCCTAACTGGCATGATAAAGTGTTTGCTCGTGAGGGGATTGTGTGGCCAGTCCAAACAAAGACCACTTCATCCTGCATTTCCTAGAAATCTTTTTTTTTCTAGAAGAAAAAAGGCTCACATCCTGAAGCTGTGCCTATGGAGAGTGCTGGGAAGCCTGAGCCAGTCCCCAGCCTTCCTCTCCCCCCTCAAAGCAGAGCTGCCTGCCCTGTCAAATAACCGCCCTGCTGCAGACATCCCCTACGTATTTCATTCAGTTATAAATGAAATAATATTATAATCACTCGGGTTTTTATTACTGTTACCTTGAGACACTGCCAGCAGTTCCCTCCAGCAGTTTGCTGAGTGGATGAGATTCCCAGCAAACCTAAAGCAATCAAGCCAGCAAGGTCGTCTTGACTGCAGGGCGAGAAATAAACCTGGATGAGCCTCACGTGTTATTTCACTCCTCGCCCTTCTCGTTTGCCTGCTCATCCCAACAGCTCCAGCTCCTGAAAGCTCAGGGGGAGGTGATGCAGAAGTGCTGGGAGAGCATCTCCCCACCACTGACTGCAAAGCACCTTCTCCCTTCAGGGAGCAGGGCTGCATCGATGTGGACACATAGAGATATATACATAGATATATCTCACATGCATATCTGCAAATCCCCATTTGGTCCAGCATTTCCCCACAAATAGAAGAGAGAGAAACAAACAGCATGGTCTATCATCTCTGCAAAGTATTATCCTGCAAAATTTGCTATGGTTTGGGCAAGCAGGGATTTACCCAGCAGCAGCTCTGGTTTGAAGTGCACAATCCAGAGATGAGCGTGGCCCAGTGCTCTCTGCACATCCTTATGTTTTAATTCCCCTTCAGATCTTCAGAATTTCCTACTTCCACTGACACTACACGTCAGGCTACCCTGATATGAAAGGCAGACCTCAGCCCTGACCTTCAGCTGAAGTCCCAGGGGACAGGAGGGAAGGTATGTCTGGCCACCTGGCAGATCCTCCTGCCCTTTTGGGAGGCTGGTATGACATTTGCTGTAGTTTGCACCCGGGAGATTTGCCATCTCAGCCCGGTTAACCTGTACGTTTGAGTCCCCACTCTCAAAGTCTAAAGGACAATTGCCAAAAGCTGGCATGGGATGGAAGGTGTCAGCCTTCCTAATGCTACATGCCTTGTTCACACCTCTCCTGATGTCCAAGAGCCACAGGATAGCTTATCCCCAGTCTCTGAGAGTCTGCTGGCCCTCCTCTGGTGGCTGTGAGCCTGGGCTCACACCCAGAGAGATCCTACAGGAGCTCTTCATCCCATGAGAGAACCAGTGTGGCCACTCCACGTTGGAAGTGATGAGGAAAACAGGGCAGACAAGAGCTAAAGGGGACACAAAGCAGCCAGCTTGATCAAGAGGGCAGCTCTCCTGAAGCACAGACAAGAAGTTCTCTCTTTGCCAAGCTGTTTGTCTAAGCTGAATTCGCTTCAACTTAAAACATCGCTCATATCTGCATCTGTTCCTGTTCACTTAGTGCTGCCCATGGCACTGTGTGGTGTCCTGCCATTCACTGCTCCTCTCTCAAATCTCTTGGCATGTGAGCTTTCCAGGGCAAAGGCTGGAGCACACAGTGCTCTGCACTGCTTTGCACAACTCCCAGACTCCCAGCAGGGATACAGCAACCCTGACGGGATTACAGACTCCACATCGCAGAGGATCAAACACAGCAGGAACTCTCTCCACACTGCAGTCTGTCACCTTCAGCCCAGGACCACTCTCAGGGAATGAAAAACAACCCAGACTGGATCATACATATAACCACAGCACCACAGGCCAACATGGATACTGCCCTAACAGGACACAGTGCCAGCAGCTTCTCTGGCAGGACGGGCTCAAATCCACCGGGCAACTGGATCTAAGAAGAATGGACAATCCCATGGTTTGTTTGGAACATTATAGAAGACACAGGTTGAATATTAATCAGAAAGAAAAAAGTACTGATCATCACCATATCAATGGGCTCAGTTTAGCTTTCAGTGCTCACTATTGTCTGGTGTGAGGTGCAGGGCTGAGTCTGAACAGATATTTCCAAGTTTCAAAGTTATAGCTATGGCTTTATCCCCAAAGCCTCATGTAGAAAGGACTGCAGCAAATCTACCAAACACTTGAAGATTTAAAAATAAATAAATAAAAAAAACCCACTCCTGCAATAGCATCATCCAAGTGCCAGTGCTCAGGAACAAGGTCTGGAATATTTTACAGTGATTCTGCCACATTCCAGCACACACAAGGATGTGAACATTTACTTTAGCTAACCACAGAGTGCAAGAGCATGCAGCTACATGAAAGGGGGTGCTTTCCAGTGTGTGACAATCCGGGGAGTCTAACCAGAATATTGAGAACCAGCCATATTTTACTATTATTTACCATCGAGGCACCACAAGAGCCACTGCAGCTCCTTTCTTCTGAATATAATCATCATATTGATAAAACTGGCACCCATCCCAAACTGGACACGGCTTTTTTTGTCCCACCACACAAAGAGAGGCAGACACAAAGACAACCAGTGACGTTATATTGGCTACCAAAGAAAACAAAACCCAAGCCACTGTTCTTCACCGCACGCTCTCTGCTTGGACAGGAAGAAAACACACTCTAAGGAGTCACTTTCAGAGCCCGTTTTTGGGTAAAGAGATGGCTGTTTTGTATGGTAACTAGGCATGAAATTACACCAGCCACAATGCAGGCTGCTCAGTGCTTTTCCTGTGTTGGCCATCAGTCAGGTGCACGAGTGCTCCCACTCGGATTTAACTCGGATGCCACGCCAGAACACGTCCCATCAGCATCACACTTGTCACTTCCGCGCAGGATGGTTTTGCTGGCACGGGGAAGCAGCTGAGGCTCAGAGCACATTGCCTTCTTGGCTGGTGTTCCACCTTGCCTAGGGGAGACAGGCATAGGGGAGTTCTACGTCTAGGAAAAATAAGATTATTGTAGCCCATCAGATATGATTTCCGGCTTTGAGGATTAGAGCTGTGTCATAGCGAGAGCCAGGGAAAACAGCTGGTTGTTCCTTAGCTTGCACCTTGTAGCATTTTTACTGCTTAGCTGCATTTATTTTAGACTGATTTCCTTGCTGAAGGTGCATCTCGGTCCTTCTCTGCCCACCCCCACCGCATACCCAGCTTCTTGTTAGAGAAACTGCAACAAAGGTTAAGCACATTTAAGGTTCACACTGTCCTCACGCTCCTTAAGGAGGCAGTTACTGAAGAAACTGCTTCTCCTCCACTCTCAGCACTCCCCACCTCAGTTTTGTCACTCTTGGTCCTCTGCAAAGATGAGCACCCGTAAAACAGCTCCCTGATTTACCCAGGCAGCCAAACTCTCCCTCACGGCAAGAAGCTGGTTCACTTTGAGCAGCAGTTACAAAAGGAGCAACATCTGCTCCGTAACCGCTCGGCGGAGCGTTGCACAAGAGCACTGACTTTAGCCAGCCTGATATTGCAAATGCCAAAGGAATCTGGTTCCCTCGTATCTCTCTGCTCACGGGACCTCTGTTTAGAATATTTGAAATTACTTGGACTCCACCGCATGAATAAGACCCCCCTGGGTTTCACTCTGGCTCTCTGGCTTTCGCCACCTTTCACCTTCAAGAGGTTCTTTCCCGTTCCTCCACTTTGCTCCCCCCGCCCTGCCAATCCCAGCAAAGGGTCTCATCTGCACCCCTGCAAGCCAGGCTCCCCCAGTTTTATTAAGATGTAATCTTCAGTGATTGCTCAGGGCCTTGGTTCAGAAAGGCTGACAGAGAACTGCAGGTTTGTCTGCAGGGCCCTTTGCTTCCAGCTCGATTCGTTCCCTCTTTGATGCCCTCGGGGAGCTGAAGCACAGCACGCTGATTATTCCTGCAATTTCTGCCTGTGACTTTCCGGCACCTAAACTGGTGGGGAGGGGACGTTTCCTGAGCCCACTCTGGGAAAAGGTCCATTCCAGCAGAAAATTCGGTTCTCCCTCTCCCTGCTGAAAACAAGTCTGCTCCTGCCTCACCTCCCTTCAGCCCTGACGGTGGAATTTTAATTGAAGTGACTGGTGAAAGAGGGGAGGGAAGGTGTGGTTTGGCTGCAGGACACAGAGTCAGGACCTCTTACGCTCTACACCTTGCCCTGACGGTACCTCCTCCTGTGCCCTGGGGATAACCCCGTGCCATGCAGGGAGAGCTGTTGTTCCACGGGGTGGAAGGAGCATGGGAAAGCTTTGCAAAGCTCTTTGATGCCGAAGCACAAAATTCTAGACCCGAGGTAACAGTTCCCTCGGTGTGCTGGGAAACCAGGTTCCTCCGAGTTTCCCTGCGAGCAAGGTCAAAACCACAACTTCAAGTTTGCTCGAGTACGACAGCCAGTCTAAAATTAAGTCGAAAAGTAACTTCTCACCCTCTTGTGAAAGAGGCCACAAAAAGCCTAAATGCATCTTCAAAGCCAAAACAGGCCTCCAATAAGAAATACTCCCCAGAGAGGGGAGCAAGCACAGGCACGTGTTCCAAGGCAGAGCTGGGCACTGACACCAGGGCCTGGGCAGGGCAGCACTGCTGCTCTCCAGGGACAGGGGCTCAGTGGTGGAACACGCCATGGACCCACCCCAAGTCACCTTTTGCCACACTCAGACCCCAGATTTCACAATTTATCCACCCTGACGGAGCAGAAGACAAGATCCACACCGAAGCAAAACAGCTTAACATAAAACAGAGCACATCCCTCTCGCGCTCTCCCTCTGTCCCGTGAGACCTATCTCATGGTAATTTGATGAAAAGTTATTTTTCCACCCAAGCTCTACTTTGAGTCAGGAAGCCAGCAGTGACAGCATGAGAAAGTTATTTGGGAATGGAATTGAAGAGCCGTTAGAGAGCTTTGTGGGGTTAAAGAAAACCAACTTAGAAAACCAAACACAGTGGCCAGGAGATGGCAAACCTTAAGATGTCTGAAGGCCACGGGAGACAAACTCAGAGATTCCAAACTCACCAGAACTTTGCTGTCTTACAGAGCCTCCTCTCACTCCCTCCCCTACATTTCAAAAGATGAGTGTGCATTTCTGAGCTGGACTGGTTTCAGCAAAGCCTTTGTGAAATGAGCATGAGGACGCGTGCAGGAGAATAAAAAATATCAGGGAAGGCAGGGAGAAAATGAGAAAATTAATCCAAAGGCGGCAATAAAGTTCAAAAACTTTAGGAAGTCAGGGGTTTTTTTCCAGTTAAGTGCCCTGTGAAGGACAGGGGTCCCTCTGTGATGGTGCATACAATGTCTTTCAAGCCAGGTGTGTCTCTGGAGCAGAAATTCAACACACTTTCCCCCAGAGAAAGTTCTATTGTCCTGCAGTCACATCGCCAAATTCAGATGTTGAATTGGAAGTGTGAAACAGAAGGACTCCAGTCTGTTTTTAAAGAGAAAATCTCCAGGCTACTGCTCCATCCCATAACTAACACCAGCTTTGTTCAGGGCAGGACCCAGCACAGCTCCCTATCCTCAAAAGGAAAGGGAGGCAACACATAAACAACATATCACTGTACATCACAGCCTCAGAGCTGCATACCTCAAACAGCAACCAGTGCTAACAGTCTGAGGCACCTCGACAGATGTATAGCCAAGCAGCTATAAAAGAGCCTTTGTGCTGGCTGAACAGAAACAAGGCATTTTCTGTACAGGAGACGGCCCTGACCACCTCGCAGGATAAACGGGGTTACACATTTCACACTTCCCCTGCACCGGGAGCCGCGAGGGCAGATGGCACAAGGCAGACGCCGCGGGCTGGAGGAACGACCTGCTGGCTCTGCAGGGCCACCTCAGGGATCTGCAGGAGCCACCCTACGAGACCACAAGGAAGGTGGCTTTGCCCCCCGGCTTCCATCTGAAGCATCGGAACCGCACGGCTTGATTTAAATCTGAGCCAACCTGCAATTCAGCAGAGACTTCTCCGTGCAAGAGATCACCGCAAAACACCTCTGATCCACCATCCAGAGCTCCAGACAAAGGCTTTTCATCCCAGTGCTTCAGCACCCAGCTGCTATTTTGTGTGTTTTGAAATACACTTTTCATCTTCACCCCAGTTTCCAGCTCTGAAATTAGGCTAATTCTTTAAGGCTGCAGGAGCCACGGTGTTATTTTTGGCCTAGAAAAGATAAGAAACCACGTGGACAGTTTCTCCTCAGTACAAGCACACACAGCACCAGTACTACCATTGGCAAACTTCAGGATTCAGCATTACTCCATGGGATCAGAGGAGGCTTCCAGTTGGGCCCAGTAAAACACAAGCAAGACAAAGTGCAACAGCAAAAGGCTCTTGAAGTGACTACAGCACACATTTCAACTCCAGGGAATCAGAGAAGGGGGGAAAAAAAAAGATTACTTGAAAAAGTCAAAGAAAAATTGCTCTGTCCAAAAACCTGGAAAAGCCACAGCTAGCAAACTTTCCCAGGGAAGCAAAAGCCCTGCTGCTTTATGAAGATTAAATCTGCCATTGTCTCACAGTTGTTGGTTGTTCGCCTTTTTTTTTTTTTTCGTTTTGTTTTTAAATAAAGTTCCCCTTGGCCAAAGATGTTAGGAAGTGTCTTCAATAGGAGAAGGATATAAAAACAAGTATGCCAGTTTATTACCTGTGATAAGGTTAAACAAACAAGGTAAGATAAGGTGAGGGTAAGGCTTCTTGATAAATCATCTCTGATAAGGTTAAGCAAATTTCTCCTTTGGCAGGACAGCAAAGACACACATGCAAGGGCAGGATATTTTTGCTGACCTGGACAATGAATGCAGGAGGTGAATGTTGTGGGGTCGCTCATGTTGGGCAGGACTGTTTTTAGTGAAGCATCTGGTCTGAAGACTGTAGGAAACCATTAAAAAAACTGGGTCAGGCATTTAACCCACTCTGCACCCATACATTAAGGGGGACTGTAAAAAACCTAAGATATAGGCAGTTCCCCACTGAATATCTGTGCAGAATTACACATTATATTAATTCTCAACCCCCACCTACTAAGAACTTTCTTAGTCCTTACTGAGGACAAAGAACATTGCCCTTATGCAGAGATGCTGAGGCGTGAACTCTGCTGTCCCCTGGGCAAGTGTTTTCGCTTTCTGTAAGACAGTAACACATAATAAAATCTACAGTTAGAAAGGATTAAGGCAGCTCAGTTAATACAAACTAGCACTCTCTCCTGCATTCCTCGCTAATACAGTGGTGACATAACCAGCCAAAACATGCAGCCTTAATTCAAATAAGGTTTAAAGAAGTTACTGCCAAGTAATTACACCCATTGAAGGCCCATGAGCAGAGAGGAACCTTCATTAATACCCTGCTGCTGCTCTCGGAGCACTTTTCTCACCAGTTGCACCAATCTGAAGTGGCAACCATGGACAAGAGCAGGCAACAAGTTTTCATGAGCAGACTTGTGCCTGCTTTTCAGGAGGCACACGGTCTGAGCAGGGCCACGAGGACAGCGGGCAAGGACACAGCATCCAAACGCTGGCTGCCTGCTCAGCAGGGCGATCCTGGGGCAGAGGAGCTTTCTGACAGCACCTTTCTTTATTTTTCTGTCAACATGCTTTTTCTTCGCAGCTGGAAGAAGGTGGCAGTGGCACTTCTGGAGCTACAAGCAGCTTTTTTAATACCCTTTCCTGCTTTCTAATGAACTGCTGGCTGAGTCCAAACTGTGGGTTCCCATTTATTTCGTTGCTAATCCTGGCCTCTGTCTAAGAACCTGTGCTTAATCCACAAAGAGTACCGGATGCTTCTGAAGGCTGCTTCCAAGAACAAAAATACAGCACTCAGCTGGAGCTCCCTAAAGCCATTCAGTAGGAAGGATTAAACCCAGAGACTTGGGTGGGACTTTAGATCCAGTGGGCATGACCCTACCTGTGCTCCCTTCATTACACAAGAGCGTGCCTTTGCCTTTCCCTAAATCTCTTTCTAAGCTAATGACTCCAAAGCACTGGCTCCAGGAGCCTCATCCCACAGCTCTGCACAAACATTCAGGGCTCCCATCCTGCACTGATGTGCTCTCAGCTACAAACCAGGGCACTAAAGGAAGCTGATCCCAGCAATGCTCCCAGGACAGATCACCAAGCAGAGAAGCTGATTGCTGAAGCTTCAGCTGCACTGAAAGTGGAAAAACTGCTGGGCTGCTCACCTGTAAAAAGGGAGCTCGCTGTAGTGGCTCTCCTCTTATCAGCAATGCTTCACATCAGGGCACAACACTGCCGTGTGGGCAAAGGATAAATGATAATCGGACAGTTCCTACTCCAAGAGTCTTAAAAAAATGGTTCTTAGTAGCTTGGGTCCTTAACAGCAAAATATAAATGATATTCAGGCTCTGATTCTTTTCCTCAAGTCACCGTTACCACATGAGTTGCAAGTAACAGAAATGAAGTTCAATTGGTTCTTGAGAATTCACCTGAGAAAAATCTGCCACAACTTTTACTTTGATTTCTTTATTATAGTAGCACTTTTAACTTGCTCAAGACACAACTGAAAAAAAACCAAAACATTGACACTAACTTGTTTTCACAGCAGAAACATAGTTCTATGTAAGAAACTAACCAGAAATAACCAGGATTCAGTTTTGCAGTTTTGCAAGGACTCCCAAATACATTTTCAGCTTCAGGACTGAAGAAAACAGTTAGTTCCCCAAACTCTTCCAATTAAGTTCCCAACTTCTTTGTGACACATAAAGGTCATTTTGGTCTGGGCATGCAGGAAGATAATCCCCACCCTTCAGGCAATTGGGATTTCTGGCAAGATTTTAAGAGGTCTCCAGCTGATAACCATGAAAGTTCACACCACCAGGAGTCCAGATAAGCTTTTAACACAGGAAATTAGTGCAAAAATGTTTTAAGCATTTTTAAGATCAATTAAGATGGTGTAACAGTCCAGCAAAGTAGAATCGAGTTCTCTGCTTCAAATCAGATGGTTCTGGAATACAAAACAGCAGCTCTTCAGCTGGGAGGCGTCTACAGGAAATGAGGTTAGACAAATGCAGGGTAATTAATCCTCTGTGCAGTCAGATTAGGGACTCACACAGTCCACAGGGCCATCACACACAGCCCAGAGCACCGGGCTAAACTGCTACCTGCCTGCTGCAAGTTGTCATCTTCCATCTTCCCTGTCCCTCCATGAACCAGTGGTTCTCCCACCTGAGCCTAAAAAGCCAAGCTCCTTCCTGACACCTCAGGTGCACTTGGGTACAATGCACAGGAAGACAACATGTCCAATTTTCATTTGCAACTGCAGGTGCAAGCTACAAAAATGCAAACCTTTTGCCTTGTCAGCACCAGGGGACTGGAAATCCATCGAGGACAGTGGCTTTAGAAGAACCAGAAGGAGAACTGGCAGCTCCCAGCACAAGAAGCAAAGCAGTGACTGCAGGGATCAGCAATGCTGTCCTGGTACACTGTCAGCCCAGGGAAGCGCTCACAGAGCAGCTGCTCAGTGCTGCCTTGGGAGAGTGAGCCTGAGAGGAACTATTTGCTCCAAAAGCATTAAGAAAACCCTTCAAAACAGGTTAATGCTGCTGTGGCTATAACCAGACTAAACCAACTCTGGATAATTACCTGTGTGAATTCAAAAAATTCAAAAAGCAAACAATGTTTTACACTAAATTTGACTGGGGGTTTTTTAAAGTAACAAATAGATATTACATCAAACCCCACCACATCCATACATTTACAAAATCCAACTTTTATTCCTTCTCTGCAGTAATTCAATTGTATTTACTGAAAAAATCCCAGTATTTCTCAAAGCACCATACTCCAAGGATACTACAGATTGCACTGAAGGCACTGGAGCTCTGTGTTCCTACCATCCTGCTGGTGACCTCAGCTAAGTTTATATTAAGCCCCTTCCCCACATCAGCACTTCATTTCTATTTCCCACCACCAAACAAGTCTGGCTTTTCTCTCCCATGCTTACAGGCTCTGACATCTCCATGCTGCTGGTGCTTCAAGCTGCTCACAGGACTCAGCTACAGTGGACTGAAGGGAGAAATGCAAATATTCTCTCCAAATTAACACAACCAACCCCCCCCCCCCCAAACAGTTACCCTCTACATGTAGACCAGCTAAAAACTTCCACAGTGAGAGCCCCAGATGAAAACACTTCATGTCCCCTTCAGTGAGAAACACAATTTCCTTAAATTTATTTTTTTACTGTCGAGTCACCTCTGACGTTTACAGAGATTCTGTTTATACAGAAACCATGAAGTGGTTTATTCCCCCACCCTTGTATTTTAGACACAGAAATAAGTAGTAAACAGAACAGAAAAAGAAACTTGCCAACTCAAAATTTGGTCAGATACAATTGACCCACGGGAGATAACTGACTACAAAGGTATTACTGGGTTTGGTACTGATTAGATTTGGAATTTAACAGTGTCCTTCCAAGGTCTCCAGTCAGGTGGGATTCTCCTGCAAGAAACAGTCCAGCTCTGATCACAGCACAGTGCTGTTTCTTCCAAGTCTCACAGCTCCAGCAAACTGTAAAGTACGAACCTACCCTGTGGGATGGCTTTGCCATCAGTTCAAAAGAAAAAAATATAATAGAAAGCTTCTAGTCTGACTTACCTCCCTCTGCCTATCCCCACTGCTGCTCAACAGAACAAATTCAAATCCTCAACTAGCTTCTGAGTGCCTTAATTAAGAAACTGGGATGATGAGCTATTTGACTGGAGTTCTTTGTCCTGCCATGCAATGAAGGATTAGCCTTTCCTGACTTGTCCTCGAGATAACAACTAATCCCGATGGCTCTCTGAACTCAACAGACTGCACAGATCCTAATTTATAACCCACCCACTGCATTTCTTGACAATAATGGGGGAAAAGGCAATACTTCTGTTTGCTGGATTCATGGCTGAAGCTTCCTAAGAGTCTGCACGACACCATCAAAGTCCTCATTTCAGCAACCCTCAGCTTAGGCATTAGGTCAAGTCACCCAGCTAACTAAGGGCAGATTAAGTGTGTGCTCACAAGAACTAGGTCAGTCCCAAACAGTCTCTATAGCCTGGAAAGGCGTCTGTGTGAAAGCACGAATCTCACAGCCTTCCACTTTGAAAAGGGTGGTCTGCAGAAAGGGACTGGGATCCAGACTCGAGTTTGGTTACAACACTTGCTCTTTATTTTTGCAACACAGAAGAAACCTTTACCAACCTGAGTTCAGAAGCCACTAAGAAATAACTTAGTGATGCCAGGTTCTCCCTCTTCGAAATTTCTGGTTCTCAAATACTCAACTATTTTCTGAACTGAAAGAGCCAGGTCAGGACCTGGGTGCAGACCAGAGATAAGTCTCCTTATTCCAAACCCTCCTAACCCACAGCTGGGTCTGCAGCCTTACTCTCTCCTTTGACCTCCCTGCCCTCCTCCTCAGCAAACACTAAAATTAAACCACAGTGGTCAAACCACGCTGCCTCTCCCACTGTCCTCACAGTGACTCCCTGTCACATCAGTCACGTATTTTCAGTCTCACACTGACCCCCACACATCACCTGCCCTGCCCAGATAATGCTCTTCTCTAGTCTTACCTGTCTGTCCTCTGACAAAATGCCATTCCTCATTACCTTCAGCGAGCTCAATCTCCATCCATCCCCAGAACACATGGCCACCCACTTACAATCTAATCTGAAGCCAAGAAGACACCTCAGAAGCATTTTGAAGATAAAATTTAGTGCTGGAGGAAAGATGATTTATAAGCACCCACTCTAAAACTCTGGGCACTTTTGTATCCTCCCTCTCTCACACATGATTTGTGTTGTAGGTTTCTTGAATGAAGAGGTGCAATGGGCTGCACACCCAGGGAGATAAGATATCTGAGCTGTCAGAGTTTGCCCAATTGCTCTGACTTTGACAAAAAGCACAAGCTTTGAAGCCAGGACAACACACATACATTAGACCACCTGATTTCAGAAGTGCTGCTGGATGCTCCCACCAACCAAGACAAGTCTGGAGTCTAAGGCGAGGGTTTCAGAGCCAGAGTGACCAAACATCACAGTCCAACCCCACCGCCCTCAGAGCCTGCAGAGAACTGAGCTGCTCCAGAGCACTTCCTCACAGACCCATCCTGCTCTGAGATGCTGCAGCAGCCACCTACAACAGGAATAATCTCCTGTTTTTGATAACGAAGGAAGGTTTTCTCAGGGGATAAAGCAAACGAACTGCACAGTTAGCCGTTAACAGCTGCACCTCTTCCCAGCCTTTCAGACCTGATCAATCACAGCACAATCAATCTTTTTTTGACTTCTGGCTGTCTGACTGAAAACCATAAACTTCAGTTTTGCCCACGGGAGAGTCCATTCCAGAAATGGTATGTTCTGGCACTGCCAGTGTACTTGGCAGATATAAAGTGCACTTTTAAGGGCTTTCCCAACTTCACCGAATTTCACAGTAGCAATTATCTTCAATTACTCCAGATGAAAGACCACACAAAATGTTAATTCAAACCCCTCCTTCTCCCAGAAGCCCCCTGTTATCCCCAGTCACCACTGCCCTACTTTTCCCCTCACCAATGCCCAGAAGGTTGGACCTGCTCTTTTCCTTGATGCTCACATTTCCTGATGTGATTGCTGCCTTTGTCATGCCTTTTCTTCCATGTATATTACAAAAAAATCCTGTCTCATTTCAGGGCATTTCTGCCACCTCCACACAGACACATTTGGCTGCTTCTTACCTAATTTCTCCCTCAATCAGAACAGTAGGAAAAACAGAGAAAACATATGGGCATTTGCACCAGCAGTCAGCGGTAGAATAAGCCACTCTGTGAGATCCAGCTGTTTCTGCTGCACTGTAGGACACAAAGCAGCACCATCTAAAAGCAGTATGTGTCAGAAGGGCTTTATTAATGAAGAAATTAATGGGATATATCAGCACTACCTTGATTTCTAGCAGCTACTAAGAACTTGTATTAAAGTTGTGAAGATATTTAACATAAATTAGAATATTCAGCAAATATTCAGCAGCAGCTACGAAACAAGACTGAAACAAAACCAAGCTACACAGCGAAGGCTTCGTGATTCAGGTGCATTTAGAGGAAATAGCAGACTCAAAATGAAAACTGAGATCAGCAACATCTTGGGATGGTTTAAACCACAAATGAGAGAGCTTGTCTGCAAAACTGAAACTTGTTCTCAGGCTGAACTGCCAAGACCACACATGGCACCACATGGCAGTGTAGGAGAAAAAAAAAACTTCCATGTCCCTGTGATCCACGCAAGATGAACTGGAAGAACTACTGGTGAAAGTCAAGGAGAGAAGGAAGGAGACTTAAGTATGTAGATTTTTTTCTGAGAAAAACGCACAGCAAGCAGGCCAGAGGTCCAAAGTACCAACATACACTAGAAACGCAGAATCACTTTCAGAGCAACTTCAGTACAAGCCTTTGGTCCTCCTCAGGAGGAATGACCACCCTCTGCATTGCCTCACAGACCCTCGAGCTGCCTTCTGTGAATTTCTGAGATTTCCCAGCTCCATTCTTTTCATGACTTTTTTTTCCTTCCAGTTTGCTGCATGAAACCTCCGGCCTTGGCTGCTCCACCCCACGGAGCACTGAGTTTTACAGCTATTCGTCAAACAGCGGCGACAGTCTGGGCTTTGCTTTTACAATGATGATAATCCTTGCCCTGAAGAACTCACATTTAACAGGCATGTCTCATCTGTGACTCACTCAACCTGTGTCAAATACGGCAACCCCTACGAGCCTGCTCACAGGAGCCTAAAATCCATCAGGGGGCTGCAAACTGCTCCTGGAGCAGCAGCCTGGGTGGGTCAGACGAAGCTCCCCAGAGCCCAGGGAGCTCCAGTTCTCAAGCCTGCACAGGCTGTTGCTGCCTCTTTTCTGGGGTGAGATGACACAGGAAGCCCAAAGAATCGTGGTGTCAATTCCTCTACTGTGTTTGCTGAAAAGCTCCTGACGGCAGGAAGAGTGTGAACAAATCTTTACAAGTCTCCAAACGGGCAATAACCGGTGCCACTAATGAAGTGGTCTAAGAGGCACCGCGGAGAGCAGAGCAGTGACAGAAACACAGGAAGGGGAGGAAAAAAAAAGGGGGTTTTGAGACAGACTGCTGCGAGCAGAAAAAAAACCACACAGAGCCTGGCCTGGTGATGCATTTGGGCACAACACCAGGGCCAGGGCCGGGGAAGATGAGCAGCACAGTAAAGACATTGTGGGATCCTGAAAATCGGAGAAAGGGGGCAGTGACAGTCGTGGAGATGAGTAAAACGGTTCTGGGCAGGGAGCCCACCGCAAGAACAGTGCAGGGGAAAAGCCACCCGCGGAGAGGTCCGGCAGGGCATTGCACATCCGAGATGCTGCGGGCTAAAACCAGCGAGCCGGGGGGTGACTGCAAAGCCACGAGCTCCTGCCTGGTTTGTGCTGCCACTTGAGCCTCTCCGGAATAGGAAGCTCAGGCTGGAAAGGAGAAGTTCGAGGTCTGGGTTTTCTGAGGCCAACGCCGCTTTGTCTGCTGAGCCTCGTGCCGTCGCGGCTTCCCTTTCCATGGGAACTGCGAGGGATCTGGTGGCTGTGCCCCAGCAAGGCAGGCCCAGATAAACCTTTCTTCCCCCATCAGGAGCTCACCGAAACACAACGCTTTGCAATTCACTTCCAGTGGCCCGTTACTTGACGTTCACCAACGCACAAGAGGTGGCAAATGTCGCTTTTGCACCAGGCTTTCCCAACACAGCTGTTACGACAGCTGGGTTATTTCACACAGCTATTGCTTTATCTGAAATGAAATGCCAGGCACTTTTCATCTCGTTGTCTGGGCAATGAGAGGACCACATCAAAAAAAAGAAAAAAGAAAAAGGAAAAGATGACAGGTTTTTAAATTGAAAAGCCACAACTACATGAGAGTGGACCTACCCCTTAAAGAAGCAGAGTGCTTTTCATCACTGAAACTCTTCCCTCCTCCCCCAAAACAGCTGAGCCTTAACATCTCACACTCTTGGGTTACTCCTGAACATCCTACAGTTTACACACTTCACACAAACCAATTTTAAGTAATTGATGGCACTTGGGAGGATCCAGCACTAGGGATAATTTCACAGAAGCTGATCAAACAAAACTGATTTTGAGAAAAGCCCCATCTATTTCTGTCAGACAGCATTCCTAGTGCAGTTGTGGGCTGTCATTAGCTATTTCAATCCAACATATGATCATATTGAATTTAGGAGAGCTCTGCCAGTTTAAGTAGAACCAAAATGTTAACCTTCAGTAACTTAATCAAACACCACACGGTACAGGCACTCACAGCAGAAGTTATTTCAACTCTGAATGTCTAAAGTAAAAATTTTATGCGGCTAAAAACCGTGGAAAAAGTTACTGATTCCTTACAAATGTCTAACCACAATGCTGGCAATACAGAAACTAGTTCCAGGTCTGAAAGCGAGGAACGTGAAGAGACACTATTAGTCCAGAAAATCTCTAGGCACAAAAGATATGAATGAATTACTGCAGCTGGAAACCTCCTTCCCCTTCCGCAGAGGCTTTCCCGTCACTGAACTGTGAACTGAAACGAAGCAACCGCTTTTGGGGGCAGAAAGTCAGTGTCAGAAGTTGAACACAAGTCCTTTGCCAGTGAGAGAGCAGCTCAGGAGCAACATCTGTCACTGTCTGTGACCACAGCTCCTGTCACTCGGGCAGAAGAACCCCCCCCCTTCACCACATCTCATAAAAGGACAAAGCGGTAGTTGCATCAAGTTGTAAATGTTTGTGTGCAAAAACTGTTCACCCTCTCTTCTGCTTTCAGCTTCTCCCTTATTTCTACGACAGACCTACTGGCATTTGCTCTGGTGAAACTGCAGCTCAAGCCCAGCAGGTGTTTTCAAGCAGACACCTGCAAACACCCACAACTCAGTTGAAAAAGCCCCAGCAGGAGAAGCCCCCTCACCCCTGAGAGAAGCTGCCAGCCCCCAGCAAACAGCAGCAGCAAACTGCCACAAGCAGGCTGGGACTCTCTGGGTTTTTTTCCCTCAAATGCCAAAGTTGCAGCCATATCAGTGTGGGCAGACCATGAGTTTTGGTGTAAGAGTGGTGGTTTGTCTCTGCTGACATCAAGG
>JAWWES010000018.1:2973778-2983997 GCA_035583135.1 Lophotriccus pileatus | reverse complement strand
AAGTTGCAGCCATATCAGTGTGGGCAGACCATGAGTTTTGGTGTAAGAGTGGTGGTTTGTCTCTGCTGACATCAAGGACCTGCCGAGCAGGATGGGGCTGCCAGCGCGTCCCCAGGGCAGCAGCAGATATGGGCTGTGCAGGGTGACAGTGCCAGCCACCAGGAGACACCTCTAGCTTGGGGAAAAGCTGTCACTGTCAGGGCAAACATCTGTCAGCCTCACACATTTCAACTGCGGTAAGAAACACGGTAATTGTATCATCCGTTTTCCACACTCGCACCATGACGAGCTAAAGAAGATAAAAGAGCCTTGGGCAGTCGTGGCCATTTTGATTTAAGCTTATTCCCTTTCTGTCTAAATAAACATATCTGTTGTGAATGATGAACGTTCCTCCCCTCACGTGCCCCACGTCCAGCTCCGTTTCCCTTAGCGCTGCACTTCCATATTTCCACAGGTCTTCCTGACAACTTGCAGGAAACAACAGCATAGAAACTGCACAGCTGGGAGGTCGAGCCGCAAAAAGGGAGGCGAGGGCTGGAGGAACCGCTGAGTACACCATCACTCCCCGGCTGCAGCCTCTCCCACCCTCCCCCGAAGCGCGCTCCTCGTCCTTACCTCGTAGGACCACACGCACTGCACTCCCGCGAACCTCCGCACGCATCTCCCCACCTCCACGTCCTCGTGGGTCGTGTACATCTCCCGCAGGCACTCGCCGATGTGGGGCACCATCCTCCGCAGCACCTCCCGGCTCATGATCACCCCCGGCCCGCCCATGCAGAAGTTCTCGCCCGGTTCCAGCGCCAGCTTCCCCATCTCCTCCGTGGTGCCCAGCCCGGTCTGGCCCAGGAAGAGCGGCTCGCTGCTGTTCAGGCTCCTGAGGAAGTTCTCCAGTTTGTCCCCTTTGATGTAAACGTCGTCGTCGGCCCTCATAAACCATTCGTATTTGTCCAAGTAGTGGTCATGCATGTATTTGAGCATCATGAAAGATTTCTTCTGGGGTGGGTAAGAGTCGTCTACGCCCGGGAGCGGCACGATGGGGATGGGAATGGAGGTGTCCGAACCCTCGCTGGAGAAGAACTCAACCTTGCCAGGAATGGTTTTGGACCACGTTCTAGATTGAAAAAGAGGAGAAGGGCTAATTAAGTATGCAAACCAGGACGGGCAGAGAGTGCTACCAGAGACTGCACCTCATCTGCTTTACGAGTTGTCTTTATAAACACCCTGAAAAGGTTATTTTTTACCACACAAATGAGGACGTGGCACGCAGAGCAACCGGCACAACACACAAAAAGTTCTGCTTTGACAAGCACCTGAATATCATTTTTGCACCTCCACGTGTTAGAAAAGTCATTTGATAGTAGCAGTTCACTAGTGGAAGGCAGGATTTCTTAAACACACTCAGTTTTGGACTAACTAGTACTGGCCACAAAATACAGAGGGGAGCCAGTATGGACAAACAATTCACATACAGCTTGATTTAACACTTCCAAAGCTTCCCTGCAAGTCATTCAGCATCATCTCCACCTTCCAGTCCCTCTAAGCCTCCCCCAAAGCTCAAATGTGCACTCAGAAGCACTGACTTCCAGAGTGTAAATTCACATGAACTTGTAAGGGATTAGTATCCCATGGGAAAGCAACCAAACAGCAACTTCTCCAGATGCTGCCTGGGGAAGGAAAGCCCAGAGCACGGAGCAACAGTAACCTCAGGTGGGTTTGTCCACACCAGTGAAGTCCTAAAAGCCGCCTGTAAAACCTGTAACTCCCACAATAACACGGTGCTACCAACACTCACACCTCCAGCAGCTTTCCAGACACTTCATTCCAGATTTCAGTGAGAAGGAACATCACGGAAGAGGAGCTTTTTCTGCGCAAAGCAGCACAGAGACAACATCTGCTCCACACCTTCCGTGCCCCTCCGACAAATCCAACCCCTCTGCGTGGGCAAACTGGGTCACTTATATGGCAGGAAGAGCTGCAGGATGATTCCTCAAGGCAGACTGCAGAGCACTGTCTCCTCCAGGGAGGATTTTCAGTCATGTAACTGTTACAGCCTTGCCCGAAAAACTATTAATTTTAAGCTTTCGGTACCATTTTCTGAGATTCTATCTGGGGAAAAAAGCAGAGATTACACATCCCTCACAGAAAACTATTCTCATTGGTAAACCAACAAGTTTTGCCCCTTTTTTATGGGGGGGGGAATATTTTATATTTGGTGACTGTGCTCAGAATATAACCTAAAGGTGAACAAGAAATCACTCTCAAGGTAAAGGACACAATATTCCCTTAATGCATCACTGTCACTCTGACCAGAGGCCTCTCAGCACAGGTTTCTTGCCAACACCTGAGCAGATTTTGGGCAGCACAGACCATGTGAAATTTGAAATCTCCAGAATCAGCTGTTGTGCAAAGTCTGAAATGCAAAACTATTTCAGAAGAATTATTCCTAAAGCTCCACCAGAAAACACAAAGGTATTTAATTAGACTTACGTAAACATCAACTTTGACACCTTAACAGTTTCACACTAATTGAGCTGTGTGTAATTAATATCACCCAATTACTTTAAAAGCTTTGTCTTCTGGATTTCTTACTGCCATGGGTAGTGTTTCACAGGAAATGTTTAGATCCCAGCTTCCCAAAGAGCACAGAGTAAAGCAAACAGAAACATTCCCACTGACTTCACAACAGAGGTGATGAGGCTTTTAATCATCAGTCATGCAATTAATGCACAGTACTTCTGGTTATAAGTCATATCCTGTTAAAGCACTGAAAGCTGCCCCTTTTAAACGTGACATGATCATATCATCTCGACCTTTCACTATTAAGGAAGTTCTGCTGTTTATTTTCTGACACCCACACTCACCATACAAATCGTCTACGGCTCTTCCCACACCAACTCCCAATCCAAGTTTAAAAGACTTCTTTTCATTAAAGGTACTCGATGCATTTCAATTTTAATCTCACAGAAAGAAAAGGCAGAAGCAGCTGCTGAGAAATTTCATCCACTGCAAGCAGTTCCCAAGGCAGCTTTCGATGGACCCAGGACAAGTTATTAGCTGAAGTCTTATGGAAATTTGTTTATTGACTTTTTTATTCAAAAGCAAACAATGAATTTTCAGACTTGCTCTCCACATCCTGAAAGATCTGCCTTTGTAATGACTACAATTTATGGACAATGCAAGGTGTTTCCTATCACTCCAAGCTGTAGCTCCTTTCTGGACTCATGAGGATTTGTCCGCAACTATTTGGTTTTTTTTTAAACCACCACCCATTCTGTTGGTTCCCAGCTTAAATTTACTCCCTGCTCTCCAACCCTCACCTCAGGGCCCACAAAGTGTTGTCAAGAAAAGAATTCCCACTCAATGGAGAGGGAACAAAATGCATCTACACCCATAAACCCTGGCATGTTTGATTCCCAGTCTTCTTATTGCACTAAAACCCTCAAATCAAAGCCAGTTTGAGCCCATCTTTCCATGTGTCTGAGCCATATTTAAGTTTCCCATTAAAGCAGGAGTACACCAGAGACATATTCCTGCGCATGTGAGGAGCACAACACTGACAGAAAGACCAGGTCCTAACAATAACCACAGCCCAAGGACCAGTGTGTGACCTGGGTCGGCACCAAAACGTTACTTCAGCCTTGGGATCTCACGTCAACCACATCAACCACATCGACCAAGCCCCAGCACAGCCTGACTGAGCCTTTGTTCACCCCCTGCAACAACACAGTTTCTGGGATGAGACAACTCGACGTGTTGTGACCGTGGCTTTGAGCGTTTGTTCGAACCCAAGCAGGCAAAACACATTCCCACATGGAAAAAAATGGCCCGAGTGTCTGTGTCAACGCAAGCACAGCTCGGCAGAGGCTGAAACAATGGAGTCACCACGGGCTGCTCCTCACGTCGGAGCCACGGCTCGCTGCAGCCCTTTTTTGGGGGGAGAACACGCAGAGAACAGTTTGCTCAGGAAACACGTTGTCGCTCTCAGCCAAAGAAGCCAAACCACAGACAGCAAAGACGAACTGTGAGCACGTTTTTCTGACCCCCGTCATCGGCAGAACCGGGGGCTGGTAAACGCAGGGACGAGTTCTGATCAAAGCTGCTTTTAACTTTTTTAGTCACAAAGAATCAGACCTGGCTCAATCGCCAGCAGCTCCACGGATTGGTGTGTTAACACCCACGTTTCTTGCCTGTCCTCCCACCTCCAGCCTAGTTTACCATGTGTGCTCTCAGGTTATGGGCAGCAACCTGACCCCTTCAGCTCCTCAGCACAGAGCTCTTGTCTCAACACTTGCCCATCTCTGTGGCCCCACCAGCACCCACGGGCATCGCTTTCCTGGTCAAGGGTTCTCCAAAGTAAGACTTGCAGGTTGTATCTGAAAAAGAACTGTATGTTTGATAATTTAAAAGAAAAAAAAGGGGAAAGGTTTTAATTGAAACTTGATGCCCTCCTTCCCCTGGGCTGCCCTGTCACCCTCAGCTGTTTAAAGGACGTGTGGACACAGCATTTCTGCCACCAGACTCCTGCATCTACACCTGCAGAGAACACCTTGGCTGCAGGGATCGATTGCTGGTGGCCTCAGTCAGCTCAAAGCCATTTTGACTCTGTCCAAGGAGAAATATCAGGTTCTGAATACAACTGATACGTGTCCTGAAACGGTCATTAAAAAACCCAGCAACTGAACTGCTCTGACAGATCCCAACCTTATCTCCCCCGTGTAATCTGAGTCTGCTGCCTAAACAGGAGGATGTGCATGAATCAGGACAGCAAGGCTCTCCATTACCTTCCCCAGGAGGTAAAACACCTGCACAACAGTGTGTGACCTGGTTTCTCTCAGTGCAAGAGGTACAGAACTCCAACAAAGCAGAAGCTTGTCTTGGCAAAGAAATCAAAGTGAAAATTAAACAAACACAAACAAAATCAGTAACACTTCCTGAGGAGAAAGCTCTTAGCAGAGGACATTAGTCTCCAGCATTGGTGGCTACCAAATCAATTTTATCACCCCTCCAGTGGTTTTGCACATTGGATACCCTACATATACCCTAATCTGAGCAAGTCACAAGCAAAGGAGGTGAAAAGATTTTATCCCACCTGGTACAGGTACTCACAAAATACAGAAAACTTTGTGCCTACCAAGCATGCCAAAAACCCCCAATATTTTCTAAAAAGTGACCACAGCTATAGTCATCGAATGTTGTCATACGTTTATTTCTTCATTCAAAAAGAAGCTCAAAAAGCATAGCTTGAAGCAGGAGGAGCACAGATCTTGACTGTTTTATCTTGAGTTTCCAGTATTTATTATTTATTTGTATTACCTAGCTTTGTTATCAGCTCTGCAGACTCGGCAGAAGCACAGTCAGTGGTATTATGCAGACAGTGCTCCCTTTGTAGAGACCCAAGCTGAACACTATGACAAAAAATGGTTTTTGTCTGCAGCTCAGGAACATCCCTGAGAGAAGATCAGAGAAATCATTTAAAGTTCTGAGAAATAGTCATCTGGTATAATTACGCTGAAGAAAATCATAATTTGTGAAGAACTCGGGAAGATAACAGACATAAAAGCCTGATGTGTTGAATGCAGCTAAATTTCATGTTGTATTAGGGCTAATTTTGCATCACTTCAAGGTCTCATCTTTCCAGCAACAATTGCTGCAGGGGAAGCAATGAACCACAGCTCAGCCAGGACAACTGAGCATGGAAACCAGCACACTGCTCCTGCACGTGGTACTGCACATGACCATCATGAGAGGTCACCAAAAAAAGATGTTATTTAAAATCTCCAGAGAGGTTTAAAAAGACCTTGTCGTTAAGATATCTGCACTACAGAATTCAGATTTTGAGGAAACAGTTCCTGTCAAGTGTTTGCAGGGCAGCTTTATTGGAGAACCCAAGCAGCTTCCACAGCTCCTAGAGTCCTTTGAGCTAAACTCTTCCAATTTAAAGTGCTGCCAGCTTTCTGTCCGTGGATATCCAGCCACCTTCCTTGTGGAAACAGGGACAGAAATGGATCTACCACCCATAGGCACACCAGCAGGTCAGGCTAAGATCAAAGCCCAAGTGTCCCAGAGGTTTGGGCCATGTGGTTATTGGGGGGTGTGTAGGTGACTTTGTTGCTCCTTATCTCCCACATACCAACGCCAGCTGCTCTCCCTGTATTTGTTTCATGCTGTTCCTTAAACATTCTTGCAAATTTTAGGTTACTGCTCAGAAAGCTCAGAAAGTACATCATGTTTCTGCTGGAAGGTACAAGGGCAGGACAGGACCAAGTCCTCACTGCTGCAATAATGTGGTACAATTAACACATGAAGTGTGTTAATTGCACCCCATGTAAGCATGTACTGCAATGTCACGACGTTCAAAGTCACTTCACATGATCCCCAGTGCCACCCAACAGCCTCCAGCCCAGGCTCTGAATTCAAGAGCAGCACAACAATGTGTTTTGCATTACACTTCTGCAGCAGCCACTGCAGGCTTAGACAGATAATACGAACTCCTTTAGACCCCAAATCCTTCTGGCTGCCTTTCACTTAAGCCCTTCCAAGCACTCAGGTATTTAGATTTCAGTGCACACTGTTTTCCCGTAAGCCACCACCAACAGTGTGGCAGCAAACGGAGCCCCAAAGGGCAGGCACCCTTCTGCCACAGGAGAGGGATGGCTCAGCACAAGCCCCTGGGCATCACTCTCGGTCCCTGTGGCACTGGAGGGTGCCGCGGGGACTGTCCCAAACCGGAGTCCTGCGGCTGTGCTCCGGCAGAGATACTGCCAAAGGCCAGCCGCTGACATCTCGCCATTAGCTGCATTCACACTACTCTCCTGCCACGTTTCCCGGGAAATCTAGTTGCTACGCAATATAAAAAAAAAAAAAAAAAAAGGGAAAAATAAAAAAAGAAAATGGGTTAACTGCTTGATATTTTCTGTTCCTGAGACAGCAGACTTAAATCTTCTGGGAGCCTGCTTTTTTCCCATCCTCTCCTTCCCGCAGCTCTTTTAGGACAACTCCCCTCAACTGCAAAGCCATTAGCACATATTGTTGCACTTTCCCTGAACCCCAGCCATACTTTAACTCCCTCCTGCCCGGCTCCTTTCCTGCCTATTCCTTGTCCTGTGACGTGACACCGCAGTTCCTGCTGCTGCACTTCACCGGCCTCCTGGAAGGGAAGCTCTGCTAACCTGGCTGTCAGATGCAATAACTGCTGAGGCTGCAAACCTGCCCTCCGAAAACCTGTAGATCTAAAGCTTATTCTCTGCCTCGTACACTACAAAAGCATGACTGTTCCAAAGAGCCAGCGGCTCCCGAAAATCCAGCAGGCCTGTTTCGCCTTGCAGTGGTCATTTTGCTCATGATTGATGTTCAGGAAGTGGATTGCTTCCCCTCTTTTAGACCCTATCTGGATTCACAGCAGCAAGGATCAGCAAATGCTTTCCGCTCGGGTCCCTTTTAGCTGTGTCTGTAAATGGCCTTTGAGCCACAGCAATTTGGAGGTATTCAGCCTCTGAATCCCTAATTCCTTTCAGCGTGGTATCAAGGCTCTGCACACGCTGCCACCCCGGGAATGCCTTGCTAGCAGCTTCCCATTTCACTGGCTGTGCCAGCGATTCAGCTCACCAGGATGCTTTGTCAATGTAGTAATCCCAGCAATTGTCTGCTTGAGTACTTCATGGCAATCAAAAGCCATTTAAGATTTCAGGTTTGCCTTCCTCTTCCCCCCTCCCCACCTTCCCCCGAAGATGTCTTCCTGTCTGTCACCAGGACATCAGCTCATTTCTTTCACTAACGGAGGTGAGAAAAACGCATTTAGCCCTACCACATCGCTAAGAGTCTCCTTATCCGTCCCTTCCAAGAGCAGACATCATCTCTAGAGGTTAAACCAAAATAGCTGTGCAGCAAAAAGCGATGCTCGGATCTCCTTCTAAGGGGTTGAAGGAGCCCGGTTCCATTAGCTGGATTTGTTAAGTTGCATCTTTAGCCACTGCTTTGGGTGAGCAGATGTTGCAGATCTGGTTCTGTAAACCCAGCTCTGCCACAGCACGCGACTGCTCAGCGAGCAAAACCAGGGATGAGAATCCTTCCCACACCAGCAAAGCGAATTCCTCTCCAAATAACACCAATCTCTGGACAATACTGTGATAAACTTCCCTTTCTTGAATTCTTGATGCAAAATCTGATGGATGCTAGACAAGCTCTTCTGCCAGAAAACCTGTTACGTGATGTTCCAACACAACTCCAGCCTCTCTGTATGTAAATGTAAATTACACGGCGCATGAGATTTGCAATCCAAAATGCTCCATCCCACATGGTGATGAAAAGAACATAACCCTGAAGAAACAGATTCTTTTACCCATTTCAAAGCACCAATCATGCTCTCCCTTGTAACTTAAATTACAGGTCTAGGACTGAAAGAAGGAATTAAGTTTCCATTAAAACCATCATTGGTGGACAATATGCCTCAGATTGCCCAAATTAAACAATTTTACTGCATTTGGTGCTGATACGGAGATTTCCTGAAACCAGAGCTGGGCAGAGGAGGAGATGGAGATGGTCCACTGTACACGGTTTTGCCATCCTGTTCTTATTGGCCAATAGGGCCAAGTACTTTTCAGCCAGGGCAGGCGGGAGATGGAGAAGGGTTTGTTCCAGCACAAGACTAAAGGGGATGTTTTATTAAAGATCCTCTCCAGAGCTCCTGGCTGCTCCTCTGACGGTGCTGGCTGTGCAGAGCTCAGCCAGAGCTGGGGTTATACCCGAGCTCACATTTTAGCTCTTAACTCTTTCAGATTCCCAAGCCAGGCTTCCCGCGCAGCCTCCCAGCCCTGCCTGCTGGCGCGGACGCCGGAGCAATAAGCATATTCCAGCATATTTCAGCAGAGCAGAGTGTTTCACCAAAGCCACAGACACGTCTCTCACAGAAGAGATGATTATCCTGATGCTGCCGAGGCTTTGGACAGAATTCCTGTTAGCACTCACGGCCATACCCAGCTACAGCTGGAGACCATGCCGCGGGCTACAGCAATCGGCACGAAGATTATCCCTGCTCCAGAAATAGGTGTGCTCAGGTAACGAGCACTCGGCTCTGAGCCTCCAGTTCCTGCATTAGCTCCACCAGCCCAGCACTTGGAGTGTTTCACCCAAGCTTACTTCCCTCATCCGAGCTGTTTCACTACCTGGTCCAGCCCCAGCAGCAGCTGTGCCGAGCAAAGGTGGGTTTTACTCTTTGCTCCCAGCTGCCTTTTCTGGGTCTCTTTCCCAAGCACATGTTTTTGGCTTGGTGCAGTGGTCTTTTCTTCCCTATCCAGAGGGTCACAACGGTCTCCAAACTTTATTACTGTTCCCATCACGCTGTCAGCCCTCCCCAGAAGCAGCAGCCAAGGACTGCACCAGCGTGGCGCAGCCGTGCCAAGGTAGAAGCACTGAGGGACGAGGCACTTTGACGCCCGTGCCCCCTTTGGTGACCAGAGGTCGGTGCCCCCTCGCTGTGGTGGGGCATCCTGACCCTCAGGCAAAGCCGCTGGGGCCACCTGCCAGGCGGCACTTGGCTGAACCAGACCCTGTGAGAGCGGCAACGCGACTCCCTCGACCCCTCGCATCTCCGCCGACCTGCCCGGGCAGCGGAGGAGCCCTCGGGGCATTGATTCTCCCGCACCCCGGAGAGCGCCCCGGGGCTCCCTCCCTGCGCCCGGGACGGTGCGAGCAGAGCCGCGGCTGAGCGTGCCCTGCGGATCGCCAACACCTGCCCCGGGCAAGGGCGAGCGGTCCCCGGGGCCGGCGGGGACATCCCCGCTGCAAGGGCATCCCGGGCCGGGGGCTCGTCCCTCGCGGGGACCGGCCGTGCCCAGAGCCGAGCCCAGCTGAGCGGGACCGAACGGAGTGAAGCCCAGCTCAGCTGACCGCGGCCAAAGCGAGCCGAGCCCAGTCCAGATGAATGGGACCGAACCCATCCAAGCCCAGCTCAGTTCAACGTGGCCAAGCCGAGCCGAGCCGACCCCAAGCTCAGCCGAGCAGACCCCAGCCCGAGGCAGCCCGCCCGACCCGAGCCCCGCCGAGCCCTCCCGCCCGCAGCCCCTCGGCCCCCTCCCCAGCCTCTCACCGGTGCGCGGCCACGGCGCGGCTCCGCAGGTACTTCTGCGCCGTCATGACCCCCACGAAGAGGAAGCTCTGAGCCGGCGGGCCGGGGCGGCGCGGCGGGGCGGCGGCGGCGGCGGCGGGCGGCGGGCGGCAGCCC
>JAWWES010000018.1:2960039-2973753 GCA_035583135.1 Lophotriccus pileatus | reverse complement strand
CCGCCGCCGCCAGCTCGGAGGCGCGGGGCAGGACGAGGCGCGATGCGAGCACGAAGCCCAGCACCAGCCCCAGCAGTACGCTGAGCCAGGCGCGGCGGCCGCGGCCCGCCATGCCCGCCCGGCCCCGCTGCTCACAGCGCCGCCGCCGCCGCCAGCCGCGCCGAGGCGCCCAGCGCCGCCATGGGGGAAGGGGCAGGGACGGGAAGCGGAGGGAGGGGAGCGGGGGGCCGCCCGCCTCCCCGGCCCTGCCCCTCGGCACAGGCGCCGTGTGCGGCCCCTGGCCCCGCCCGGACGCCGCCGAGGTGGCGGGGCTGCCGCGGGTGCAGCCCCCGGGACGGCCCCCGGACCCCGCGCGGGGGTCCCGGTGAGGGGATGAAGGAGGAGGTGGGGACCGGGAGCCGGCTCGCAAAGCACCACTCTGGAGCGGGACCGCGGGACGTCCCGCCCCGTGCCTGGAAGTGTGCCAGCCCAGGTTGGACGGGGCTCGGAGCAACCTGGTCCAGTGGAAGGTGTCCCTGTCCTCGGCAGGGGTGTGGGCGTGAGATGAACTTTAAGGTCCCTTCCGACCCAAACCAGTCAGTGGTTCTGTGACAGGGACCGGCGCCTTCACCCAGCATCCCACACAGGGGACAGGGACCAGCACCTTGACCCAGCATGCCTCAGAGGGAACAGGGACGCTGACCTAGCATCCCACATTGGCACCCTGAGACTGGCACACTGGAACATCAGCCCAGCTGTCCAGATCAAGAGCCTGGGGCAGGAGGCTAAAAGAACATGGATGCCCAGATCTGGGGACAGGGACTGAGGCCCTGGACACAACCCCAGGACAGGCATCCCAGCACCCTGTGCCAAGACCCTGGCTCAGGGGTCAGGACTGGGACACCAGCCCTTCAGACCATGATGGGAAGCCACTGGGATCCTGACTTGGGATAGGCACCAGGTCGGGTTCCTGCTGCCCAAGCCCCAGCGCTGCCCCACGGCACACGCAGAGCCGGAGGGGAGGCAGGCAGTGAGGAGCAGCCTTCCAGCCCCGTTTGCCTGGCACTGATGCATTCCTGCAGCACATGCTCTGGTGCCAGGGAGTGAGGGCACAGGCAGCCTTCCGTTTTTTCCCACCTTGCTAATTAACTCGACCAGAAATAGGTCAGTCTGTTTCCATCCGCAGGCTACAGCGACTGCTCAAGAGTGAAGACTTTATTGAGTGAAGATTTCTTTTTCTTTTGTCCAGACTGACTCTCCATGTGCTTTTCATCTACAGAGTGCTTCAGCTTCAAACACTGCAGCCCCAAAACCTTCACATTTCACAGGAAAAATACCCCCCAGTCTTAACAGAAGAAACTTATCAAGTACAACCCACTGACCTCCTGCTTATCATTGTGGTTTTTTCCATTTCCTGCCCACTTCGGCATTTCCAAATGCCATTTTAAATTTTATTTATATCATGATGTCATCCACAACAAGCTGAGAAGAAGAAAAGTCTCGGTGTAATGGCAGTCTGCTCTTTTGAGCAAGAACAGTTTGCAAGACAGGAAGCCATAACAAATGAATACTCTACATTAATAAGCCAAAGAGAGGCATACATAAAATATTTTTATGATCTATCTATCACAAGTAATTGTATCACTTCTGGAATTGAGCAAGTAATAAGACAATCCGCTTATCTAAAGAACTCGATGACATGTCTTGAAAACAATGCTTTTGTGTGGGGTTTATTGCCCTTCTAATGGTGCAATCCTCATACCAAGGTCAGCACCGGTGAACTCTTGATGTCAGGAGCAACAAATAACAGAAAGAAAAGTGCCACCACAATTTATGGTATTAAACAACAGTAAAACTCAAGATCAATAGAAACTAGATAAGAAATACAAGCAATGAATAGGTAAAAAAGAGCAGTTTTCCTTTCGATTGCCCATGAGCAGAACACAGAGGTACTGATATGTGTGTTTGTGGGAAGGGAAAGAGGAGAACTAAATGGTGAAAGAGGGAAAGGAAGAACAGTTCCAACTGCAATACACATGAGGTGGGTAAACTGAGGGAAGGGCAGGAGCACCACTGCTTGGAAAAGGCCAGCTGGACCGTCCTTTCCACCCCCTTCCCAACCACTTCTGTAATTCCTTTCTGTTTCCCAGGGTTTGCAATGCTTCACTGATATTTCTAACTACGGGTGCTCTGGTCCCTTTCCACGAAGTCTGGGGTTATCCTCAGCCTGTGCCACTCTGCACATGTGGATCTTTTAGTCCACTTTGAAAAGCTTCTTCATCAAACTCTACTTCTCCCCTCTCCCTCCTGAAATACAGGACAGTGATAGACATTCAAGCTAAAATAAAAAGTAAGGCCACTCCTTTCCAAGAGAGCCACATGTGGCAAGTCTATGAGCAGGAACAGGATTACTCTCTACGTGCTCCAAATCAGCTGTAAAAAAATTCCTGATTCAAGGGAAAGCCACTGTGGCCTATGAATTACAGGAAAAGGCAGAGCTAGCGTGGCTAAAAGGCAATAAAAAAAGAGAAAAGTTGGGGCTGGGGCTGGGGAGCTGTCACTTGGCTTCTTCCCACAGAGAAAAGAAGTTAGTCATCAGAACTGAAAACTCCGTGCAAGTTCAGCACACATGGAAATGATGAAGCAGAGCAGCACATTTTCCCGTTAGATCTCCTCAGCCCTGAGCTCCCCTTCGGCGTGTTCCCACCCCCCTGCCCCTCCACAGCAATCACAGTCCTGGAGCCCTTCAATGCAGGGGGTGAGGACACTTGGGGAAGGGGCAGGAGAAGGAAGGGGCAATTTCCTGGTGCGACCTGGAGAGGAGGCATTGTCAGACCTCCTGCTGTCACCACACCAGATCAGACCTCTGGCTGGAAGGCCGAGATGTCCAGCCTTAAAGAGGGGGTGGCACCTGGAATGCCCTGATGCTCACAAAACCTCCCACAGCACATCCAAGTGCCTCCCTTTATGTCATTTGTTGCGCCAAACTCATGTTCTGAAGTGCTGGCAGGCAAATGCTCCTTCTACTGCTCCTGCCCCCTCCCCTGTTCTTGCATAGAGCAGTTGCTGTTTCCACTACTGGAAAAAAAAAAGGGGGGGAAAAAAGCAGAATAAGGGAAAACTTGAAGAGAATAGCTTAGTTCTTCCAGTGGAAATATAACCCTGCTGTTACCTGCCTGAGTATGTTTTTAATCTGGATGGCAGAGAAGGGTCATACTGCATAATCACCTTTAAGTGCCTTCCCCTATTAATACAGCTCTTGGTCTCAATAAACAGTTGACACTATGTATTATGGCTCCTATATATTAAAGGCATGGTATTTTTCTCATCTAACACTGTATACAAGCATAAGCACATTTTTAGGTAGCATGTTTTCTATTCCATGTGGGATGGCTTAAGGAAATATTCTAAGGGCTCTCCAAAATCTGCAGAGGATGCACATAGTGTGTGCTCATTCTCCATGTTCCCATCCCACTCACTCCAGCGAGATTAGCACCCAGACCAGCCAGCAAGAGCCCACTTGACAGGCCCACATGGTTTAGATTCATAATCAGATTAAGAAAATAGTAATCCTATTTTTAAACAATGAAAAAGCCGAGTCCTTGAGGCGGTGAGCTGGTGTGTGTGTGTGCATACAGAATAGATCTCATCCTTTTGGAATAAAGAACCTTAGTACCAAATGGAAAAAAGTTTCTTAAACAGAGGAAACTCTGCCCTGTAGAGAAAAAAGGGACTATCTTTATTATATCACTTCTTTCCCATTGGTTTTGATCTGTGATGGGCCCACTCCAATACTTGCAGGATGTACCTTCTACACTACACATTCTTTACCACATTTTAAAATAATAAAGACATGAACTACTTCCCGAATGCTCCAGAAACTTTAATTATGAATGTTCCAGTACTTAAACTTATACTGTAAAAACTGCCCAGGCACTGGAAAATGAGCATATTTCATATACTCAAGGTAGCAGACTCAGGGTGGAAAAAATCTCACTGGGCAACCAGCAGCATTTGTCTCTGTCACAGTATTTCCAGCACCGTTGCATTTTCCCAAATGATGCGGAAACTCCTTCCCCAGCTCCAGCACCCACTTCTTTTTTCCCTCCTCATCCTCTTCTGGTCCTGCCACAGCCCAGTCCCAGCCTTTCCTCTCAGCCGAGTGACTCAGAAGGTGCCCGCTCAAGGGACTGAAGAACTGTCAGCGCTCGCTCCTGCCCAAAGCCGGCCCGACATTGCCATCGCCCGGCCCGGCCCCGCAGTGCAGCGCACTGGCCAAGCTAACAGTAACTCCCCTTTTTAATGCTGGAACTAGACTGAAAGGCCAGGTATTTCAGGATATTTATTTTCCTTTCTTTCTCTTTAAATATAATTTTCTATGTTCTTTTCCCTGCCCTTCCTACACGACTGTTACCCAAGGAACGAGCTCGGAAGCTCAGCTTGGCAACCAGCACACAGAGAAAATCTTGATCAATAAACTATCAGTAAACTAGGCACAGAAAATGAAATGGAATGAAAATGTATCAGTGGAGATCTTGCTCTGTGCTGAAAGGGCTTGTCAAAACACAAATGATCACAACAATAAACACACGAGAACAGCAGCTGCCCACCTGCCAGTGCCTCGCAACAGAAACCTGCCACGAAAATGTGCATTTCCCCCCCCAAAGCTGAGGGGACCTATCCCATTGCAGACATCGGGTTTTCATAAAAAAAAAAAAACAACGGAAGTTTTTGAAGTTGCTGGCTCTGGAGCTGGGAATATGGGCAGGGTGTGTGTCAGGCATGGAACAGCTGGCTTGGAAGCTCCCACAAAATCAGCTACAACAGTGCAGCCGGGCCAGGACACCACCCAGCCAGCAGCCGTACGCTTTTCCTTTGTGGTTGCAGAGCTGTTCCAAAAGCCAAGCTTTCATTCCACAAAGGAGGGAGGGGGGAAAAAAGAAAAACCCAAGGCTTCAGCCCATCCAAGTCTAGACCAGCTTTTTTTTTTTACAGCTGGAAATTACACAGTTTTAGTGTTCAGCAACAGCGTGGACAGAAACACACTGAGCCTCACTCGTGGCTAAACTGATCCCTTAAAAGCTGCCACTTTTGAGCATGGACAAGGGCAGAATTCATCCATCTGATGCAGAGATGTGTGCTGATGTGCAGCCAGGCCTGCAAAAACACAATTGCCCATAGAAGGGAGCAGGCTGGTTGAGCAGGAGGCAGAAAGAACAGTGTTAGGGGGGTTTAGATGCAGCCAGTAACCACAGGGCTGCTGGTAAAATGTACAGGAGACTGTCAGGCTGGATGCCATCCTCCTTCACAGGGCTCTGGAATGTGAGGTCATCTTCTAGAGAGGGGAACAAGACAAAGCCCAAGAAAAAACACCCCAATTTAAACACCTGAGCTGAGCATCAGCAGAGTCTGAGCACAGCCCAACTCTTTTTTGAGTCAAAATAGTACAGAACTGTATAAAACACAGCAGATGAGATTTGTTAGTACTGGCATTCCACACAGAATTCCTCCACTCAGACTTTGCAAGGGCAGCTGTTCCTTGCAGATACAGGTGTAATTATCATTTTCATTCACACTGACCTTTGATTAACACACAGATAACTCTGGAATGCCTGGGAACAACTCTGCTGACAGACTCCCTGATTGCCCTCACGCCCCCAAGTCCATCTTCTGTTTATTAAAAGTGTCCAGCATAAGCAACTTATTTTTTTAAAAGCCCAAGTATGCAATCTCTCTCTTAAAATCTTTCTCTCATTTCACAATGTTTTTGAAAGGCATAAATAAAGCCAAATAAATTTTATGAGTGCGACAACATGGGGGCTTTTTTGTTCAGTTTTAACTCCAGTGCTCAGTATCTCCTGATGAATAGTTAAGAGAACTATGCACAAAACAGATCTCATCTGCAATTTAAAGAAAACAAAAACCTTTGCTCCTCCAGCATATAAACCATCCAAAAGCAATAAAAAAATACTTAGCTGCACATTTTCAGGAATCTTTTGTGCCTCTGAACACTTGCTTGATTTAGGATTTTTCAATACCCAAAATACATTATTCTACAGTAGTTAAATACCATTATACAGCAGTTTAATATTTAACTTTAATATTTAACTTTAATTAACTCTAAGTTTGTTACTCAGTTTCTTCCAGAGCACCTGCATCAGTAGAGCAAGAGGCTTCTTGTGTAACTGCTCTAGTGGGGGGAAAAAGAAATTTCCTGAAGGCTTTTTAATATGATCTTTCGTAATTCAAGTTCTTGGGAATTCATACCAAAGCAGGAACAATGGATTCATTAAATAGTTCACTTTCACCTAATGCTTTCTGCATGCTTCACTCTTAAGCTATAAAGCAGCAAGCAACCACCTTTCCATAACGTTTGTGGTCAAGGGAGAGCTTTCCATTTGAAGTCAGAGGAAAAACCCTTCCATCTTGTGCAGGTTATGAGCCAAAAAAGAAGTTTTACAAACTGAGGTTCTTCCTCCCACGCTGTTCAATAGCTTAGAACTGTCTGATCAAGAAAAATTTAAGGACTTGAGGATTAAAATGAAAAAAAAAAAAAAGGGTAGAGAAGAGAGAAGGTTGAAGTTTCCAGAAATATGTAAATCACTGCATTCTTACTGGGTATGTCCTAATAAATCTCAGAATTGGGCAAAAAGCCATATCCCTAGTCCTAGCCAGAAGCAAGTCTTGAATCACAGAGAAAGATTAGCACATGCTCAGTTCAGACCTGCTTATTTCTTGAAATGTTTTTACTGAATTAAATCAACCTATCCTAATCATTTTATCAACACAAGGATTTCTGCTTCATTGTGACAAACCTCCCCCAGCTGTTTTTCTGAAGACAACACCTCAGTCTGTTGCCTGTTTCCCCAGCACAAGGGGAAGATGTTCCCCAAGGCAGGAGTGAGATTACAACTTAGTCCTCTTTCCTGAGGGGGAATCTTCAGACCTTGAAAATATCCTTCCCCACCTGCAGTTCTCTTTTGCCTTGTTAAAGATTAAAACCTGAACTTACATACACCAATCTGTGTTACAATGATAGAAATTTAAGTTTACATAACAAAATGGGCAATAGCCAGGAAATAAAAATTAGTTTCCATAGGAACATCAACAGCATTTCCACTTCTCCACACACTTGAACACACACTTTGAGGTCTAAAGCAAAAGGCTCTTGGCCTTTCTGTTTCATTATCTCTCTTCTATGCCCACAGCTGGATATACACCAGAAGGATGAAGACCACACACTTACTCCTTGCAGCCCCTCACTTGCCAGTGGGACACATTCACTGGCCACAGCCCTCCTCAGCACACGCCACCCTCAGCCTGGGTGCTGCACAACCTGGCAGCAGGCTCATCTCATCTCCCATCCTGCCTTATACACATTTATTGCACTAGAACACCTGCCTTCTACGAAGAGATGCTGTAGAAAAACCACGAGATTGTAAATACTAGATTTAACATTTGTTTGCAATTATATTTAATATTAATAGTGTCTTGTTTTTACAAAGCAGTTGAAATAAAAAAAAAAATAAAAGGAAAGAATAGCAAGAACCCCCCCCCATCTGCTGTCTAGCATGTCTAGAATCAGTTATCCTCACTGGTCTGTTCACCATTTATGAGGAAAACATCATTCAAGCTGACTTGTTGCAGAGACTCTTCTGCAATGACTGCCCATGGTGCAAATCCGTGGTGTTTGTCAGATCACCCGTGTTTTGCCCGAAAGTCCCTCTGCCTAAATTCAAAGTGTCTGCCAATGATAATATCCTTCCTCTCTAAATTACCTTCCAGACAAACACAGCAGATCTGGTAACACGTCTGAGGATGGTGAACATCCTCATTTTGCAGAGGTAAACAGAGCGTAGATAATTAAATTTGCCTGAGGCCAGTGTTCTGAATAGCCAGAGAGCCCAGATCTCCCAATTCCAGGTGACTCACTGGAATTGCTTCTCTGTCCTCTCTAAGAGGATCAGGTATTTCTCTTGGGTAGGAACATCCAATGCAGTTTGGAAATGGTGTGAATCTGTTTTAAGTGACCACCAGCCCCAAAGGAGTCTCTGTGACAGGCAAGCTGTAGGCAGTTAGACAGTGGGTAAGATCAAGCCTGCTAGTGCCAAGGGGCACTAGGGAGGTTAACCTCATCCACCTGCTGACGGGCCTCTCCGGCCTGGTCTCCAGGAACACGTTCCACCTCCTTCTCCAGACAGTGGGTTATAGCCTGGGAATACAGAGGAGAAATCCATCGTGTTAACATTCATCCTCCACAGCCCTTCACCAGCACACAAGGAACACCAAAGATAAATCTCACCATTATTTACAACTTGTACTACATAGGCAACATTTTATGGAAAATGAAAGCAGAGAAAATATCCAGACTTCAGAGGGCTTATTTTTGTAATGCCAACATTAAAAGCCGTTGCAAAACACTTGTGTTTTAATATGATCAATTTGGATTAAATTAAATTGAAATTAATTACCATTTGATTTCTCTTAAGTCTGCACTAAAGCTGTAGTGCTGCTCTGGAGGATAAACAGAGCAGTAACAGCAGCTTTTACAGTAAACTCCGTGGGAGTGTAACTGTTTTCCAAGAGCCCTGACGGTCAGGGACTTAAATAATCCTGCATTCCAGACCTGTGTGGAATACTCTGAAGCTCAAAAGGTAAATCCACTCATTACTACTGCAAGGTATTTTTTTAGAGATTTTCAAAAAGTGAGCATAGGTAGTAAGAAAAATACACTTTAGTTAAACACCCTAATGCTTCAGCCATGGGAAACTTCATTTCAGGACATGCTCAGAAAGATAAAACCAGGCAAACATCCTCATTTGTTCTGTACAAAGCAAAGAACCCATACTGTAGTAGCAGTGTTAACCAAGCAGGCTTCCCTGTTCCACTGAAACTCCCAGCATCACCTTCAGCTTCTAAATTTGTCTCAGAGTAGCCAAGTTTCTTTCTAGCTTAATTCAGCAGCTGAACAGTGCAGATGGTTCTTTCACTTCATGCTGATCTACCTCGTGAGAAGGTACAAGACCTTTAATTCTATAATTGGTTACTTAAGGAAAGATTTTGCTCAGGATTAAACTAGGAGAGGTAAAAGGTGGAAAGGTGCCTCAGCCCAGCTGCCCTGATCCTGGTTCTCAGCACAGCTCTTACTCACACACTGCTCACCCCCAGGGAGCTAAATATCCCATGTGAGAGCCCTCATATTAAACAACCTCAGATAAATCAACTTCTTGATTCCTTCAAGTGTCAGGAAAAATATTCAAGGCAGAAATTTCAGCACTATTGAGGCTTAACTGACGTTTAATATGTTTAATCAAGAATCTGCAGATTTTATGCATTTAATCAAGTGACTTACTCAGTGCTGCACCCTAAATGGGTTTCCCTTTCAGCCTGCTATGATTAAGGTTGTCTACATGATCCACTCCACTGTGGAAAACCGTAATTAAAATATACCCAAAGCAGCCTTTGCAGGTAAGGCACAGGCTGCTGGGCTGAGAGGAGAGCAAGGAGACTGCCTGCATGGCCAGTGTTTGGCAAGGAGCCCAACCAGGTCAGTGTGAGGCCACAGGAAGCACTTCATCCATCCAGGTGATTTCAGCAGGTGACAGTGAGTTTAATGGTGAGACCTTCTGGTGTTTTCTGACAGTTGATAAGGGTTTATACATCTGCAGGATTTATACATTCAATGGGTCATTATTGTGGTATCTGTTAAATAAGGTCAGATCTTTCATAATTAAGTCTTTCATCTTCCTGAATCTACATAATAAATCTACAAATTTACTTCCAGCATTTAGCTCATGCTACGGGTGCTTGAAAGACAGAGCAGGTATTAAATTATTGGACTTCTACAGTAATGGGGGAGGTATCCCAGGAATATTGTAAAAATCCGTAATTTTGAGTGACAAAAATCTCAGTAAATTATGGCAGAAGCACTAACAAGAAAACTGGAACAATGTTTTCCTGGGGAAAAGCACCACAAAAACTTCCTGCCAGGTTTTTGCCCAAAGTGCAGGGCAGACCAACTGACCAGAGATACAGAGCTCGTTTGTAAGGCACATTTTGCTTCCTCACTGAAGAAGACAAGAAGTCTGTACAATGACTATGGACACAGCTGGATAAATGCTCTGTTTCAAGCTCAGGGTGTCTCAAGGATCCCACACTTACCCCCTCCTCGCAAAGGCTTTTTGTTTGGTTTAGATTTCGGCACTGCTGAGGTGGAGGCACCAGACTCTGCTTCTTGCTGTTCAGAGAAGCAGAAAGTGTGAATTTCAGTTAATTTGAGCACATAAACACAGGTGTGACCTGACCAACAGGGTTGTTACCTGATTCAGTTTCAGGTTTCCTTTGTAGCTCTTCCCCTCTTGCATGCTTTCCCACATCGCTATCTTCTGCCTCCGCTTCTCTTCTTCGAGCTGCAGAAAAAATCCAGGACATACAAGATTTCAGAACAGAATCCCCAAAACCAGCTACAACAGACTCATCAAACCCCAAGGGATCCACCTTTATGTGATGCAGTAGCTCTGAGCTTATGGAAGCATTTCCTTCTACACACACCCACATCTTCCCCTTCTCAGTATATGCATGTATGTTCCCCTCCTCAGACTGTGTCTGCAGCTTCTTTTGGCCACTTGATTCTTTAAAGCACTTTGAAAGTAAAACAGAACCAAGTGGCAAGCTTAAATCTTGAGCCTATAAAAAGTATTATTGCACATGACAGGAATTCAATGCACAACGTTCCTCAAAAGAGAATCAGCTACATATTTACATCCCCATATACATTGTCAACAACTCTCCCAGCTCTCTTCTAGAGGAATTTATCCCCAAAAACAAATAAATTAATGGTTAAGAATCACTGCATTTGGAAGGGACCTTAAAGCTCATCTTATTCCACTCAAGGACACCTTCCACTATCCCAGGTTGCTCCAAGCCCCATCCAACCAGGCCTTGGACACTTCCAGGGATGGGGCAGCCACAGCTTCTCTGGGCAACCTGTGCCAGGGCCTCCCCACCCTCACGGGGAGGAATTTCTTCCTAACATCTAATCCAAACAGAAGAGGTGGGATTAACATGCTGATCACACCCACTCCTCTGCCCTGCCCCACACAGCAATCTGCTATTCCTTGTCACCTCAAGCTGCAATTCAAACCCTTAAACTGCAGCAACGCTGAGCTACAAGGGCTCACATTTGTCATTAAGAACAGAAGACACACGTAGGCAGTGGTACAATTAATCTAAATGCCATTAAATCCCCTGCAGCCATTCACTGCACACACAGCTAAGTTCCTGCAGGTTCAGATTCACCTGGGAAAAAACCAAGATCAGGGCCCACAGTGACCCTGGCACACAATTACTTGTGCAGAGGCAACTTCACAGAGGTGAATTACTTCAACATTCCAGAGAAAACAAGCCTCCTGTTTTTGTATCTAACATGGAATAATCATTTCTATAACAGCAGCAAAGTACCTGATGACAAATTTATGAGTTAAAGAAAGAAGCAGTCTCTGGTTACCTGTTTTTGTTTTTCTTTGTATCTTTCTGCTTGTGCATTCAACTCCTCCTGCATCCTCAGGCGAGCTGCTGCCAAAGCTTCCTGCCTTCTTACCACCACATCAGGCTCTAGGAAATTGGGAAAGGGTTTGCAAAGTAAATTCTATATCATCTCCCCAAAGAATTGTAACAAGGAAAGGCTCTCATCTCTCCCTGCAGCTGTTCTGCAGAAAAATCACTGCTTAAATCCAGTTTCCAGCTAATCTTTTACAGTAATTTATATGCTGATTTAAATTTCATCGTGCTTTCATATTTTAAAGTTTTAATTTATTTATTTAATAAGGACAATGATGTAACTAACCCATCAAAAAAATTAACCTCACACTTCTGGGGTACTTGCTTCTATTTCTGAAGGACTTGTTTGATACAAATAAGTTCAGAAATATCACCCAGGCTTCACAGGGATCCCATTTTTACCCAGAGAACTTCTTTTACGCAGAAGGATGAGGCAAACCAGCCCACACTCACTCCTACTCCTTCTGGCAAAGGGTCCTGCTTGTGTCAGTGCTGCAGTGGATTTAACACACTCCACCAGCACAGAAATCACTTACAAACATGACACATCTCTCTAGAGATACCTGGAGGTCTCAGAAAATCTACATTGAGTCACCACTTCTCTTCATGACTGGCCTTTAGGAGAAGTCAAAAGAAAAATTACACCTCAAAAAAGGCAAACATTGCTCTCCCTTTCCCCCCAGCAGCTGAAGGATCTCCCCATTTGTTGGCCTCCTTATATGTTTGCTACCACCCAGTGATGACTGTGTGAAACAACTGTCAGCACTTTCAGCAATTTCACTTCACGGGCAGTTCTGGCAGTTAAACCATGACTTAATTAGCACCACAAAAGAACGGCAGCGGGATAAGGGCACGCAAGGGAGATTTTCTGGGGCCCCACGTTCAAGGTTCCAAAGGGATGAGTGCCAAGCACTCATGGACTTGGCAGATCCACAGGCACAGCCTGTGCTTTCCAGCAGGATCCTGTCTCTGTAGGCCTTGCAACCTGTGCCACGCTCACTGAGATAACACAGGCAGCTACACCCCAAATGTACACAGTGCTGCCAGAGCAGGAACTGGGAAGGACTAATTCGAAGAAAAACAAGGAATACTAATAAAAAAAAAAAAAAAGAATGTTAATCTTTTCCCTTGGGTTTAGATTTAGACGTTTTGGTTTTGTTTGGTAAGTTTGAAAGTAAGTGGTCACATCTGCTTTTAGCCACCATTCCCTCAGCTCCTGCACCACCAAGGGGCAGCTGCTCCCCCGTCCTGCAGTGCCCTGCTCCTTCACGACCCTTCGGGACACAGCCCTTCCTTCAGAACCTTCTAAAAACACTTCTCCCGGCCCAGCTTTTCCCAGCGATCTCTTCCCTCACAGTGGGCGGACGCTGTAATCCCGAGCATCGCTCCCCCAGAGGTTCAGGACCGAACCTCTTCTGAGCTGTGATTGACTCCAAACGCCCCCTGTGTGCCCAGGCAGGGTCAGACGCCCCTCCCGGACCAAACACCGCCCGGGGAGGGCGCGGGGCTTTATTTTACTGTATTTACTCACCCTCCGCCGCCTCAGCCGCTCCGGGGCCGCTGGGCCGTGCCGCCAGGCTCCGGGACACCTTCTGCACCAGCAGATAGACGACGACGGCGGCCAGGAGGATGAACCAGCCATAGCTGGACAGCAGCGACCCCACTGCGAGGGGACAGGCCGGGGGTGAGCGCGGGCCGCGCGAGATCGGGCCCGCCCGGCCCCGCCCTCAGCCTCACCGCCCCACGCCCGCACCCCAGGCCCCTGCTCCCCTCACCCGTGTGCAGAAGCACCTCCAAGCCCCCCCGGCCCAGCGACGGCCCCGGACCCAGCCCGGGCCCCGCCGCGGCCCCGTCGCCCCCGAGCTCCACCACCGCCACCATCGCCGCCGCCTCACGTCCGGCACCGCCCCTGCGCCGGGCACGCCCCTCCGCGCCAATCACCGCCCCGTCCGCCGCCGCCTGAGCCAATCAGCGCCCCGTCCGTCACTGCCTCACGTCCGGGAGCCGCCCCGCTGCGCCAATCAGCGCCCCGTCCGCCGTAGACTGAGCCAATCACCGCCCCGTCCGTCACCGCCTGCGCCAACCACCTCCCCGTCCCCCGCCCCTGCGCCAATCACCGCCCCGTCCGTCATCGCCTCACGTACGAGCGCCGCCCCACACCGCCAATCACCGCCCA
>JAWWES010000018.1:2916201-2953956 GCA_035583135.1 Lophotriccus pileatus | reverse complement strand
ACTGCGCCGCCTGCTCGATGAGCTCCGCCGTGAGCTTCACCATCGCGACAGCCCCGCGACAGCCCCGACAGGCCCCGCACGCCGCCACAGGCCGCGCCGCAGGGCGCCGCGCCGAGCGCCGAGCGCGCCCAGGCCGCGCTGCCGAGCGCCGAGACAGCGAGCGGCGGGAACCGCCCCGGCCCCGCCCCGGGGTGGGACAGACCCCCCGAAAAACACCGCAACAAACGTGTCCCGGCAATCCACGTCTTCCCCATGGGTGGCGCAGACACTCAAGTACCCCCCCTCCCCCCAGGACACCATTCCGGGCATCCCCTTCCTCTGGGGGTGACACAGACCGCCTCCATACCCCTCAAAACCCCATCCCCGGCATCCCCCTCGTCCCCGGGGTGACACAGGCCCCCCCAGTACTCCCCAAAACACCATCCCCGGGGTGACACAGACACACACACCCCCAGTACCCCTCAAAATCCTGTCTCAGGCATCCCTCTCCTTCCTGGGGCCAGCCCCCATGCTGGTGCCCGAGCCGTGGATCACCAAACTCAGTAGGGACGTGGCTTTGCTGTCCGCAGTGCCCCAAAGCAGCACAAAGATGCTACCAGAGGTTCCCTCCCAACTTGTCGTGTTTCCAGGCGCGGATTTATCCACAGAAATCCAGGCAGAGCAGGCTGGGAACCTGCTTCACCCAATAACTGGTAACAAGTGGCCGGTTTCTCCTGTGTGCTCAGCATGTGGAATTCTGTGTTCCATCGCTTGCTGCTCCCCTCCTGCCACACAGCCAGGACAGTGTCCACAACAAAACAGCTCTGGGTGCTTTTCCTCCCTCCAGCAGCAGCTCAGCCTTTGCTCCTGGACATCATGTTGCCCCTAAGCACCTTCCCCTGCAGCGTTTGGGGCAGTTGCTCTGTCACTTCCACAGGAATTCCTGGTCTGAGAGATGCCGTGATGGGCTGGGAACATGACACAGGCTATGCCATGACATTCAGCCTTTATCTGTGAGATGAAATGTGCTTTCAGATGTCACTACATCCCCTTTTACCTGCTTTAGGAATGCAGAGAACAGCAAGGAGGAGCTGGGAGCAGTGCTGGGGGGGATGGGATGGCTCTGCCTGTGTCAGAGGAACTTGGTTCCACGGGGAAGGCTCAGCTGGTGAGGGCTCTGCTTCTGGGTGAACCACAGGGATGGCTGGACTGAAGGTGACATGTGAAGGGAAGCAGGTGACCACCCTCCAGTCCCAAAACCTGCTGAATGTCACCAATCTACTGTTTCTGGAGAAATCTTTCCCCAGCCCTCAAGGTTTCCCTGAGCGAGTTGAGGAAGAAAGATTCCTGTACCCACTGCTATCGAGGGAAGGACGTTTTTCACGAGCCATGACATTTCTGTGAACCCAGAGGAGGTGATAATAGGTTAAACACTGCAGCTACACTTGGCACTGCAGAATGATGGCTCATACTTTTCCTTTGGGAGCTTTTGGGGCATCACCCTGAGCGTGAGCCTGGCTCCTTCCCCAGGACTGCGGCGTCAGAGGGGTCAGCTGGGGCCAGGCAGCTCCTGTGCCCCCTCCTGTAAAACCCCTCACCAAAGCTCCACGTGAAAGCAAGTAGAGCCTGGCTTTGCTAACATCTGCATTTGTTTAAAAGCAGTTAGAGAACAAGAACAAGAGGGAGCTGTCACAAGAAAAAGCCGGGAATTAGCAGCGCTGTTGTACGTGACTCCGGCATCCTGCGGTGGGAAAGGCAACGGAGTCTTTAGTCATTTCAGGCAGTTGTTAAAAGGGGACTCTTTTCAGCCTTCTGGAAAGCAGGTCCTGCCTCTGACAAGGCCAAAGAAAACACGGGGGCTTTCTCCCTCGGCGCAGTGCAGCTGTTTGCCTCAGCCCTGGAGCCGTGGTGGAACTGGAATTGGGAGCAGACAGATCCTGGGGCTCGGATGCTTCACGAGAGCTCCCGACAGCCCTTCCTTTGCAATGGAAAGTCAAAGCAATGGTTTTTAAGATGTGTGTTCCCCACCTGACAACTGCACAATGGCAGATGGCCGTGGCTGCAGCCCCACAGCCAAGCAGCAAACGAGGAGTCAGACTGCACTAAGATTTTCCAGAAAACAGCTATTATAGATTTAGCTTTGGTGCCAGGAGACAATAGAGAAATGAGCTTTAATAAATTGCCTAAATATGCGTTTATCTTGAAGACACAGCCACTTTGATCCTCTGAGCACACCAGAGCCAGACTTAAATAGCTCCAAGCAAGTATTGCAACAGCTTGGAGAAATAATCTGAATTTTATTACTTTACAAGAATGATTTCTGAGGGAAAGGCTGGAAGCTGATGTTGTTGCATAAACTTGATGTGTAGAATTTGTTTCTCTTTCCCTGGCAGGCTGGAAGGCAGAAGAAAGTAGGATAAAGCTGAGGCTGCTGGGGACTGGTCATCTTAAATTGCATTGCTTCTCCCAGTGTGTATTTTAAGTTATGTCAGGGATATAAGAGTAAACATTTTCCTTTTTTTTTTTTTAGCATTTCGGTACATCCAAATATACCAGCAAGCAGTAGTTAGAGGCAGGCTTCTGTGAACCAGAGAACTGAAAGGCTGACACAGTAATCCTGACCCACAGCTCCTGTTTTCTGACTGAGTAACACAGCAACAAAAATGAAGTTTGGTATTTTACAACCACAGGGGCAGAAGACAGGAGCATTTCATCCCAGTCCTGACCTCTGGTTTGGCCCAAGGCTGAAAAGGGAATCCTCAAGCAAGAGAAGGGATCCTTGTATGTGATTAATTTACATTTATCATCTGATAAATGTGAAGACCCACAAGATGCAGGAGCCCACAGCAGCATAACTCTGAGGAGGAACCCCCCTTGTGGAGGGCTCCATTCTTTTCTTTTTCTCACACTTAAAAAGCTCAGTTCCAGATATCCAGACACTACCCTGGGCACTTGGCCCATGGTTAAACATTGCAAAACCAACACGACAAACAAAAGGCTCCACAGCTCCCTCCACTCCCCAGCACACCAGCGGCTCCTCTCCTTCCCCAGACAGCCAACAGGGAACGATTCCCCTGCTGCTGGGAACTGCAGTGGGGAATTGGGGGGCTCAGGATGCTCTGTGTATGAGTGGGAATGGGGAGCAAGCTCTCCTGCCAGCTCTCACGGGATCCCCCACACCAGAGAACACACCCTGCCGTGCCCGAGCACAGCCCCAAACCTCACCAGAGACACCAACCCAGCCTGGCACGGGGCAGGTAAAGGTGAAAGACCTTTATGACAACAACAGTGAGGTTTTAGCAGATGCAGCTCATCTGTTCCTGAGTGTTTCTGCCACGGATGCTCTGGGCTGATCATGAGCTGCTTTGTCCAGCAAGGTAAAGACTCGGGGTGCATCCCTGCCCTGCCGCTGGCTGGGATGGCAGCTGCATGAACTTGGAAAAAGCACAGATTCATTTGTCAGGGGAGATCAATAGTTTATTAACTTAAAAGGTCAGTTCACCAAAGCTCCATCTTCCCTTGGGTTTGGCCCAGGCAGGTGAGGACTGGTGGCAGTGTGGCTTTCCCCTCTTCACCTGGCTGAGCTGAGCTCTAGCGGGCAAGCCCAGGCAGGGCACGTGTCACTGCAGCTGAAACCAAGCAGGGATTATCCCAGCTCCGTGAGGGACTGGTGATAATTCATACTGAGGATTTCATTGGCAAAAGGTTTAACTCATAAAAACTATTAACAATGAAAATCAGAACATGCAGCGTAGGAAAGAGTGTTTACATACGTCTGGTGCAAAGAGTGGCTTTGCAGGGTCAGAGAGGAGAAAAGGAGAAGGAATAAGACATAAAGAGGTACCCCACTCCCATATAAAAAATAGTCCACAGAGAAAAAACAAGGATTGTATAAGTTATTTTTTAAAAATCTGTAAAACAACATAGCCAAGGATATTTTAAACACAATTATATAAACACCACATGACTTACTATTAAGAGAGAGCATGAAAAGGTTTGTTTCAGGGGAGGGTTTTGTAGAATTAAGTTTCCTGTCTGGATCCCCGGAATGTCTCATTTGGGAAATAGATGCCCAAGAAAAATCGCTGCCATGAACAGGAGGATTTTGTGAGAGAGAGGGGTATACCCAGCAAAACGGGGGAAGGATGATGACACAAAATGCCAGAAGAGATTAACTGGGACAGCATCTCGTTTAGAGGAAGGATCTAGCTCGTTCCAGAACTGAATTAATCAGCAACTTACTCGCAGTTCCAGGAGGGAAATACATTTCGTGGTAAGGCTGGTCTGTGTGGACAAACCCCCCCAAATCCCTAAGACCCCCTGTAGGCAGGCGGGTTTTGCCTGCCTGCAGTTCCCTGCCGGGCTGACACACCTGCAGAGCCCCGCGGGTCAGCTCTCGCTTTGGTCCTCGAACCTCCAGTTATTGCCCCCGGCCAGAGGGAAAACAGCGACTGACCGAATCCGAACAGGAATTCCGGAGTGGGCTGTCAGGGCACCGCTCCGGGACCGCCTGGTTCGTCGTTTTACCTATGTACAGAGCCGTCGGCCACGCAGGTTTGTATCGGCTGTCGCCTGGCAGAAAAGGGTACCGAAAAGCGAGCCACGAGCGGCTCTTTCCTCGCAGGCGTGGGAAGTCCCGCGTCCCTTGCGGCGAGGGCTCCCGCCTGCCCCTCGGAGCGGGCGGGTCAGCAGGATTTCTGCCAAGAACCAAGCGTGTGTACATGGATCATGCATCAGTCCCTGCTCACGAGGAGTGTTTGAGAGTATTAATATCACCGCTCGTCTGCTGCTCCCAGGACGTGATCACTCAGGGTACGATCCGATCTCTGCTTAACATATTGCTATAGAAACGCGCTGACAGTGATATTAAAGCTATCAAACTTAGGAGCGAAATGCTTGACAGCACCGTGTAAACTCTCCCAAAGCTGAAAAAATAAACTTTTTGTCCTAAACATTTGGCAAAACTGGGCTGGCAGTCGGTGGAAGTCCTGGATGGACGCAGCCGCTGAACTTTACCCGGCCATAAGACACGTCTGACAGCAGAACTGCACAAACAGCTTCTTTTCACAGAGCTTGTTTGATTTCACCATCTCACAGAAAGTCTTGTCAGCTGGGAGGCCGAGGCGAGGAACAAGAGAAAATGAGAGCAGATTAACATTTTAAACAAACAAACACTGCACGTAACAGGCGGTGCAATTCGTTCCAGCGTTCGGGGAGAGAGAATTGAAAAGGAGTCACTTTTTTTAAGGGCATCTTTCACATGGTTTTAATGAAGGAATAAAGGAGCGAGTGGGAGAATTAGCCCCAAGACTAAACTATAACGAAATACAAACGCTTGGAGGTGTTTGAGCAACAGGCAGCGATCCAGCAGCAATGCCAGGTGAGCCACCTGCCCTCCTCAGCTGGAGCCCAGCCCGCTGCAGCTGTGCCCCAGCAAGCCCAGGAGCTCCAGCACTTTTGGCTTTACACGATGAAGGGAATCCCCCAAACCCCTCATTTTTGCTACCAGGGAGGCACTGCGGTGCCAGCAGTTCTACTTACCGTTGGTACAGGTTTCATTTGTTACACAGGAGCCACCCAGGAGGCTGAAACCTTCCTTACACCGGAGGCAGTTCCCACTGGAGCCCTCGCAGGCTGAGCAGTGATCGTCACACCTGGAGACAGAGACCCTTCTGTGGTCTGAACCATCAACACCCTGATCTGGCCACCCAAAATGGGCTGTCAGCCAGAAAACGTGTGTTCCAGCACTGTGACATCCAGACCAAACCAGAGGATGGGGGAAAATGGCAAATCTGAACCTTGAAAAGTTGTTGAAGCCCGGGGAAAATGGGCTCAGTGGTGCCAGCTCAATGCCCAGTGACATCCCAAAGGCTCTCACCTTGCTGGGAAGATTTAGTGGGACATGAACCTCTCCTCCTAGCAATGTCAGTTAGGGAAAGGACTGTGGGGGGAATATGTGCTGCTCCCATCCATTTGCTCAGGAAGAAGAGCCCAGCAGCTGTGCCTCCTGCCTGGGGACAGTGGCTTGTGGAGACTGTACCTGAAATCCCTGGGAAGGGATGCTGGTCCCTTGCTCCTCCCTGCTGGAGAGCCAGCGCGGGCGAGTGAAACCCCAGGCAGGCAGGGACTGTGTTGCATGTTCCCAAGTCACCTTTAATCCTTCCCTTTTGTGCCTGCTTAAATGAGGCTGAATCCACTCCCACTCCCCACTTGAAGAGCAGATGCCGGAGAGTGGGAGCAAATTGCTGCCTCCTGGCACCTCCCGGTCTCCCTGCGCTGGGCCGGGAGCGGGAACGCTCCTCAGCGTGGCCACGGGGCCAACGGAGCAGCTTTAATTGAAAGCTCCCGTATTTACCCAAACATTAACGTCCCTCCCACACCTCCTCCAGAGAGCCCGGGGCCGGGGCTGAGCCCCTTCCACCATAGCCCTAAGACACCTTGGCTGGCTCCAGCGGGGGAGCTCTTAAATCCACAGGGCAGGGGCGTGTGGGGTCCAGCCCCACGGCTGCCCTGGCTCCCTCACCCTTATTTTAATCTTCCCAGTAAACAGCTCCAGCTGTGAGCTGTTTCTGGCATTACTTTATCATTGCTGACAGTGCTCCTGGTCTTTGGTTTGCTCCTGGCTCTGCTCTGGTCACCCCCCCGGGGTGGTTCCGTACCTCTTGCAGACCTTGTTGGGCAGCCCGTGGCTGTCGGCGGGGTAAAAGCCCTCGCGGCAGGCGGGGACGCAGCGCCAGTGGGGTGCGGGGCCCTCGGGGGTGCAGGGGGTGCAGTCCTCCTCTCCCGGCCCTGTGGGGACAGGGAAGAGGGCAAAATGGCACGTGGGTGATTTTGGAGACAGCGCAAGTGTGGCCACAGCCCCACATAAGATGGGGGGCACCAGTTTGGCTCTGCCTTGCTCATGAACTGTGTTGTGTGTTCCCAAGCCACCTTTAATCCTTCCCCTTGGGACAGGAGCTGGGAAAGCAGAGGACCGCACTCTGACGCCAGCACATTGTGGCTGGACAGCAAACTCCAGTGATGGAGGTGGTATCATTAGAGGCCTTCCATGCACCAGGCTTGAGAAATGGTTATGCAGCAAAAGGAGACGAGAAAGGGCTGGAAAAATAATTGTGGTGGAGTACATTTACACTGACTGGAATAAGAATTAGAAGGGAAGTAATTTTCTTATGGGATTAAGAGCCCGTTCCCTTCCACACTTGCCAACAAGATCAATAAATATTTTGGATTTAGTCTAAGGAAATTGCCCATGTATGATAGAAGAGGTTCACGCCACTGAACACGAATTGTCTAGAGATCATATTATCATCAGATCTATGATGATGTCAAGGGCAGGCGCAAACATTAACAATGGAAAATAATTGGACTTGCAAGAAGCAAGAAAAGCAGGATTTAAAGGGAAGGGGGAGAGGTTTTGGGCAGCTGGGGGAAGGCGGCAGCGGCCAGCCCGGCACCGAGGGGCGGCCGGGATAACACGCCTCAGCTGCCTGACATTTTTATCCGCTGCAAACCCATCTTCCATCACTCCGAGAGGGTTTTATGGCCTCCCCCGCAACCTTATTAAACTAAAGCACCTGGCTTCGGGGAGATCGGGAAATAAAAAACGGCTCCAATAAAAATGCAAAAACCCCCTAAAAACCTTTCCAGTGTGAACTTATACGCTGTGGGATGTGCTGGGGAGTCGGGATTGCTTCCCCTCTGGCACGCTCTGCCTTGGCTCGGGGTGGATATGATGGGTATTTGCTCCTGATGCACAAGGGTTTTGGGGTTTTGCACGGGGATGCTGTGGGGTGAAGGATGTACCTGTGCTGGCGGGGCAGGTCTCGCAGCGCCGGGGCTCCCGGCTGAGGTACATGGCAGGCTGGCACTCGGGCACGCAGCTCTCTCCTGCCAGGCTGTTGGGGAAGCAGAGAGGGTGTTTGCACCCAAAGCCATGGGCTCTGGGGACTCAACACAGCCCCTCTCCAACTCCACACCCCCCAGTGTCCTATGGCAGCCTCAGCCTGCAGCGTGTCAGAAAGCCAGCCAGCGCTTCAGGAGAAATTAAAGTCCTGCCTGGACCAAAGGGATGGCTGCAGGTTCCTTAATTAACTACCCATGAGGAAATAAAATTTTTTTCCCATGGGCAGCCAGCCAGGCTCTCCCAAAGACCTTTTGCACCACTGAGGCTCCCTGGAATCAAAGGAAATTGGTTCAGCGCCGTGGCTGGGCCGGTGCTGCTTCACCATGGCAGGGATGATTTGAAGTCCTGGCTTAAAAGGATATTGAACAATAAAAAACAAGCGCCGTGAGGATTATGTCTGACAAGTGCCTCCACTTGTGCTTTTCCCAGGAAGTAGATAATCTTTTGGCAGTGGGAATTTCTTTGAGTGAGCCCCATTGCTGCACCATGGCTCTGACTCACAGTGCCTGAACACTGCAAACTGCTATGGGATCATACTCCCATGAGCAACTGGGGATGGAAAACAGCTCCTCCCTAGTGGAGCTCTGCATCCCACAGGTGCTGTGGGGCCAGCAGCAAGGGCACCCAGTGTTCCTCACAGGGTCAGGGCTGCCCTGCCTGCACCAGAATTGCTGGGAAACCACCATCCTATATTATCCCCACTCAGCAGGTATATTGGATAAAATTTTCAGCTTGGATGAATCTGAGGGAAGGGTTTCTGCGCTTGCATGGATCGTTCCCACCCTGCCTGGCACAGCTCAGTCTGAGACCAACCCTCCACAGCACTTACCCACCACCCTGGCAAGAGCTGCAGAAAAGGAAATTAAATTGAAATAACGGTTTTCAGTTAAGAGAGGGACACTAATCACCACCTAGTACCATGGAAGCAGGATCCTGGGTCTTTAACTAACTCACTCTCTAATTTCCCATTGGAAATGCCAAATTTAAACTAATGCTGCAGGTATAAACTCGTCCCGTGCTGGTGTTTTACCTGAATCCCTCTTTGCATGCAGTGCATTTGTCTGCTTCGCCAACACATTTTTTACAGCTTTGATGACATTTCAGACAGCGTTTCTGACCTTTCAAAAAACAAAGCAAGGCAGGGAGAATAAAATGCGGACAGTGATTTGCAAGCAGCAGTCAGAGCTGTAAAACCCCACTGCACCCCAGCGCCAGCTGCCCAGGGAGCAGAGGCACATCCACCCCAGTGGATCCCTGCTATTGCAGGTGACCTTATCTGTCACTGCTTGCTAAGAAGAAATACGCTTTGCAAGCAACTAGGATCATTAATTACAGTCCTGTAATTAAGAGCCGAGTTGAGCACCTCTGCTTTGCACCACCCTCCGAACACCCAGAGGTTTTGCCTCCTCCCTTCACCGTGCAAAGTGTGTCAAGGGGGAAACCCAAAAGCCAATACCCAAAAATCAAGGCGTGTTCTCCGCCCGTGGCGCTTAAAATAGAAGCAACCCCTGCACATCCTCATGCCACAACTTGCAAGCGATGGAAACATCCTTACGTTCCTCGGCGTAGAAGCCGGTGGGACACAGCACCACGCAGGTGTTCATCTCCTGGTGGTGGTAGAGGTTCCTCTTGCAGGCCGTGCACTGGGTGGGTCCCCTCCCGAGGCAGCGCTCGCAGCCCTTGTAGCAGCGGCGGCACCTCCGGGCGCCTTTGTCCCCAAAAAACCCCGCGGGGCAGGAGCTCACGCACATCCTGGGGGAGGAACAGAGAGCACCCGGGCTTTGGTGCCACCTCCCGCCTCAGGCACCTGCTGCCCACCCCTCACTCGCAGCACTCGGGGTGTCCCCCAGCCTTGGAGGCAATTTGGGCTCGTTTATTTCTTATTCTTAAGATTTAGGGTGTCTTGAAAGTCATGGGTGTGTAATACAGAGTCAGGGACTCTCTTGTCCCAGCTACAGGTAAACTTTCCCTGTGCCAACCCAAGAGACTGAGGAGTGGAAATCCCAGTTCCAGAAGTGATTTGTCAGCTCAGCTAGCTGTCCCTTGGGCATGGCTAACCCCAGCTGGTGATGCTAGTCCTTATTCTCCAGCATGATTACATGGCCAGGGTCCCCCAGGGCTCTCCAGCACTGTGCCCCCCATTCCACTGTACCCTAATCCAAGGCAGGGATCCCCACACCTCCTCCTCCATCCATTTTATCTCTCATGTCCCTCCCTGTGTGAACACTTATCACCCACACTGAGGTGCAAGACTTGGGGAAAGGTGCTGCTGCTGCCCAGGGACCCCACAGGGACACCCCAGCAGCCCTCACCTGCCAGTTTTCACACTGCCCAGGCTGTAGTGGATGCAGTTCAAGCACTGGTCGGCATTGGGGCCATCACAGCCCTGGTCGCCGCACTCAGGGTGGCACGGACCTGGGTGGGGAGAAACTGGTTCAATGGGGGGGAAAAGCTGAGCATCCCCCAGAGCCCACTGCCAGGATGCCCTGAGCACACCCTCCCTGGACTGACAGATGCTGGGAAAGGGCTGGAGATCCTTCACCTCTTATCCTCTACCTACTATATTATAAATTTTATCGTATCTATCCTATGGTGCTGCAGGGCTCTGGGTGCTCATCTCTCCTGCAGTTCATCCTTCCATGTATGAATCCCAGCCACCCTCTGGCTGAACACTGGTGCAGAAGCAGTTTTGAAAGAGTGACCTGCTCCTCAGAGACCAGCAGGGACACCCGCCCCTGCCCATGGCAGAGGAGGGAAGGTGGGCAGAGCTTTTTTTACCCCTCAGACAGCTGCACCACCAATTTGTGGCAGGAGCACTGGGATGGGGCCTTTTCCTACCTTCTAATTTCACCATCCTGCTGGCCACAGACACTGCTCCTCCCAGCCTGCCTCAGCCCCAGGCAGGATCAGCCCTCGTGGCTCCCCCAGTTTATCAGGGTTTGCATTTTCCCAGGCACTTTGGAGGGGACAATGTGGCAGCTCACTCTGACACTTACCTGCATATTCCTCCTCCTCCTCCGCCACCTCCACCTGGCTCTGCAGGAAGGCGGCTCTTGATGGCTCCATCTCCGATGTTGGCACTTCCAATGACCTCCCACGGGACTGGGGCCCACCCAGTGCAGTGTAGGGATGCTCAGCTGTCCCGTAGAAGATGAGGCTCCACTCCTTCAGCTTCCCTGTGGGGCAGGCACAATGTCACCCATCCTGCTCCCTGCCTCGCTCCGCCCTGCGGGACCCAGCTCTGGGGGGAAGCAGGAGGAGCATGGACTGGACCATCAGGGCATCACCACCAGCACAGCAATGCAGAAGAGCAAACAGTGAACACCCAGAAATGCTGAGGAGCCCCTGAGCTCCCAGCCCACACAAAAGCAGCTGTGTGGGCACCTACAAGGGATTTTTAATTCTATAAATCATCTGACGAACTGCAGCAACACCACGGCCTTCATGTCCAACACTGGAGAGAGCCAGTAACTTCAAAAGCTACACAACAGAGGATTATTTCTGTCTGACAAAAGCTGCCTGGCACACACTGGATTATTTCTTGCTGCTGTTGCTCCAGCCATCCCTTTGCCTGACATATCAGAGGTCTGAGCTTGGCACCCCTCGAGACACTGTGGGAGCCACCAGACTGTGGTGCACCTGGTAGGACCCCCCCAAGGCCTTATAACCACACCAAGACCCTCCACGATCCACATGGCTTTGAGGAGGGAGCCCAAAAATGCTGCTGCTTCTTTCCAAGGCTGTTTTTCTTTCAATTCCCCATCAATGCAAGTCACTTCATGCCCATGCCGTGCTCGGCTTTAACTCCTAATCCCTGTGTTTCCAGGAAGGGCTTAAAATTTCCAATACCCAAATCCCTTTGGCTCTCCCCAAGGGATGAGAGGACCCACCTGCTGCACTGAGCAGCACCAGTGTGGAGCCTGAGAGGCAGCTCAGCCAGGGAAGTGCTTCCAACTGAAAGAATTAAATTTGCTTTAAATCTAAAATATCCCACGTGGAGAAAGCCTGGGCTGCACGGGGCTCATGTGGGGATGCAGCAGTGCCAGCAACAGGACACCCATATTATTTAATTGGTATTAAATTAACCAATTTAGTGGTATTAAATTAACATTTAATAACAGTTTCTGCTACGAGCTGGGAGCATCTTCCCTCTTTTTCCTCCCGCTTTGCCCTCTCTGCTTCAAACCCAGTGCAGACCCTTTGAGGGGGTGACTTAACGTGCTCCTTTTCATTTCATTTTGCCACGCCAGGTAAAGCTTAGCCCTGATGCCCTTGAGGGGCTCAGAAACACCCACCACAAACTGTAAATACTGGGGAAAAATCAGCTCCGTGGGCGCTTTGCTGCCGCTCTCCGAGTTCAAAAGATTTTGGGTGAAGGCAGCAAACAGAAACACTTTGTGCTCAATGAACCAACCCCCCACGTGCACCTCCCGCTAGAAAGTCGCGTGGGAGAAATTTTTTAATATACTCCTGGCTTCCTATCAGTGACTGGGCGGATTTAAAACCCCCACAACACACGCCAGCCCTGGGCAGGATTCTTCATGCCCTGCTGCCACCAGCCAGCCAGGCGGCTGCCCCTTCCTGGTGGGGCCAGATCCTGCCAGCACAGCTCCTTTGCTGGAGGAGGGGGGACACAGGGACATGCAGGGGGCCAGGCTGAGCCCAGCCACCCCCTGCCAGCACAGTGGCAGCCCGGGGAGGATGTCTGTCTGTCTGCAGCCTGAGGGGCATCGTCCCCTTGCGCCGTTGCACAACCAGCCCACGCGCCAGATGTCCCAGCAGCGAAGCAAAACAAACAAACAACAATTACAGCTCTTGGGTTTCCTCGTTTTGACTCATTACGGTTTAATTTTGGAAACCTGGCTCTCGGGTGCAGCAAGTTTTGCTGCTACTGGGAGAGAATCCACTCCCGGCTCAGCCAGACCGGCAGCCTCCTGTGTTCAGGGCTGACATTTTCCTCCCACTTTTGAGAAATTTGGGCAACACCGTTTTGCTGGAGACCACAAAAACTCACAGCCAAGTATACAGCCAAGGGAAATAGCCTGCAATGAGCTTTGGGAGCCAGAGGAACTGGTTGGGCTCTGGGGGGTCCTCACCTTGCACGGCAGGGTTGCGCACTTGGGACGGTGTGTCGTGGATCTCCAGGGTCCACTCCCCCGCCGCCCGCTCCCCCCAGCAGTGGACGGTCATGAACTCCCAGCCCTTGAACCCCTCGTTGGAGTGGTCGAACACCCTGCAATGGTAATGCCACGCACCAAAAAATGTGACTCTGGATGTTAGGTTTTATCGGAAAAGGCAGATAGGTGATTAAGGATTAAGATTAGGATTAACGATTCCTTGCACACACCCACCCTTGCATGGAGCCCTTCTGCAGCTGAGACCTGGGCATGCCCCCACCTTGCCAAAAAACCCTGAGGAAACTCGCAGCAACCCCCCCAGAGGACACATCCTGGCTCCGGCCACTCTTACCTCCTGGCGAGGAGCTGCGACCTGGTTCCTGCTGGAGACACGAGGCTGATCTGGAGGTCTCCCCGGCGCGGGTGGGAGATGCTGAGCCTCACCACGACGTGCTCCAGGTACAGCACGTGCTGGTCACGGTGCTCAGCGCAGCCGCTGCTCAGGGTGCTGGCGCGCAGCACGTGGTCGGCTCGGATGTACCTGCCAGGGACGGGCAGAGCATCTTCATGGGGACAGTTCCCAGCAGCACGGACACCCAATTATACTTGAACCCTAAGTCTCCTACTGCTTCACAGCAACAATTATCTCCTCCTCCATTGCAATTCCCAGTGTCCTAGCATGGAAATTTGCTGAGTTGCTGGAGGGGTTTGAACTGCTCTGAGGATCTGTGCCTTATGGGCTGCAAGGGCACTGCTTTATTATAATTAGCAATGCAGTGCTCCTCTTTGGGCTGTAATTAGTGTCTGTATCAGATAAATAGCTTCATGAACACACTTGGCTCCACATTCATTCCTGTTTTGCATATGCAAGTCTTCCAGAGACTTTTCTGATTAACAGTTCTCTCACTGTACAACTGGGCAGTGGTAAATCAGGAGGGTCCATTTGGTCAGACCTGTGATCCCCCCTTTAACCTAGCAGGGACTGACCTACCAAGGATGAGATGTGAACCTAAGCTGGTTTGAACCTGAAGCCAAATTCAAAGAGACCCTAGACACTGGAAATTTGGAAACCTTTGCAACAAAGCACCAGTTTTTGGTCTCTTCAATCGAAAATGTTGATGGAAGAGGGTGGAGAGACCAAGACACCACTGCTCACGTAGGATGCAGAAGGCAAGTTGGGCTTGATCTCTTACTATCAGCCCTCAAAAATTCCATGCTGATCACCCATGTGGGAAGTGAAACTGGATGGTGTGGATCACTTTGACCACAAAATCCATGAACATCATCTTGTCCGCCCATGGACTTGTCCCAGCCACCATGATTCCTAATTTCCTTTCCCAATGTTGAGACCAGAGCTGAGCCTTTGCATTGTAAGAGCCAGCTCCCCCAACACTCCTTCCAAGCATCTGCATGCCCTGGGAGAGCACCCCACTCCACCCCACCCCATAACACTCACTTGGGCACTCTGTCCAGGCTTCCCACGCAGACGTGCTGGGGAGGAACCATCTTCCACTTCTTGGCTTCCACCACAATAGCGTCAGCATCCACCAGCCCAAAGCCATATAGATGGCTAACTAGAAAGAGAGAAGACTCAGAAATCCACTGCCTTCCAAGCAGGGCTCCTCCTCAGTGCTTGGTGGAGCATCCTCCAACCATGGGGGAAGGCACAGAGTTGACTCCATTGCTTCAACACACGGAGCTCATCACCCTGTTCAAGTTACACCCCAAATCCACATTGGCACGATGGAAAACCCATTGCTGGGAGCAGGAAATGCTCCAACTCAGGAGAGCCTCCACCAAACAAAGCTTCCAAACCTCCACCAAGCAAGAGTTCCAAGCATCTCACCCCATGAATTACTGCCCTCTCCTCACTCCAGCCTGACGGCGGGAGCCCCCAAGGAAGCCGACAGTGGCCACACACGGTGAATCCTCCCCATAAACAAAGCTCTGAGGGCCTTTCTTTTCCCTGGGTTGTCCCTTTTCACCGTGCCACCTCCACCCCCACCTCCTCTCACCTTTGTGCCCCGCGCCGTTGGTCTTCCAGTCAGGTGCTCGCAGGTGCCCCGGCCGCGAGGTTTTGACCAGCAGGTGCTGGACGTCCCTCCAGGTGAGCAGGGGGCTGCAACAACACAGGGCTCGTGGGATGGCTCTGCTGCTCCCAGTCTTCCCAGCAGCAGCAGGGACCCCCCACTGGGTTAAGAAACCTCCAAAAAATCTCTTTCCTGCTCAAAAAAAAAAAAAAACACGAGCAAGAATTGATGATGATTTAAATGCTGACACCCTGCCTGGAGGTTGGTCATCACTTGGGGTGCCCCAGCAGAGGTCGATGCCCCAGGGAGAGACTCCACACGTCCACAGGCGTTGCAGGATTTGCTCCTGGATAAGGCAATTTAGCTCTCATGCTCTGAGGTATAAATGAAGCAAATCAGGAGTGTTTTCCCCATTTTCATACAGGAGATCAGGAATGAAGCACATCCTGAGGCAGGGTACTGGGCTCAGCAGCTCGTTGATACATGATGCTGAGCAAACCTTCCCTTTATAGCAATAACAGCAAAAATTGCTGGAAAAATCCCTGGGTTGCTCATTTTACGGAAAAATGAAATCCGAATTGTTTCCACTTCCCCCAGACTGGGTTTGCGTGAGGTTTGTGTGTCCAGAGTGCTGGACACCAAGTGCTCTGTGCTTCCCAAGACCCTGGCCCAGGGATATTGCTGAAGAATTTTCCATGCTTTTCTTACAGTCAGTTCTTCAGCATCAAGAGCTGGGATTTATATTGCTCTCGAGCAACATTTAAGGAAACAAATTCAATTTATTCTCTCTTGTCATAATGGAGTGCCTGAGCACCAAGCTCTCGTGCTTAATGTTGCGTTTTATGCCTCAGCTAAACAATTCAAAAATTACATCTAAAGCTTTTAATATACTTGTAATGAAAACGGCATCTCCGGAAATGTGTTCACCCGACCTGGGTGTTGGGATTAAACCAGAGGAGGAGGACTGGAGCCACAATCACCGTCCCTGGATGAGAGTGCAGTGCTGCCCTGAGGCTTATTCCCAGACTTAATTTTATTTCCACTCCATAAAAATAATAATAAGCTCATGAGAAGATGCTCCATGAAGCAACACAGGGATGCCCCAGGGCTGTTCCTGGGCTGGGGGACCACGACGGAACCAGGATGGGACTGGGATGAGACCGGCATGGGGACAAGAGGAAAAGAACAGCTTGTTTGAACCAGGGAGTGTGTCACTGTTGGTCAAGCTGTGTGAGTTTTTGACATTATGCAAAAGTAGTCATTTACCCCCAGAAATGCAACACTGGCTCAAAACCATGAATTCTATGGACATTTCCCATTTTCTGTGATGTTTTCCGATATTTTTTTCTGCAGGAGGGATTTATAAAACTCCTGTTGGAACCTGCTGTCAGCAGTTTCAACGCACCAACCGAAAAGCCTGACTTATCTCACCAACCCCAAATGTTCAACAGATGAAGAATTAGATCAATAAAACACCGGCGGGGAGATGCAAAACAACAACGCTGTATCAAACCTCGCCAAAAAGGAGCCATTTAGAATAACTTTGTCTTATTTTGAATCACTCCAAAGGTAAAAAAAACCCCATTTTGTTTCTTCCTGGGTTTGCTCACCGGGTACTGAACATGGAAACATCCCTCCTGGCGAGGTAACACTTACTTTGCCTCCAAAGCCAAGGCGATGATTCCCGCGACCATGGGGGCGGACACGGAGGTGCCGGTGTGGCCGTCAGTGCAGCGGTGCCGGAGATCTGTGGTGACCTGTGGGGAGAGGAGCTGCAGCTCCCAAGGTGCTCCCAGCATGGGCACTACCCCATCCAGCACCCCAGTTTTGCTCGGGATGCTGCCAGAGCAGAGCTGAGACTGCTGGTACCCAACCCTTGCCACGGCTCACGGGCCATCATGGTGCCCAGAGCACCCAAAACGGGCTGCAGGTACATTTGGTGCATGAGGAAACACCCCTTCTTACATTTCCCTTTTCTAAAGGGGCAAAACCTATTTGAACAGGGGGGAAAAACCATCAATTTTGTTGTGGTTCAGCTGGAGGAAAAGGCAGATGGAGCAGTGTGATCAGGGCAGAGCTGCCCTGGCTACACGTATATGGGTGCACGTTGAGCTGTGCCATGTTAAATGCTTTTCTTAAAACCTCCAGCTCCTGATTTTTGGCAAGAATTTCCATTTGCATAGGGATAAAAAAAAGCTACTTCCAGCTCTTTTGTTCCGGGACAGAGCACAATGTTTGGGTACCAAAAGCTTAGAGAGAAGAAGTGGGCCAAGAAATGCTCCATTGGTTACATTTTTAACAGGCTTCTGAGTTTTGGGTTAATCTGGTGATTTCTGGAGGGCAAGGACATACCACCCAGTTCCACCTCAAGGTGCCCCTGAAATCTGCTTTTTTTTTTTCCCAGCAACGCTCCAGTAGCACTGGACATGCAAATGCTACCCAGTGCCATGAAAATGGCATTTGGATTTTGTTTTCTGGCTGGAAATTCGTCTTTTAGGTGCCAAACCCCCCACTCCTGAATGCAAAAATTAATCGACTTGTAAAAAAACCAAACATTTTTTGTCAAAAAACTCATTTGGGTGGAAAACTCCCTTCCCAGCTCGGATGAGGTGCCGTGATGGTGGGTGATGCTTCACTGCCCGAGGTTCAGATGACGCACAAGGATGTCAGTAATGAACAGCCTTGGTGTGACAAGAACACAGCAGCTCTTGGGACAGGGCAAATACAGCCTGGGAGGCAGGAAAGCTGGTCTGATTCACACATGCACACACTTTCAGGCAATTCCTGACCTCCAGAAAGTCTCAGCTGTCCATTTGGGGCTGCCACATCCCTACCAAATGCCTCCATCCTCCTTCTTTTTTCTCTCTCAGGCTAAAAATCCTCAAAATTATCTTTTTTTTTTAAAACAAGGGACAGTGAACAAGCGCTTTGGGGAACAGGTAAATATTTACAGGGATATTTTTGCAAACCTCCAGCCCTTTCACCCATTTACCAGGGGAAACACCACATCCCTGAGCTCTTCAGGACCAGAGCAAAAACCCACTGCGGATCTAAGGGCAAGGCCTGGCTCTTACAGGTGGGCCATCACCCACAGCCCAGCCACGCAGAGAACATCCAGGGGGTGCTGCCCCACTCAGCGTTGGGGTAAAACTCACTATTTTCCGCTCGTAAAAAGCCCCGCTGCTGTAGGTGGTGGCGAGGGTGGAGGCACATTCCTCCAGGTACCAGGGCTTGTAGCCGTTCTCGGTGGTGCTGCTGATGGAGATGGTGTAGATGCTGTTGGTGTAGCCGTCACAAGAGCAGTAATCGCCCTCTCTGCCGCCGTTCCCCGACGCCCAGACGAAAATGGACCCCAGTCCCCTGCGACCCTGTGGGCAGAGAGGGGATGGAGGGTTAGAGGAGGTGTTTGTCCAGGATGAAAGGCCATCTCGGCACAGGGAGGAAGGGATAAGTTTGATTTTTGGGTCTGGATATAGGATTTGGTGAGGGTGGAAGGATGGATCCCATCCTGCTCAGTGCTCAACCCCCTGGGTCAGTCCCCACACATGCCCCGCCCTCAGCTCAGCCAGCCCCAGTTTACAGGCAGTAATTCCCCACAAGGATGGGAGAGCCTCCAGCAATGGGATTTTGACATTTTCCTGAGGGAAAACATCTTGGGTACTGAGAGTCCCCGGACCAGGCGGTAACACCTGGTTCTATGAGGAACTGGCAGGAAACCCCTCAAAACCCACATCTCCCAAGCCCACAAAGCACCTCACGAACCACCCCAACCACCAGAAACCTTTCCCCGGCTTATTCTTTAGGTTCCCTTTGTTTGTTTTTTATTTTTTAAATCCCCATCACTTGGCAGGAACATCTGATGGAGCCATCCCCACTGGGCACAGCTGTGGGAGCCCACTGGGAACTGGGGAAGGCGGGAAGGCTGCACCAGCTACCCAGACCTCCCTGGAGCCAGGGAAAATCCCAGCTGGCAGTGGCAACCATGATGCCAACCAGGGGCCCCTAATGAAGCCGATGTTACAGGGGCAAGCCCTGTTCTCCATCCAATCCACCACCGGGACACCCAGGAATAACCCAGCCCTGCGGGGGTTTGGAAGCAAGGTGCCGCCATCCCCCAAAAAAGGCGGATTTTTGGTGATCCAAGAGGGTTAGGGGCAGGAAATGAAGTGGCTGGTTCTCTTCCGTGCCCTGTAAGGCAGGGTTCTCCGGGGAGGATGGCGCTCTGCCGGGCTTGGCAGGCGATGGAAGACACGGCGGAGCAGCCCCGTCCTCCCCGCGGCTGCTCCTGCCACCGAGAGGTTTCGGCGCTCGCCTGGGCAGATCTGGTATTTACCTCTCTCCCACTGCTCTGCAGCAGCTTCCTCCACAAAAAATAATAAAAATAATAATAACAAAGCAGCTTTGCTCTGGAGGAATTCGCTGGGATTTATTGTGGGTTTTAAGCGCCGGGGGGAGCGGGATGTTTATTACCTGTCTCGCCCCCCCTCCTGGGGCAGAGGCTTTCTGAGCTGACCCTGCCTCTGGATACACAGGCTAAGTCAGGCTCCTTCCCCACTTTATGAAAGTTTTCATTATCTGGGCTGCCTCCCAGCCAAACTGGGTGGGTATTTCCCTAGCAAAGATTAATAGAGCTGTCTGGAGCTCTGCAAGAAAACGTGCAAATGCCAAGGGAATCATTGCCCTGCTCTGCGTCATGGAGAGCTCGACCCAGCTTGCCAGCCCACCAAGCCTGCTGCTGGCATCTCCCACCCTGCTTTCCAGGGTTTCCTGGATATCCAAGGAGGCAGCATCCCAGCCCATGCACTCGGCGCCAACAGTGACCATCCAGCTCGCCTATACAGAAATCCACCCACCTCCAAGGACAAGTCCCACTGCATGCAACCCAAGCTTCCCAAATCCCTAATCAGAGGAATAAAACCAGGCACCAATTGCTGAAGCAATGATTTCAACTGAGATCAGAAGACAGGGAGCCCAGACCTCCCTTGCATCCCACAGCCAGAGCGTTGCCCCCGTGGGAGCTGAGAGTGCTCCTCAGACCTGATCCAAACCCACATCCCCACGGGGCCCAGGCAGGAGGAAACAGGGTTTGGAGCCAGCACAATCACATGAGGACATGAACAGGCACACGAATGATACTACAACAGTACACATCTAACACCTGACAGCATTCCGAGAGCTCACTGTATATTGCAGCTCCCTCAGACGGGAAGAAATCCACTCTTTCCCTTTGCTCTCAAACAAGGAACTACCAAGATTCCTGCAAGCACACCCCAAACACGCAACTTCTTCATTTGCCATCCTCCTAAGCCAACACCATGCTAGAGAGGGGGCTCCTTGCTGATATAAAACCTGGATCTGAGCATCATTTAAACCAGGGAATCCCTCCCCGGCCAAGGTGGGGATGATCCAGCTCACCCCAGCAGCTCATGGTTGGCTGTGGGATGCACAGCATCTCCTGCTTCCACAGCACTGCGGGGCCTGGGTGTTTGCCCAACAGCACTCCATGAGCCACCAGGATAAATCTCCCCTCGTTAGCTCGGGAACTAATAAAGTGTGGCTGGAGGAACAAGAAACAAGTTGATAAATTACTCCAGCGCAGTCCTATCGCTAATAGATAAAGGTTATTTTAATGTTTCCATTAAAAACTCAATTTTAAGGATTTATAACTCAGTTACAGCTGTTTGCTCGGGCTAAAGGTGGTGGTTAACTATCTCCTTTCAGCTTTCCTTGTTATTTAAGGAGAAGAAGTTGGCAATTAAGAGCTGTGCACGCAGGATAGCAGGTGCCACAAACACCAGTGGCAGCTGGGGGACAGGGGTGTCCCCCGGGAGACAAAAAGAAGCATCCCAAAACAGTGGGGCTGTGCTGGGCAAGGACCCTGCTGCCGCCCATTTGCTCCTGCATGGAAAAATAAGGTCTAAAAAGCAGCTTGTTCGCCCGTATTTACACGGCGTGAACTCCCCAGCACTTCAATGGATTCCTCGGCAGGCTCACCGCCCCAGCAGGAAATCAAGTAAACAGTGGGAAAAACACTCCACCCTATTTTTAGATAAGAGACAGGCTGCTCACCCTGGCCTGTGGCCGTCCAAAATCCTGGCATGGTGTGAGAAGAGGCAGCAGAGGAAGGAGTGGAGGTAAGGGTCAAAGTGGGGGGATTCCCAGCCCAGGCTGGGGCTGCTGGTGGCAGAACTCCAACCCCAGATTCTCTGAAGCACCCAGGGAATAACACCCAGTGTGGAGCCCTGAGCCTCCGTCACACTCATCCACAGCACCCACTGAGCTGCCAAGAAAGGTCTTTTTCCTGATGCTTTTAGCCAATATTGGGCATTATTTAAGAGCTTAAAGAAAGAGAAAGGCCATGGCATCCCCAGCAGGGACTGATTGACAGCTGTCAATCACATGTGGTGCTGGTTGAACTTTCTTGCTGGAGGATTTCAAGAATAATAATCCATTGTTGGACCCTGTGGTGGCACCCGTGTCCCTGCCCAGCTGTGACTCAGCTGCTTGCTCCGGGTGGAAAACCAGGGAAATGCTTAATGTGATGGAGACCTCTGGGAGAGGACACCAGGGGCCTAGGGAGGGTGGAGGAAGGGGCTGGAGATACTTGGGGGTGTCCACTTCTGCCCATGCCAGGATCCAGGGAGGACATTTTGAGGTACAAAGTCACACCCCACCCCCCCCAAAAGAACCACTCTGGGTTTCTCATCCCGGCAGAGCTCTGCAACACAACCTGGGGCCTCCCTGCTCTGCCAGGGCTCTGCCCGGTCGCCGGTGCTGCCGGGCGCTCCCACCGGGGCCGGCCATGCCGAGGGGTCCCACCATCGCCAGGCACCTCCCGCCGTCACCACCCTCGGCCGCCAAATCCACCGGAGCTCTTAGGGACGCCGGGGAAAACTAGGAAAAATTAGAGATGGTTGGCTTTCCCCCACCCCTCCCCAGCCCTAGTGCTGGCATTGCCTCAGGGGGCCGAGCTGCCCATCCCCGCGCCGGACCCCGGGGCCGGCCGCGGCCCTGGCACGCGTTCCCACGGGACAGGAGGAGGAGGGCGAGCGCATCTGGGCGCTGTGGGATCCACACCTTTTTAATGCCTTGCTCAAAAGCCTGTTTGGCCAATAGACCAGGTCCATCAACTGTCTTCCCATCATCATCTGGCCCCCAGCTCGCGCTGTAAATGTCAATGTAATCGGGTCTGATGCCAAGCGACTTCGCTTCAACAACATCTGTTACATCTCCATCTAACATACGAATGCCTAAAAGCACAAAAACATCAGACATTAGGGCTTCACGGCGTGGATGACAGTGTGAGGATTGCAATCAAAGGGCTTTGTTAGCGGCGGCGGAAACCACGCAGCTCAGGCGCGCCTGGAATAACTTCAACCCGCGGCCCTGCATGCCAACGAGCCTGGCAGAGGGATGCTGGGGAGCTGTTTGGGAAGTGCTCTGTGTTGCTGGCTTCATGGCAAGGGATAGTTGGGGGGGAGGTTAAAATTCCCTTCCCCTCCGTTGGTAGGGAACAGGTGGTGGGAGTGGAACTGCACTCCCCAGTGGCAAAAGCCCCCCACTAAAAACCTTTTTTCCCCTCCGTTTTAGTTCATTAGCTAACACATCTCTCCACTTGGAGGATATTGGAGTTTCCTGATCACTCATGACCACCCAGCCTCAGGCACATTGGCGGGGTGAAGCCTCTCCCCTTGAGTGGGGATGAGTGTGACAGTCCCCAGATCCCATCACTGCCCAGCTGATGCCAGCACTTCTCCAGAGTGGGAGAAGCCCCAGGCTGTGGTTTGCACAGCCAAAATCAGAGCCAGGACCCCAACCCAATGCTGAACAATGCCACCTGGAATAAGCCTCACTTCCAGTTGGGAATGTCAGCAGGCACCAGTCAGGGTGCTCACAGGCAGAGCCCCTCAGCCATGGTGGGATGGGCTGGGGGATTGCTGCACACCCCCAGCCTCCAACTGCTGAATTAAGAGAGTACAGCCCGCTCTGCTCTCCATCACCCTTTCCCCACAGGATTTCCCCTCTGCACAGTGGCTGGAGGGTGCCAGGCACCCCAATGGGCTGCCCAGAAACAGCCCTTGCAGGAAAAGAGATGCTGGAAATTTCAGCATCGTATTTAGTCAGGCAGGGATAGCCTGGTTTATAAAAATGCATTTCCCCTTCCACATGTATTTTGTCTTAAAGCAAACAAATGCAGGCAGATGTCATTCCAGCTGCAGCTGCGCTCTGGACACCAGTCAACTCAAATATCTCTTTCTGACGCTGTCCCCAGTCAGCCAAAACCAAGCTTAGAAATGTAAAACCAGGGAGCTGAGCACTTCCCCAAAAATTCCTCTTTGCCAACAAGAAAACAGGAGGAGAAGGGGTGAAAAGCCGAGCCTGATGCCTGAGCTGCGCTCAGCTGTGGCACAGCAAGGAAAACCAGCTGAGGGATGGGGCCTGTGCTTGCTAAATGTGGGCATGTTCACCAGCAAGCCCAAAATCAGCCCAAAGCCAACCCAAAGCCAGCCCAGAGACAACCACCCGCAATTCCAGACTCCCTGGTCAAATAATGGGGAGCAGGAGGGAGCAGGGATGGATGCTGCAAAATAAATGAGCTTTGTGTCACACAGGGAGCAATACCAACCAAAAAAGTGAGAGCTCGAGGAGAGGGAAAAGGAGGAGGAATTGCAGGAGCCCTTCGCTTGAGCAGTGATGTGTTTTGCCCAGAGCAAATGAAAAGCAACGCAAGGGCGCTGAAGAGCAGCCGGTAAAATTAGATGGGAGCTCTCCAAGTGTGACAAATAGGCTTCCCCAACAAGTTGTGCTCATTAATCGCTGCTTTATTTGTGTAATCCATCTAAAAATCACTCTCGCTGCAGCTATAGCGTGTTTTCCTCCATGATCCCCAACTTGATCTGCCTCAGACTCTATTTTTCCCCTTTGCCTGTTGATGTTGCGGGAAGCCCCTGGCCCCCAGCCCTCTGCCAGGTGCCTTGTCTCACTCAACACCTCCCCAGCACGCCCCTGGGGCAAGGCACTCGTTAAAGGGAGCAAATTAAAATGAGACCCATAGGTCGTCATAAAGTCAACAAGTAAAGCTCGTCTCCACCAGCAGCTGCAGAGAAATGGGCTTGAAAAGGAGGATGAAGCGAATGGCTTGATCCTGCAGGGCCCAAAACTGCGCTAAACCCCACCTGGAGCTTTGCCTTGCTCAGGTGCTGCTTGGTGTGTGCTTGGAGGTGGGTTTTTAGGGGCAAGAAACCTCCAATAAACAAGAAGCCATCACATGTGCAGGAGACAGAAAGATGGGATGGGATGATGTGCCCCTGCCAGTCCCCCATTCACCCTCCCTGGGATTATTTTTGCCCTGTGGGGACTCTCCCCACGCAGGCAACCACTGGAGGTGCTTGGCCAGAAGCAGGATCCCCGTCGGCACTGCTCCCCTGCAGACACAACCCCAAAAAAAGCTGTTTCTTACACAGCCAGAATGAACAAGACAAGAGAAGTAATTAAGTCCCAAATCCACCCCATGGCACTTGGGTCCACGCTCCCAGCACTCACTTCTCCCAGTGCTGGGCTGGCAGGAGGGGCTGCAGTAGAAACCCCTCTCCTGTTCCAGCCATGCCAGCAATGGGGCTGAAAGCCCCGGGGCAAGGACCCAGCTCCAGGTATTTGTCCCCTGCACAGTCCCACCAGCCATGTAGATGGGACACTCCTACCCCGACTAAGACCCTCATCTCCCCAGGGATGTCATACCCCTTGGCTTGGCCAGGACTGCCCCAGGTCAAACAGCTTGGCTAATGCAAATGAACTCTGTGATGCTAATCACCACCAGGATCTGATTTGGTGATAAAGATTCATTTGCTTCCCGTGCTTTGTGTTATTTGTAGGACTGTGTAAAAGTTTCACCCCTATAAACAGCTCCAGCCCCACACTTCCTTGGTGTTTTTCCCACGAGGGTATTTCAGGGGTCTCTCCAGACCTCCCCACTCTGAGCAGCTCATCTGCAGATATTAACCCCACAAATGAATGACTTCAGCTCTGAAGCTCAACCAGCACCACGGACCACGGCAAACACGGCCGTCCTAAAGGCAGACCCCCCTGAGAGCAGCTGTGGACTTTTGGGGGTGAAACCACCACACCCTCACGGCAAGGATGCAGCCCAAGCAGAAAGTTTCCACCCCAAAATACGCGGAGCCAGGGTTCCTTGCACGCCGTATCACCCATCCTCCCCCAACACCCCCAGGGTCCCCTGCAGCCGAGGCATCAAGGAGGAGACTCTCCTGGCAGTATTTGGGGGAGCAGCCTCCCACTACCCACCCCGGGGAGCCCATCAGCGTGGCCAGGGTGGCCACAGTGCCTCGGGGGCTGGTGAAGGGCAGGGAAGTGCAGAGGGGCAGCCTCACCTCCGATGCGGGCGTTGTAGGCGATGCCCACGATGCAGTACGAGTTGTTCGCCGCCGCCGCCACCTCTCCCGCGCAGCGAGTGCCGTGTCTGCAAAGAGAAACCCCCCCATCAGCCAGTGTCCATGGCAAAGGCTCCCTCCAGCCACCCCAAAACCAGCATCCCAAAACCAGCACCCCAAAACCAGCACCCCAAAACCAGCCTTGAGGACAAAGCAGAAGAAAGTGCCCCAGGAGATGGAGAGTCCTTACCCAAAACCCACAGCAAGTGCTGTGGGTACAGGAAACTAATGCCAAAAGCAATTTGCTGTTTGTATTTTGCACCTAAGTCTAATCTGTTGTTTGCATTTTACACCTCGATGCAACTTGTTCTTTGCATTTTGCACCTAAATGCAATTTCCTCTTTGCATCTTGCACCTTGATACAATCTCCTCTTTGCACTCCTGTTTCCTTTACGCATGTACCCATCCCACTCTTATTTTTCATTTATTTGAAGCCCCAAAAGTGTGTCCAGGGTTTGCCATCTCAGCCACCCATCCTGACTTTATGTGGTTTAATCCCCAGCCAGGGCAAGGAAACCACCCACCCCACCCACTTCAGTGCTATAGTTTGATTGCTCAAGGGTCCATTAGCAATTGGCACCGGCTGGATTCGCGCTAAGCACAGTGACTGTGCAAATCCCATAACCCAGCCTCCTTTGCAGCACTGGGATGGGGAAAGGCCACAGACCTGGAAGACACCCCAGGGAGGACACCCAGCCCCCAGGACCCCACAGACCCCGGCCCCATGGCAATCAGCATCACCTACTTATTCTCATTGCTGGCATCGTAGCGTGGAGTTGGGTCGTGATCGTTCCCGTTGACATCATAGCTTGCAAGAGGGTCCTGAAAATACGTTGCCACGATTAGATTCAACTTACCAGGTGGTTGTGGTGGCCAGCAGCTGGAGTGGTGGCCAGTGGAGCCAAGCAGGGCAGAAAACAACATTTTCCCCTTAGTTTCTGTTTTGTCAGGATAAATAGTTTTAGACTGCAGTCCTGAATGTTTCCCAGGGGAAGCATCCTGCTGCCTCAGGAACTGCCCCTTCAAACCCCAAATCCTGCTGGGTCCAGCACCCCCCTTCTCCCCTCTGTGACTTTTTGGTTTTTGAGCTGGGGCTGAGTGGGTTCATGCAGGTTTTTGGCTCTGCCCTGGTGAGCAGAGGGAGGCGGCTGCTTCCCAGGCAGCTGCAAAGGGAGTTTCCCCCAAACCTTCTTATCTAAAAACCTCATTTCCTTCTTAAAAACATCTCAAGCTTTCTCAAAAAAAAAAAACCAAGAAAACCAAAAGAACACTAAAAAACTTTTCCTCTAAATATGCCAATGCACAGACTTCAGCTGTGTTTATACACTGAAATTCTCCATAAATCAACTTGCGGTGAGGATCAGCCGCAGCCCGTTCACCCCAGCCCGTCCATCCCCCAGCTCACGTAGTTCTGCAGGAGGTCGGGGTGGTTCCTCTCTATGCCGTCGTCCAGGATGGTGACCACCACGTTCTTGCCCGTGTAGCCCCTCTGCCAGGCCGACAAGATGTTCATCTCCGACCTGCACCGACTGTTTTTATCGCCGCAGTGCTACAGAGACAAACACAGCTGCAGAAAAGGCTGCAACCCCCATTCCAGCCCATCTAAGCAAACAGCCAAGCTGGGAGCCCATTTAATCAACCAGAAAATATATTTATGACCCACCCCCTGCCATATAACTCGTAGATTTGTTATAACTTTACTCCACAGATCAAACCCATCCAGCAGCAGTTAATCCAGGCAATGCTGTCTCCCTATTATTCTTTTCCTCTTCCATTTCAAACACTGCGGGCTCTTGGGTTTTGAAGAGCTCGTTTCCTTTCCGCCCTTAATTTTCAATGAATTTCCCTGTCAAATACAGATCGATGATGCAGGCAGGAGAAAAATGATATTACAAATAGATGGCTGCAGCTCTGGGATGGGTAAAATGCAGTGGTGCTGCTCTCAAGGCTTGGCTGCACCGCCCATGATGAGGGGCTGCTAACGAGGGTGAAACACTTCAAACTAGACTCTCAGGTGCAGTAGTCCACAATTTTAAAATGCTGCTGCCAAGCACATTTGCCAATATCAAGGTATTTAATTACTGGCTGGGCTGAGAAAAGATTGATGATGCATTTACTTCAAACTAAACGAACCCCCCACAAGAGGGGTGCCCACGGGGAAATACCCACCAGGTACCACATGTTGGGCCACACCGGGTCGTTGAAGGGCAGAGCATGCGGCTCCCCTCGGACCTGCCTCTTCACCCTCCGCTTCACCTCCTGCTGCTGCAGCCAGTCCACCTGCAAGCAGAGACATGGGTCAGCATCACCCTTGGGCACAGAGCCCAGAATTGCCCACTGAAATGGGAGATGGGATGCAGAAGCGACGCCAGCCACAGCCTGGACCCTTCCCAGCATCACCCCGTGCTCTGGCAAACCCTCATCTCCTTGGCCAGAGCTGCTGTGGAGATAGCAGGTCCATTTGGAAGAAAAAAGGATGGCTGGATGGACAGACAGACAGAGCGAGCTCAGCTCTTTGCAGTCTCTGAGCCAGGGACCAGATTCCTCTCCCGGTGCAGCAAAACCCTGGAGCATAAATAACGTCGCCTCCGAGCACAGCCTAAACCCCCCTGGCTTAACGAAGCACAGAAGCACATGCTGGAGTCCTGCTGGAGACAGACAACATATTTCAGTGTTTAGTCAAAGTTTTGGAGAAGACTCAGGTGCTTGGCTTAGTCTTTGGGCTGATCCTTCTGGCTGGGAGGCAGCAGCTCAGCCCTGAGACTTTGCCACCTGGCTCCAGGGCTGCTCATCCTTCGAGCTCATTTCCTCCCGATGAAATAATAAAATTGGGGGATTTACCCAAGGGTAACACGCGTTTCCAAAAATGTGTGCTGACCATTAACAGCCATGGCAGATCTGGAGGACGTGACCAGCTCCAGAGAAGTGTTTTTGGCACTGGCTGAGGGCGAGGTGGCCTTGGAGCTGATCACTCTGACATTTGTTTGCTTTTCAGCAGGGCATGACATGCAAAGAGATCAAACAAGAAACGACCTGGAAATGGCCAGGATTGGGAAACACTGGTGTTTGCTGTGGTGGGAGCTGCCTACAGTGCTGGTTTGGGAGCAGTCACATCCCATTCCTGGCATGCATTAACCTCCCCCCCCAACCCCTTTATTCTCCAGGGCTTTCCTGCCTTCAGCATAAAGGTAAAACCCAAGTTTAGTGAAAAGAGATTGTCAAAATAACTTATAGACCAAATCTTTAGAGGTGTCCATGTTGGGGAGAGAGCAGAGGCAGCAGCTGATGAGCTGGGAGGGCTCTGTGGCACATCCCTCCTTCCTGAACCCTTTCTTCCTGACGGCTCTGGGTCTTTTGGGAGCTGCTCATGGGGATGTCTCTATTGTTGTGACTAAGGGCTGGTAACAAAAAGAATCAAAAGCCAAAACACAACTTTTGTTGGGCTCATTTATGTAAAACTGTCAGCTGAACAGAGTTCTTGCGCAGTTTATAGCTTTGTGCCTACGATGGAGGTGGACTGGGAGCTTCTGCGTGTCAGAAACCTGACAGCTTCCAGCCTAGAGCTTGGGTTTTAAACACATATATATTTTAAAGAAAAAAAAACACTGTTGAAAGGAAAAAAAAATATATATATATTTCATAAAAAAATGAGTTTCCACGCTGCCTTGGCTGACAACAGAGCACCGCTTTGCTTGTACTGTGATGGATTTAAGCACTGGAAGCAAAAATACCACTTCATGGTCTAGTTAAAAGAAGAAATAAAAATACATTAAATGGAGGTTATGGTTTTTTTTTTCCTTAAAGCACCGCTCCCTGGCAGCATTACCATGGGTCTCATTGTCCAAGCCACAGCTACTGCCTTTCCCTGCAGCTTTGCTGGATGCAGGAATGATGGGAAGATCCGGGATTCTGCGGGGGTTTTGCCAGGAGCTGCGATGCCTTGTGGGGATGTCTTCAGCTCAGACATGCTCCAGATCAGCCCCAGAGCTGCCAGCCTGGAGTCAGTGTGTGTGGACATGGAGAAATCAGCAGTTTAAGGGCGTTGATTTCAAGGGGGAGTTGATAAATCAATGTGGCTGGCACAGGAAAACAGGCAAGCGGGAAGGAGCCTGGGGCATCCCTGCAACAGCTCCTGTGGCTTGTGAAACTCGGATCAACACCCATTGTTAATCCAGGGTGGGGGAAAAGCTTCTTGGAAATTTAAAAAACCAAAAGAAATGGCTGGGGGTGTTACAGTCCTGAGACCAGGGGTCTCTGTGCTACCCCTGCAAACTCTCATTATCACAGAATCACAGACTGCTTTGAGCTGGGAGAGAACCTTAAAGCTCTTCTCATTTCAACCCCCTGCCACGGGCAGGGACACCTTCCATGAGATGAATTTGCTCCAAGGCCCATCCAACCTGGCCCTGGACACTTCCAGGGATGAGGCACCCACAGCTTCTCTGGGCAACCTGTGCCAGGGCCTCACCACCCTCACGGGGAAGAATTTCTCCCCAGTATCCCATCTGATCCTGCCCTCTGGCAATAGGAAGCCATTCCCCCTTGTCCTGTCACTCCAGGCCCTTGTCCAAAGTCCCTCTCCAGCTCTCTTGGAGCACCTTCAGGTACCATTAGCAGTAAGGAGGCACCAAAGGACCCCATGAAGCAGCACAGGTATCACTGAGCTGAACACTTCACCTTCCTGCAAACAGAGCAGCAGTTTTACATGTTCCCTCTCCCCTTGAGATTTTCAGCAGGTGATGCCCCAGTCCAGCCAGCCAGGGTGGCTCCACCAAACACAACCAACAAGGGTGAGGGTGCAACTCCCTTTGCAGCCCCAGAGAAGTGATGGCTTGACTCACACCAGTGGATGTGCGCGGGTTAAAGCAGAGATCCAGGATAAACAAGTTGGTTCCAGCATATGTTTGCCATGGCATGCCCCAAATAGTTAAGGTGAGGTTGATTTTGCCATGGTGTGTGGCCAGAGGGACAGAGACTGAGGCCATGGCATCCTCTGAGGAGGATTAAGAGGCTGAAGCAGTGACCTGGAGGTTCAAGCCCTGCATGGACCAGCAGGAGCATCCCAGAGCCAGGAAAGTTTATGGCAACAAGAGCTGCAAGTGGAGCCCTAAGAGAGGTGGCACAGCATGGTGTGACCCAACTCTGCATCCCACTGCCCCTCCACACCTCTTACTCTCATCACTACGACCTGCCCCCGAAATTGCTGAGTTTGCCATTTTCCTCCTCCCTTTCCATGACCTGCCACATCACTTGGCTCATTTCAGCCCCAAACAAAGCAGCTGCAAGGTCTCTTGGGGCAAGAGGGCAGCTGGGCAGCAGCATAGCCCCACAAGGACCAGGGCCCCAGGTGCTGCCCTGTGTGTGCTGGATCTCCCCTCTCCCAGACTCCTCCTCTGGGCGGAGAGCTTGGCTGTGGGTCCCCCTGCCACCGACCCCCACAGCAAACATATAAATAACAGCTCTGGAAACAATAGCCCCTGGAAGGCAGGAACCACCCAACATCTGCAAACAACTGGATGGGCTGGTTCTTCAGGATTTCTGCAAGATTTGTTTCCATCTTCCCTATTCCAGCTCCTGTCCTCGTGCCTCGAGGTGAGGTTTTCCTGCATGCATGCTAAGCCGGTGCCATCCAAATGCATCTCCAAGAGGATTTGCAAATGTACATGGGAGACGGGGAGAGACAAGGCATGCCAACAGGTCTTGAACTGATAAGGAAGGATTAAGAGAACAGGAGCTAATTGATCCAGCTTGCAGCCCACAGAGAAAGGTAAGGTAAATGTTAATATGACTAAAGGCCAATTGATTTAGTTTGCATTATAACCAGACTCATTTAAATGGAGGTATTTCAAATGCAGAGCCGAATGCATGGTTTGCTGGGATGCCTGTGCACCTCCCCGAGGGCGAACAGCTTTAATTAAAGCCCAGCACACTCTCAGGGCACCAGCTCCCCTCGCTGAGGTTTCCCTGCCGGCAGCGCAGCCAGGCGTGCGCCTCCTCAGAAATGTGCTACAGACCTTGTCCAAATATTTAACAGCAAATTTCGCTGGAAAGCCGGCTGGCTGGGGAGAGCAGGGCTGCTCTGAGCATCTGGAAAGATGTGGATGGGACCTGTGGTGCTGAGTGGGTTGGAGATGTCTCAGGAAAGAGCATCCCCAAGGGGGGCTGGGAGCACCCCCAGCGTGGCCAGGCATCGGTGAAAGCACCAGCAGCTTGCTAGAACATGGATACCTTCACCAAAATGCCTTTTTGTGTGTTTCTGTTCCCCTCTCCCCACAAAAAGAACACCCTCTCCACCATTAACCCTTCCCTGCTCTGCAGAAGCCCCATTTCACAGGCCTTTGGTGAGCTGGGGAAGGAGAAGAGCCAAGGCAGAGCCCCAGCCCTTCCCCACCACCCTGAGCCCAGCTCACCCAGGTCCCTCCTTGCCTTCTTCCCCACCTCCCCATTACTTTTGTCAATTCAGCTGCACTGCAAATCCCCTCGGATGCTTGCTCTAGGAAAAAGCAATGCAGAGCCATTGCCAAGGATTTCACACATAGCAACCATTGAGGCAGCAAGTGTTGTGGCAACTGGATCAACACCCCGAGCATGCAACAGCCTTTCTATCCTGGAAAGCTTTTTCCCCCCTTTTCTTGTCCCTGGCTTTCAGGCAGATGTTAGTGTTTAGTCACTTTTAAGCATTTTTCACCGCTCTCCGTCCCCGTGTCCAATGAGTCACGCCGTGCATGCGCAGGGCCGTGGCTCAGGGATAATGTACCATCCCAAGATGCTTCAGCTCACACTCGACCCAGACCAAGCCAACAGGCTCCTGCAGGGGCAAGCAGGGACCTCCATCCCCACAGAGGCCGGGGGACCCCGGGCTGCCCAGCCCCGTACCTTGGGGTCCATGCGGAGGAAGTTGTGCGGTCCCCGGCTGCTCAGCGTCGAGCGCTTAAACGTCCTGCTGTGGTGAAAGTGGTAGTAGTTTTCCAAGCTTCCAATCTGAAAAAAAAAAAAAAAAAGAGTTGTTTTGGGTTCGGTTTGTTTTGTTTAAGTGTGTTTTCCCCCTGTTTTGGTACTGGCAGCGTCCCTCTGCGCAGCCGTGCCCTGCACCCCAAATCGTTCACGCACACACAGCTCCCGGGGTTCAGGGTAGCATTCAGGATGCTGGCACAAACCCTGGTGCTGCCGTGCCCTGCACCCCAAGTCCCTCACTCACACAGAGCTCCTGGGGTGCAGGGGGCATTCAGGACGTTGGCACGAGCCCCGGTGCCACCGCCGTGGCGAACAGCGTTGGTGGTCGGACGCTGCACCGGCACAACGGAGCCCGGAAAACATTTTTATGAATTTTCACCCACTAAATGCATCTTTGCAAACTGCCTTTCATCAGCTCCCAAGCAGAAATAATGAGCTAAAAATGAGCTCAGCAGCTGCGGCGCAGCCAGGGGAGCTGTGCCTCATCCTCCTGCCTTCCCCACCCCGACGCTCCGGCTTGAGGAACAGCCCATAAGGAGAGGTGATGGGATCCCTGATAGCCCTGGGATGCTCCTGGGAGGTGTGGGATATAAATGTGCTCAGTCTGGAGTCAGGGACAGCAGCAGTTGCAGGAAAACACAGTGCCAGCCACACCACCCTGCCAAGCCCCGGGGTGGCTGGGCTGCCTCCGGTCCTCTCATCCTGGCATCTGGAGACACCACAAGGGCTCTTTTTTCATCCCAAAAGCACGGAGAAAGCCCCAGGGCTATGCAGTGAGTCGAGGGATCTCAGCCAGGTACCGCATGTAAATGTCCCATGGGGATTCACAGCCAGAGGGATGGGAATGACCCAAAAGCTGCACTCACTGGTATGCGGCTCCCAGATCACACAATTTGGGTACAAATTGGGACACTGCTATAAATTCCCTTTTGCCTGAGGTTGGTTTTCTTTTTTTTTCAAAAAAAAACCCAAAAAACCCAAAACTCACACAAAAAAAATCTCAAACCACATCCCATGTCAGGAGCTGGATGCTGGGATCCAGTGACATTCCTCGTGTCTGGCTCACAGGACCAGGAAGGGCCAGGCTACACACATCTGTGACCCAGAAGCTGAAGTGACATCTTTAAGGCCATGTGTGACCCAGAGGCCAGGGTGACATTCCTGAGGCCAGACCAGGACTGGCTGCAACAGGGCAAGGGGGAGCAAACAGGTTTATCCGGATCAGACACTAAAGCAGATGACAACTACTTACATCTTTATCACACTTGATACCTTGGGATGTGCCAGCGCCTCTTACAGGCATTAAATATTTAATTGATCTTGCTCTGCCTTTTATGCCAGATTGTCATTTCACCAACTTTACTGCTGTTAGTGTGATTTTTGTAATTTATTTCCACTAGAGCTCATTTAAACCCTCTCTGTTCTCCCTTCCCCCCTCCCCTTGTATTCTTTGCATGACAGCATAGCTGGGCACTTTCTTTAACATCCACATAAAGCAGCTGCTCATCACAATCTGCTTTCACCTTTTAAAACCCATTCATCAAACCCACTGACACTTAGGAAAGGGAAAGAGACTGCTTCAACCTCTCCATGTTTTGGGGAAACCTTGAGCAAGGCCACCTTGCCTCTTGCTCACTATGCCTTGAAATGAGGGCACAGGGCTTTCCATAGAATCCTGGAATGGCTTGGGATGGAAGAGACCTTAAAGATCATCTCCTTCCAACCCCTGCCATGGGCAGGGACATCTTCCTCTAGCTCAGGCTGTTCCAAGACCCATCCAACTTGGCCTTGGACACTTCCAGGGATGGGAGAGCCACAGCTTCTCTGGGCAACCTGTGCCCAGGGCTTCACCATGCCCAGAGTAAACAATTCCTTCCTAAGTGAAAGATTTCTTCCTTCCTTTTTGCAAATAAACACAAAATTACCATGTGATGCAAATCAGCAAGGGGACACAGGGGGCAATGACCCCATCACAGGCTCTGGGGATACATGGCCAGAGCAGCAGGAAGAGCAGCATGTGCCCCAGGTTCTTCATCCTCCTGGGATTTACAGAGGGGAAAAATAAGAAAAACCTTCTCATGCTGGGTCTAACTTGCAAGACTGAGCAAGAGGTTGGTCCTGGTGGCCTCCAGAGGCCCCATTCCACCCAAGGTATGGTGGAGAAAAGTTTAAAAATGCCAGGTTTTTTCATGGAAAAGTATTTGTTCTCCTCATGGTCAGTCAGCTCAGTGAGGGCTCTGCAACGCAAGCCCTTCAGCAGCGCTTCCAAACCATCCCATCTCTGTGAAGTGCAGCTGCACTGGTGTCTTCCAGGAGGATGTTTTCAATTGGGAAGGCTGCGAGCACTCCCCTCCTGGAGACACCACCCATTCCCATCATGGACAAGGGCTGAACTTCAGGAATTCTCAGATGGTCACGGATGTATTCAGCCCATAGAGATCAAGCCTAGAGCTGCAAGTTCCAGCATCTCCCAGACCACAGGAATCCATGAAAGCTCCAAGTCCAGCCCAGAAGGAATCCCGTGCACCTCCTGCACCAAAGGTGAGACTGCTGAGGATGTGCCAGCCCTAGCAATGGACACCACACGAGGAAAAACCTGCATAAACCCTGCCCCCAGGATGGGAACAGGCTCATCAGCACCCCCCGGGCAGCGGCTGCCCCGGGCCCCGGCCCCGCTCAGCCCTCGCAGCGCCCTCGGCCAGGCCTGTCCCGGCTCGCCCGGCACAGCCGCCAACAAAGCCCGGCGGGGAGGAGTGAGCAGGCGTTCGTTCGGGGCTGCAAGAGCTGCTTCTTTTGTCGAGTTGTTTGCTTCACTTAAATAGAAGTTGACGCAAGTGATTCCCCGAGGGAAATGTCGCTCTGTCGTGACCCAGAAGGGTTTGGAGTGTCTCGGTTCGTGGTTTGGGCACGGGAGCGGCTCAAACCTGTGTGTGCCAACCCCAGCGATGCCTTTCCCAGGCAGTACCACGTCAGGAGTCCCCAGAGCTGCATCTCAGAGGAAAAAAGGTCACCAGTCACCATGGCAGGGCTGAGCCTCCTTGCACCCAGCTGGGCCTACCAGTGACCATCACCTCTCCTCCTCCCCCACCACACTGGACTCCACCCAGAACATCTCCCCAGGACAGGATGATACACCCTTGGCAGAGTTTTCCTGCAGGTTTTGTGCAGGATCAGGCCCCCCCAGGAGCTGCATCTCACTGGGGACTGTGCCATCCCCTGCAGCTCCACAAGCAGATGATGCAGCAGGAGAAGCTGGGCACACCCAGGCCCCCACAACACAAAAAACCCCAAGCACAACACTGCCAATGTCACACACAAGTGTATGAGCGTAGGGAAAGCGGTTCTTCGAGGTTTGGCCCTGGACAAGATCCAGTGGGAAAAGCCAAAGGGGCTTGGGAAGCCAGAGGGCTGGAGGCAGGGCGTTGAGAGCAGCTGGGGAAGCCCCAGTGGTGCACGGAGCTCCCCAGTATCCACGGGAAAGGCAGGAGCCAGGAACACCCTGATGCAAGCACAGAAATATTTCCCCTGCTCTCCAGCCTGCACGGGGCTGCCCCGGGAAAGGGCTCAGAGGGGAGGGATGGATGCTCCAGTGGAGACACGCTGTGCCCGCAGGCCAAATGCCTCCAGCGTCACAAGGATGAGCTCAGAAAAGCGGGATGCTGGGGAAGGAGGGAGAGGAGACAGATGCTCCAGCAGGGAAGGGACACAGCAAAACCCCAAACCAGGAGCTGACGTTAGGCTGATGCAAATCGGGAGAGTGGGAAGTTCAATCAAGATATTCTCTGGCTGAAGAGAGATAAACACTGAAAAGCCCTTTGGGTTGCACAACCATCTTTGCCCAGCCCTGTGACAGAAGCGTCTGAATAACACAAGAGATTTTCTCCTTGGTGGGACTAGAGCTGACTGCAGCAGGTAGGAGACCAAGGTGGGATGTGAGGGGTTGTCCCCCACGGGAGGTCACAGACACAAGGGCAGGAGACAATGTCCCCAGTCCAGCCTCCCCCCCCAAAAAAAAGATTGTTTATGCAGCACCCTGTAACTTTAATTATGGTTAAAAGCAGGGTTGCGATATAAAGCAAGGTTATAATTTGGAGTCCAGGAGACATCTTGTCCAGGAGGACAACCTGAAGTGCCACTCAGCCAAAAAAGCACCATGGCAATAAACTCCGGAGGAAACTCCAAGGACACCAGCCCGCATCTGGGATTGCGGAGGATGAAGAAATAGAGAGGAAAACGAGCTGCTGTGCTGAAAGTCGCCTTTAAGCCACCCGTGTGCTGAATGGACTTGAAAGCAAAAGTTCTCCGTGTTCCCAAGATCTCAGATAAACCCAGGCCAGAGAGTCCAAAGTTTGTTAAACCCACAAATGCAACTTGCCGGGGTGGGAGGAACTTGTACAACCCCCGCAGCGGTGCGGGGCGAGGGCACCCCGAGGAGGGGCACCCACCGGGGGGGGAGCGGGGCCGGGGTTCTCCCCGGGCCAAAGCGCCTGCTCATCGTCCTCATCCTCATCCCGACCGCTCCGGGGGTCTCCCGGGGCTCATCTCCCGGCCCTACGACCCCCGGCACCGCCTCGGTCCCAGACCCGGCAGCCCGATGGGACCCCCAGCAGCGGGGAGAGCCCGGGATCCGTCTCCCGACATCGCCCCGGTGCCGGGAGTGCCGACAGCTCCGCGGGACCCCCCGAGCCTCTCCGGTCCCGGGACCCTCGGCAGCTTCCCGGTGCCGGGACCCACCGTGCGAGACCGCGGGCAGCTCCCCGGCACCGAGAGCCCCAGCAGCTCCCGGCATCTGCCGCAGGCTCCCGGTCCCGGAACCCCCGGCAGTTTCCCGGGACGCCGCCTCCTCTCCGGTGCCGGGACCCCCGGTAGCTTCCCGGAACCCCCGGCTCCTCTGCAGTCCCGGGACTCCCAGCGCCTTCCCGGTCCCGGGACTCGCGGTGGGAGATCCCGGGCAGCTCCCCGCTCCCAGGCTACCCGCAAACCCCCGGCAGCTCCCCGATCCCTCCCGCCAGCCCCCAGCGCGACCCCCCCGCAACCCGCTCCCGGTGCCCCCGCACCTGCCCGCTGCCCGGAGCCCCCCGCCGCCCCTTACCTGCCCCAGGCTGATGTACCCGTAGGCGGCAGCGAGGCGGGCGGCCTCGGCGGGGCCCCCCCGCACCCGCACGGCCCAGTGGTTGGTGTAGACGGTGCGGGCGGGCTCGGCGGCGGCCCCGCGCCCGGGCAGCGCCAGCGGCAGCGCCCGGGCCAGCAGGCAGCGGGGGGCGGGCGGCGGGGCGGCCGCGCTCCCCGCGCCGGGGCCGGCGGCGGGCATGGTGCGGGGCCGG
>JAWWES010000018.1:2853091-2915125 GCA_035583135.1 Lophotriccus pileatus | reverse complement strand
ACTGCCCTCCCCTGCATGCTGTCTGCATCTCTCCCATCCCTCAGTATCCCCACAGCATCCCCACCACCATTCCCCCTGCCTGAATCCCCCCAGGCATCTCTCCCACCCCTCTGCACCACCCCACTGCACTTCCCCTCTGCATCCCTCCAGCACTACCCCCCACAGTCCCTGGACATGTCCTCTCCACCCCCACCACCCCCATTACCCCATGGCCTTCCACACTCCTACACCCCCAGGCGACCCCCAGCCAGCTCCTCATGGGCTCAAGAGAAAGGCCAGGCGTGGATGCCTGGTGGGGAGGGTTTTGGGGCAGGAATCTGGGGCTGAGCCTGGCTGAGGTGGGCCTGAGGGGCACCTCTGGGAGCCACGGGCACAGGCAGAAGAGCTGGTGCTGACTCTGCTTCCCAAGGCAAGGAGGCCATTCTGGGAACAGCAGAGACCTCGTGGGGTATTGGAAAATGGGCTTTGTTTGGAGAAGGTGGCGGCACATACAAAGGCCAGGCTTGGGAGCGGGTGGGTGATGCTCTGCTCCACAAAGCAGAGCCCAGCAGCAAACCAACTACTGCCCGAAATGATTTTTCACTGGCATCACATCGGAGCTTCACCCTCATCACCCCAGAGCTGCACCTGAATCAATCCAGAGCTGGGGGACACGGGCTGGGCGAAGGGGGGACTGAGCACATTGTGTGTCCCAACACTGGAGCTGGAGGGGAAAATCATGGTCTTGTTGCCATGGGTTGGTAGCAGCCCTGACAGGGGGCAGTGAGGTAGTGGCAGCCCAAGGGAAGAGGGAAGTGCTCGCAGCTCAGCAGTGAGATTAATCCAAGGGAAATTTATAGGGAGCCTGTTCTGCATCAGACAGGGCCAAAATCCTCCAGCGGCTCCTGCACTGGGTTGGATTCGGCCTGTTTGCAGGCAGCAAGTCCATGGAGAGAGGCAGATGGAGGTGAGCCCCTGTGCCACAGGCAGGCATGTCCAGGGAAATTCCAAAGAGCAGGAAATGGGGATTTGGAGGGTTTCTGTGTGCAAACAGTGTGTTGTGCTTGCACTAAGGATGGGACAATTTGCTGCCACAGGCAAAGGGGAGTTTGGGGACTCTGTGCCTGCCATAAGCTGTTGTTGGAAATCAGTTTGCCAGTGATGGCACATGGGGACACTGGAGCCTCCAGGGTTCATCATCCCACATGTCCTTGCAGGGCTGCCCCGTGTGCTACCTGGACAGAAGTGATGGGTTGTGCATGGCCATTCCTTCTGATTACACGGTGAAGGATGGTTTCCATTAGCACCAGCACATTGCAAATCCAATCCTCACTTGCCATCTGGTTTATGGGCTTTTCCTCGAGTTTTCCATTGATTAAGGTGTGTGAGATGGATGAGCAGGGCCGGAAGGTGCCGGGTGTGCTACGTGTGCGACGCACGTGCGGAGAGATGCAACGGGGCAGAGGCACTGAGAAGAGAACAGATGGAAGAAACCTCTTTGGTTTCACAACATCCACCTAGTTCTGCTGGGGAAGATCTGTGGGGGCCGCTGCTGTCAGCAAGGGGTGCAAAGGAGGGTCAAATAACTCCACAGGGAGCAGAGAAGGAGGGATGGGCTCCAGGGGTGCAGGGAGGATTTAGGGTCTGATGGTGGGAAAAGCTTTCTGATGCAAAGGGAGTGAAGATGGGAAAGGGGTTGCCTTAAGGAGGTTCAAAACCTCATCACCTCTGTGTTAGGTGGTGAAAAATGGGCAAATCCCAGGAGAACGAGGCTGAATCCATGCCCAGGAGCACTCCCCACCCCACTACAATGGCCCCATTGAAAACAAAACCCATCCACATCCTGCATCCCAAACCTTCCACCCCAAGGCCACTGACCACAACTCCCAATGTATCAGCCCAGGAAACAGTTACTGGTACCAGTAAAATCTTGTGCCCTGTTTTGGGTCTGGCAGTGCCCAGCTCAGCCTGCAACAGTGAGTAGGGGGTGAGAGCCTTGCCCAACCACTGATTGCCACAGTTTTGGCGCTCTGCAGTCCCTGCATGGCTCCTGCCCCCTCTCCCACTGGCATAATTTTGAAATTCACAGTGGCAGCTTTCCCAGATGAACCCATGGGATGTACCAGGGGTGTCAGGAAAAACAGACTTTGGCCCCACATGCTTTGCAATGGATGCAGACTAAGGCAGAGGCTCTGGTTTAACTCTTTTCCTGGGATTATTTGAAAACCTGGAGAATTACCCTGAGACACCAATGATGCAATAAATTTTGTGAGCCTGGAGGTAAAACAGAAGCTGTTGCAAAGGCAGCACGGGAAGAGACACTGCTGAACCAGTAACGTTTAAATTCTCCTGAATAAAATTCATAATAATCCTGGCAGTTTTATATCTGCCCATGAATTACAGTTAAAATCCCACCACGTCCCACTCACGCTCGTTGCTCTGTACGGCAATAAGATTATAGCTGAGAGCTGGACGGGCAGGGAAGAACGTCATTTAAATGCAGTTTCTTTGAAAACCGAGCCCTTCTTTTTAAGGCAGGTTCAGAAAAGGAAAGTACAAATAAGGCTCTCAGAAGGCGCTATTTTTTCCAGGGGTGGGATGGCAGGGCTGGCCCGGGCAGCGGGACTGCCACCCTGTCCCTGCCTGCGGAGGAGGGATAGGGCAGTGGGAGCTGTGCCTCTGCTCCAGCGCAAGGAGTTAAGCAAACAAAAGCCATTTTGCAAACACACACGGTCCAGAGGTACCCCCGGGATGCCGGGACAGGGCGGGCACTTCGCTCGGGGACATCGACCAGCCGGACCCCAAATGCGGCTGGCGGGAGCTGCCCGGTGAAACCCCTCAGCCACAGGAGATGGGGTTTTATCCTGTGCGTGCTGAGAGCCTGTCGACATGGAGATTACAGCAAAAAATCAGGTTAAACCCCATTTATCTGGCCCAAGCGGAGCCCGTGTGCGTGTCCCAGGGACGTGCAGAGGCGTGAGCGGGGCCGTCACCGCGCTGGTGGCTGCGAATGTGTCCCGGTGCGCCTGGAGAGCACGACAAACCCCGGCCCTGCAGCTGCGAGGGGTGGGCAATCCAGGGCACGCGGTAATTAAACCAGCACACCTGGAAATAGCTCTTTCTGTAGCTCCCAGGCTTAACCAAATGAGCGAAATTTGCGCTGGCATAATTAAAGCAGTGTGGTTCAGGATCTTGTCTGCACTGGGGAGTTACTGCAGCTTGACTCTTGGCTCCCTGGTGACAGCCCACGTGGAAGAATCCCCCAGCTCCAAGCCCTTCACGGCTCCAGCGCTTACTTCTTGCCATCAGGGTGCCCATTAACACCAGCCCATTAACACCAGTTCATTAACACCAGCTTTCAAACCTGTCTAGCAGCACGATGGTTCCAACATCCTCCCGTAGCTCACTCTGGGACACTGCGACGCAAAGCACAGGGCTCTCGACCGCTGTCCCTGCTCCCCTCCAGGGAGTTGCAAATCTGAAGGAGGAATCAGTATTTTTCCATTTATATTCACTCATCTCAAACAATATCCTCCTTTTTGTTTTTTTTGTTTTTTTTTTTTTTTTCTCTCTCCTTGTCCTTTTAGGTGTTAAAATAACCCCAGACTCACTCAGTGGCCAGATGGTTTTGGGGGTATTAATGGTAAAATCCTGCACACGAGTGAGCTGACGGTGAAACTTGCCAGTGGAAAATAAGATTTGGAGCTGCTGTGAAGCATCATCCCCACGGCTGATGTGTCACACAGCACACGGGCCCTGGCAGAGCCACCGCTGTCACCACGCAGCTGCCACCAGCTTTGCGGCTGGGAAAACCCTGGGTGAATTCCCAGGAGATTTGTGCCCACGGGAAAAATCCTGTCCCTGCCTTTTTCCTTTCATTCCTAAATCCGGATTAAACTGCTTTCAGACTGAAGAGGTGACATCACATATGATGGGGAGGAAGGAGGGGATGCAGTGGAGGAAGGTCAGGGAGGTGGGGATGAGCGACAGCTCTGTGCTGGTGCCCAGCCCTGGTCACAACACCCCAGGCACAGGGAAATTAATCTCCAAGTGCTTGAAACACCCATTTTATAAATCTCCAATCCTTGGCAGCTCTCAGTGAGAAATGGGGAGCATTACAGGGAAAAAAAAAAAAGGGCTCCTGCCACACTGGAACAGCTCAGAACCACAGGGATGACTGAGAAGGATGTGCCAATGGTTTTCTACCATCCAGCACCTCTTCCAAGCACTGGAGGCAGCAGCCAGAGGGATTTAAATTGGGGATTAGAGAGGCTGGCCGGCTGCGATGATACACTCGGGGTACAGGAAGCGGAGCATCCCCAGCACCAGAGGTTTTAGCTGTAATTAGACCAACATCTGTCCGGCGACGGTCGGGGCTTGCGCAGTCACTGCACTGCTCCAGGCTGGGCTGGAGATTTTCCTCAGGCTCCTCCTGCTCCTCTTTCCTGCAATTTCACAGATATCTGGATTTTTATTTTTTTTTTTCCCCATCTGATGCGTTCTTCCTCTCTGAAAGATTAAATCTTGATTGCCAGGTACTGATGTAGCAGGCAAGTAGATTTCCCTGCCTAGTCCAAATGTCATCCTGGTAAAAGTGCTAGTAATAAAAAATAAAAGAGAAAAGCCCCTCTAAGCACTCAGGCCTGTAAAAATATCCAAAAGATAGATCTGGAATTTTAGAAACAATTGAAGCTCAGTGGCTGAAGGGCGCTCTGGGGACTTGCCAGGCATTCACAGGGTGGGAAAATCAATGAGTTAAAATAATTGCCTGTGTGATTGGTCTTGAATTAAAAGGGAATGAACCCAGACTTTCTCACCCATCTCAAACAGTTTTTGGGTTTACTGTTATTTTGGAAATTAGGGCAAGGAAGGAAATGCCCAAGCAAGGTGTGGTGGGATGGGGAGATGCTCCAGCTCCTCCCACATCCCTGTGGAGCTGCACTTCCTCCCACCTGCTGTGTTTTGGAATACTTGGGGTGCAAAAGGGCTTACCCTCAAGGAGAAGGTGGTGGGACAGGGAGGGCACCCCCAGGATATGCCCTGGTTGCACCCATCCAATGTGACATGTCCACACCTGAGGTAGGAATCCTTCCTCCTCCTCTCCTGGTTACTGCCACCATCCCGTTTCATCCAAGAGCACCGTACCAGGGAAAGGCATTGGAGCCAAGAGGGAGCTGGTAATGAACTGTGGCCAACCCAACCCCACCCCTGGAATAGCAGGTCTTGGAAAAGCCGGTTACGCCGGCGCCGCGTGGGGGACGTGTTGTCACCGTGCAGGGGGAGGCTATTTCGGGTCCCCCCAAAGGAAGCACAGCCATTGCTGTTGGAATGGTGATCCCAGGGCTGGACTTGGGATCAAAAACTGGACTCCAGGAAGAGCTGGTGGTCACCAGACAGGGATGACCACGTTCTGCTTGCTGTGGTGGCTTCGTCAGATCAAAATCAACTCTTTTATTTCACTGATTTCACGTCCCCAGGTTGGGGGATGTCCCCAAGGATCCGGCTGTGATTGGCATGGGATGAACCCCCCACTGCATTTTCACTTCCCAGCAAACCCCTTTGCACTGGAGCAAGCACTGGGAGCAGAAACACGGGGAGAGAGACGAACCTGGGGGTGGAGAGATGCAAAGATCAAACCAGCAGTGATTTCAAAATAAAATCCTACAGCCCAGGGAAAACACGGCGTGTCCTTGCCGAGGCTATCATTTATGCCAATTAAAAAAAAAAAAATTGGCATGGCACGAAGGAGAGCTGCGTGGTATTTCCTGAAAAGGGTGTGGGGAGCATCCTTGGAAAGCCTGCCCTGCACAATGTACTTGCTGTTTCCAGAAAAATAAGGTTTGCTGTGACCCACCTGTCCCTGAAAAGCAGCTATTTAGGGCTGGAACATGGTCAGCTCGGAGTCAGTGGCCGGGTCTGTCCTGACTGCAGAGTAGCTGGCACCTTCACCAGGCTCTGGGGTTTGGCATTTACCTGCAGCTCTTTAATTGCTGCAAAATGCCTTGGAAAAAAATGCAGGAGAGCTGTCCAAGCACCAAGCACTCATGACTGAAGGTCTTTCCCCCACAGGTTTTGGCTGGTGGCCATTAACCCCCCTGCCAGCCCCCAGAGACGTGCCTGCCAGTGCCAGGACAGGACAGGAGGGGTTTTCTCCTTTGTCACCTTTAGGTTTTGGGAACATTTTGACCCAGCTGGGAATCTGGGGGTTCAGAGAGCCTGGTAAGCAGCAGCTTTGCCAGGGAGATGACTGTGGGAGCGATGGGTGGGATCACCCTGTTGGGAAAGGATAGGAGAAATCCCCTTGGGAAGGGAAAGTTTTGGCAGAGAAGGGAGTGTCCTGTGGCCTAGTGTCCCCACATCCCCCAGCAAGCCAGGACTCACTCCCCATCCCAGTGGCAGAGCGTGCTTGGGGCTCACCAAGGGCGTTCCTGGAGGTTTCGGCAGTGTAGCAAGACTTGCCAAAGCCTAATCTCCAAGCAAGCTTACCTTTGGCATGGAATTTCAACGGGGGAGAGTGGAAAACAAACACAAACCCACAGTTTGAGTGGGTTTTCTTTTGCCTGAGCCCTGCTCAGAAGCTGCAGGCAGGAGGTATTTGGGCAAGCAGACGGGATCCAGGGTTTTCTGGGCGGCCGCGATGCTGAAGAGAAGCAGCTCCACCTAGGGCAGGCTTTGCTAGAGCAGGGCCGACCTCGACACCGGTTCAACCATCAACCATCATCTGTGCCAGGGAATGGCAGCATCTGCTTCAGCCTGCAGCCAGGCTTCGAGCCAACACCAAGGTCCCAAATCTTGGGGTCAGTTTGGGGCTAAGAATTCAAAGTTTTCCTTTGTCACCTTGAAAAAAACCCCACTTACAATGTTTACTTTCTTTCCTTGTGAGGCTGGAAAAAGGGGGGTAAAAAGGTCTGTTGTCACCAAATTGCCCTTTGCATCCTGCAAAAGCAACCCAAGACCCGTGGTGGGGGGAAATATTGCAAGGAGCAAAACTCCACAGCAATAAAATCCCCTCCCGTATGGAAAAAGATCCTTAAAAAGAAAGTCAAAGGCAAAGCAGGGTTTTGTGGAGCCCTGGATATGTCTGTATTAGTCCCATATAAATCAGCTGTTGGGGAATATCGGCTTCCCTGCAGGAGACAGCAGGAGAGGTGCTAACCTGGTCTCATTTTGAAAGCTGCTTATTAGTCCTCATCAAGCATAATTATACTTCAAAGCCAAATGAGATGTCCAATCGAATTTTGAACACACGTTAATGTTTTTAAATGTGAAAAAAACCAACAAAAACCCATTTATTGAATCCCAGCCAGGCTCCGAATGTTAAAATAGATGCTGCTAATGGCCCTGGGAAGGCGGGGGGGGCTGCAGCTTCATTGCAGCTTTGCCAATTAAATGGTTATTACTGACCAATTAGGCAGAAATCAACCTGGTTCTCAGTGATATCTGATTAAGCAGATCCTGCAGATCAGCCTTGATTGTTAACCAGGGGAAAGAAACACCTTCTCCTGACCAGCCCCCCCAGGATACTCGGACCAGGCAGGGTTTGTGTCCACCCTGCCCATGAAAAATCCCCTTTTCTTCCAGCACTGCCACTCTCCTGGGGGAAACATCTCCAGGACCCGCCCAGGCACGGCAAAAACCTTTCAGAGGCGGGAAGGAAATGGGAAGGAAATGAGGGAAAAGGGGAAAATTAACCACACACAGAGGGTGGCTTCTCCCCCTGCAGATTGCAGGTTGCTGCTGCCCGGCACATGCTGGGCTATGCCCATTCACAGGCTTCTCCAAATATTATCCCAATATTTTCTTTCAGTTCCCAGATAAATGGGCCTCTTCAGCAGGCTTTAAGCCTGCTCTGTTCCAACGTTTCCTTTAAAGCAGCAGAGGAAACGTTTGAGTTACGCCGAGCTGCTGAATCCTGCTTTCAGGGCTGAGCTGCAAGGGGTTTTCCAAGGCAAAATAGGGGCAGTGTTGGGCATTTTCCTTGTTTCATCAGGAAATATGAAGGAGGCCACATCGCCCCTTAATCTTCCTTTCTTCCTGCCTCCTCTCCCACCCTGCAGTCCATCTTTCCCGTGCTTTTCTGTGGTCTTCACAAATGTCTGAGCATTTTCCCAGCTTTCCATAGCACCTTGTGGGCCCCTGGCAGAGCATCCCCCTTTCCTCCAAGTACCCCCAAGCCATGGGGAAACTTCAGAACACCCTGATATCTCCCATGGGGCTGGGACAGCAAGGTCCCAGCATCCAAAGGAGCTGAGGAAAGTGCCTGTGCAACAGCCTGGGGGCGGGGGTAGAGCCAGACAAAAGATGGGAAAGCACAAAAAGAAGATCAAAATTATGGAAAATTTCACTGTAAAGAGACACTTCCTTCCGAGGACTGGATGCAGCAACATGTAGAGGCTCCATCCAACCAGAATTATACTGGATGGAGGATGCTGCAATCCCAGGGGATGGCTGCCCTCCACCTTGTCCCAGGTGAGCAGGAGGTGCCTCTGGATGCCCTGGGTGGCTTGGACAGCCCAAGAGAGGTGGGTTTTGGGCAGTGCCTGGGCAAAACAGCCCTTAGCTACAGGGATGGGGCAGGTGTGAAGCTGTTCATGGCTCTGGGGAGCCACAGAGAGAAGGAAAATTAAAAGACATGATGGCTCTGGGAGTCCCTGATGGGCTGGAGAGGGGCAAGGGAAGATTTGGTACAGCGGGGGTGCTCCCTGGGTGCTGAGACACCTGGGGTCCATGCAGACTCGTCCTTGGGAAATGCCACTGATAAGGACACCAAACCTGTGATGTGCAGGAGCAACCCCAGAGCAATGCCCGAGGGGGTCCAGCCCCAGTGATGGGATCCATCCCTGGCACTCAATGCCTGGGGTTGGGACATGGCCCTGTTCCTTGTCCCCTTGCCCCGGGCTCCCAGAGCTGGAAAGGGTAACATTCCCTTTTCCAAAGCTGGGGCGTGAAGAGGCCAAAATCCCCAGAGTCCGTGGTGGCTTCTGCCTGTACCCATCCTCCAGAGCAGCGCAGAGGCTGCATCAGCGCCTTTCCTCCCACTCTTCCCTTACCCCGGAGCATCCCTGAGGCCCGGGGGAAGAAAATCCCCCGCGGGGCCGTGCCACGGGTGTCGGGGTGCAACCGAGGGCGTGGGGGATGTGTCACGGTCCCCCGAGCTCGGGGAGCTCCATCCCATCCCTGCCTTCGCGCCGGGCCGGCACTAGGTGGGGATGGCACCACGCCGCGGGGAGGAGGAAGGGCGGGAGGGAGGGCAGCGGCTGCTGCCGGAGCTGCCCGGGGAGAGGTTGAAGGGAGGAATGGGGCAGGGATGCCGGGGACTGAGCGGCGGGGATGTTGGAGACGTGGGCAGTCGCACGGCTGGGATGCTGGAGGCAGCAAGAGACCCAATAGCACATCAGGCTGCTCAGACGGGCATTATTGCAAAGGCTGTGGCTGTCAGAAAGCCTGAGCCCCTCTCCTCATCCCTCTCAGGTTCATAATGGTTATTAATTACTTTTTGAAGTTTTAAAAAGGAAATATTTCCCACATGTTCTTCTCGGCCAGACCTTATCCACAGCTTATTTCATCCATGTGTCTGTGCTGGATAATCACTAAGGTGGGACACTGGCACAGCTGTGACCTGGGCAGTTGGTCACCAAAGTCTTGGCCTCACTGGAAAGGCTGGGAGGTGGTCACAGTGCTGGGAGAGGGGTGCAAAGTGCTCGTGGTCCCAGTACCACCTCACTGCTGGGTTAAAGAGGGACGAACCCTTGGCAGGAGGAAAACCCATCACAGGGGAGTGTTTCACACTCCCTGCTTCACCTTGGCTGCTCAGCCACGAGCAATGGCTCTAGAACCTGTTGGACGCAACAGGCCAACACGATAAGCCCTGCACGTGAAAGGGTTTACTTGCTGTAAATTCTCCAGAATTCACTTGATCCAATCCTACCTCATGAGTCACCACCAAATCCAGGGCATGGCCATAAATCTCACCCCCCTCCCTGCTCACTCCAAGGCTCAGCTCATGTCTGCAGCTGCTGCATGAGGCACTTCAGGCAAAGCATCACCCTGAAACCCTGATCCAGGAGACAGGATTTTCCCAGCCTCCTCATGCAGGGACCCAAGCATTGGCAGCAGGGAACAAGGATGCTCTTGGTCACGAGCATCTGCAGGGAAACTCAAAGGTGAGAAACAACTGTTGATATTCCTTTTCCCACACAGTTTTGGGGAGCTGGTCTCACCAGCTTGCTTGGTGCACAGACCACAGCCATGGTCAGGTTTTTCCTTCATTTTTGCTTCATGTCTACCCCCAAAAAATCAACAAGCCAGACCAAATCCTGCAGCGTGGGTGTCAAAATCCATGTTCACAACATAAACATTGGCTCAGAATCAGCCACTGAGGTCTGTGCCCTCAAACCAGGGGACAAAGGCGGCGGCATCACTGGGACAGGAGCATAAATCAGATTATTGATTTAAATGTAACTATTGATTTAACCCCTTCTGCTGCTTCTCTCTGTTCCCCAAGTGCTCATCAAAATGACAGAGAACATAATTTTAGCCAAACTCCATGACTACTCATCATGCAAATCATCAGTCCCCAAAACCAGCAGGTCCTTGAGTGCCCAGGGGACAGTTGGCACGTTCCCAGCTGCTCCCCTGACAGCAAGAGGGTGCCTGCCAGCCTCTGGGCACAACCAGGAGCAGGATTTGTCCCCAGGAATAAGGCAGGGATGTCAGAAGGGACATGGTCAGGGAGGGCCCTGAGAGCAAGAGCACACAAAGCAGCATCACATTACCTGGTGTCATCTGTGCCACGGGTGCCAGATGGAACTTCTCTCATGGTTTTCTTCCTACCATAGTAAAAATAAGGTTCTGAGGGTATTATCACATATATATATATACACAATATATACATAAAATATTTTTATATATGTATCCCAGCAGCTCCAGAAGGACCCCAGTGTTGCATTTCTCAGAGGAAAGCTTGTGGCTGCAATGCACCCAGAGGTGCTGCCTTATCTCAGCCTCATCCAGAAAAGTCCCTCCAGCACCTCCAGGGCTGCAGCCTCACCTTCTCAAAGTGGCATGCACTGAGCAGAGGTGTTTTGGGGAGCTCCCCAGCTTAGACAGAGTAGGGAGGCAGTGGGAGGTCAGGACTGTGGTGCAGGAAGCGATCCCCCCCAAGCTCAGCCCGGCTTGAAAGCCCAGCAAGCACTAACACTAACAAACAGTCAGTGTGTTTATATCCCACCTTCCTGCCAGAGAGCAGGGGTTATTTTTGGCATATTTTGTCATTGTTGGAAACGTCAGTGAAGGCCAGGAACAGCACAGAGTTGTTGGGAAAGCCCAGAGGCAATTGCCCCAGGCACAGAGTGATGAGATGAGGGATGTGGGAAGCTGCTCTGAGCCATTTGCACAGGGCTTGGGTTTTGCCCACAGTATGTGGGACAGCTCCCTGGCTTCAAAAAAACTGGGATTAAAAGCAGAATGGGCAATCCAAGCCACCTCCTATTCCAGCCCCACACTGCTCGCACTCACCCCATGCAGCAGTGGAGCAGGACAGTCGTCCTGAGCTCTCCCATCAGGTTCTTCACCTCTTCCCACCTGTCCTGCCCATGCATGGACCGTGGACATCACCTGGACACCAGCAGTGATGTTCTGGCATCACTGGGCACCTCTTCCAGCCTGCACCCACCGTCTTTTGGCAGGTCTGGCTGCTAAAACTGAGTTAAAACAGAAAGGAAGAAGAGAGAACAAAACAGCATCGCTCACAGCCCACTTGCCTTTGTGCCACAAGGCTTGGCCACATTCCTTCAACTCACTGATGGTTTTAAGATCACTTAAACCATTCACCTCCCCCATTTTTCCCCAGCAAGGGACCTCCTTACCCACACTTTTGGATCTGCTTTGTCCCTCCTGTAAGCAGCAGATGTCCTCTGCAGGACTGCTTTTCCTTACAAAACCAGCAAGATCAGCAGGGAGAGCACTCGAGTTCCTGCAGGCACTTGCAGGCTGATGGCTGTGGCAGATAGCTGGGTCTTCTCTTTCAAACATGTAACTAAAACAGGGAGCACAAGTGGCTGGAAAGCCCAGGCTTGATTTGGGCAGAACCCTGGACTGCGATCAGCCAAGAGGAAAACAGGTAAAACCAGGACTTTGGCAGGTCAGGACCTACTGGGCAAATGCCAATCCAGGCAGGCTAACTCAGATTGCCCCACTGCAGTAGGGACTGTGGCTGGAACACCATCCTTTCAGATGTTTTGTCCATAAAACACAACATTTAAACCCAGAAAGCAGACAGGGAGGTGAGGAAAGCCCTTCTTCCATGCTAGCCCCATATCTGTGGTCTCCCATCTCCTTCAGCCTCTGCAGCTGTTAATTCTCTGTGCATCAGCCGAGGATGTGGCCACCTTCACAGTTCTTGTCTAGCACATGTAGTTTAGAGGACTGTGCTCCACCTGAGAAATTGTCTATCCCCACAAACACACTGCAGCTGTGAGGAGAAGGTGCCATGGGCTCTACTTGGCATCAAGAGCCTGAATTCAGCCCTACCCTTGAGCATCCATTCAGACTCAGCACTTTTTCTGGGTCTCTTTATTTTAGCCCCAACTAAATAGATAAAATTAAGAGCATCCACATTAATTTGCCATGCATGTGAAGGGGTTGAGGATTTCTCCTCCAGCTGAGGGTAGGAGTCCTGTGGCCACTGTGAGCCCAGCACTGGCTTCCAGCCTCACTGCGTGTCCATCTCCTCCTCCCCAAAGATGAGCAGATAACAGGGCAATTTCCATAATGAGTCTCTGTCCTTCCAGCCCTGCTGAAAGCAATTAACGAAGGCAGGCACTAATGAACTTGGCTTCACAGCACCCTGGAGATGGGTTATTGCCATTTGAGGTGGAGGAAAACCAAGGCGAGGGCAGGTGGAGTGGCTGACCCTGGTCACGAGGTACCTCGGGTTGGATGCAGGAGCCGGAGCTCCCTGCCCGGAGCAGGGAAAGGATGGTAGGTAGACACGAGGGCAACCACAGCTTTCTCATGTGGTGTCTGTGGCTGGAGAGACTGGTTTGCCCACGTTTGGGATGGCAGGAGGGCCTCCCCACCCATCCCGGTCCCATCTCAGCCCTGAGTGGCTTTGGGGAGGCTGTGTCTCTGCAGCCAGAGCTCCTGACACCCGGCACCCCCATCCTCCTTGCATCCTGCTTCCCAAGTTTTGCCAGACCTCAAATGCTGACAATGAGGTGCAACAGGAGCACTTATGGGTCCTCTTGCATAGAAACTTCCTCAGTTTGTGACTCACCAGCCCACCCTCCCTGGTGTCACTCGTGACTCTGTTTCACTTTACTGCAGCAGCATTCCACCATCTCTTATCAGAGAAGAAGACAACAGGGCAGCCTGACCCAGCTGCAGACAGGTGCCCACAGCCTCTCCTTGCAGCATTTTTGGACCAACCTCCATGTTCTTCTGCACTGAGTATCCTCTTATAGACGACAGGTCCCTCTGCAGCAGCTGCTCCTGCGTTCCTGCTGGTGGGATCACAGCGGTGTGGGATCTCTCCAGGTCTGCCTGCAAGTGTGAGGATAGCTGATAAATCACAGGGATGTGGCCTCTGCATCACATGCTCTTACAGCACACATGTCCTCACATGCACGTTGATGGCATGCTAAAAATATTCTCCACTTTTTGACCAATTAAAATTTTCCAGGAGAGTTGGAACCACAGCCCACACCCTATTTGTGCAGCCAGAGGTTTCCCCTCACCTCCCCCAGCCCTGCCGGGAAAACAAAGATCACTGAACAACATTTCTGGTACTTTGGGTCTTTCTTGGTAATTTTAAAAGCCTGGCTAAATTATCACCTTTTTTTCAGTTGTTCATTTTGTGATGTCTGGCACCATCCTGGAGCCAAACTCAGCACTGTGACACCCTGTCTTGCTCTCACACTCCCACAGAGAAGGCTGTAGGTGAGCTGGGATGCTCCCACCCCCCACTCAAAGCCCCATTTTGATGGGTTGGAAAATCAAACAAAGAAAGCATGTTTTTAAACCAGCTCTCACCTGGTCTTATGCAGCAGAGAGCTAACCCTGGCTTGGTGACAGCTCTGAATGATGATGGCCAGCCACAGTTTTCTTGTCACATCTTTCAGAGGTGCCCATTGTGCTGGGTAAAGGAGGAATCTGAAGGATGCTCACAACCCTCCTGGCCACCGGCCAGGCTCCTCCGTGCCATCACTGATGTTCATGGCAGCATTTTCTTTGCCCAGTTTGGCTCTTGACCATGGAGGAGAAGCAGGGGAGGCCACAGAAGGTGTTTACGCAACAAGAGGACGTCTCGGTGAGACCAGAGCCTTTGCCAAACCTGGAGCTAAGCTGATAGGAAGGAGATGTCATCAGTGTGCTTTTGCTAATTATCACTAATAATTATTTGTGTGTAGTTTCTCTTAGGAGCTCCAGTTCTGGCTCTGGCCCTGCTGCTCCTACAGCTCTGTGCAAGTAAAGCAAACTGGGGGGTCCTGCCCCAAAATCCTACAGGTGAGAGGAGGGGGGGGGGTGAGTGCAGCACATGGGCAATGCCCCGACCATGGTGGTCAGCATGATGGACTCCCCCTCTTGATGTTCTCTCCTCACTCACACCAGTGACAGCCAGTTAGACCCTGTCTGTCCCCTGTTTGCTTTTCTGAGTGTGTTTGGTGCCTCAGCCTCTTGTCAAAACCCAGCACAGCTATTAGCTGCTCCCTCCCATGTGGGATGTCTTTCTGCTGACATGGTAATCATTTTCCTGTCAATGCGCCTTGACAGCACCAGGATTTCTCATTTCAAGTCCTGGTGTGTCCCAGGGTGATTCCCGGCTCCTCCATTAACCCCTGGCCCTGCAAGATGGGGGTAGTCAGCCCTGATGGATGCTCTGGTATTCCTTCCTCCTCTGGTTAGCAGAAGCTGCCTCCTGTTTTTCCTCCCAGCACTTGCCATACCTATGCAGAAGAGGGTTTAACCTGGAGGTAGAGGGTGTCAGACTTTTCTTTTCCTTTCCCTCTTATTTTCTCTGCTGAGAACAATGGAGGCAAGGTTTGCAGAGGGAGGTAATGTCTTTTTTTAGACTGACTGAAATAATTAGAAGAAAAACCAGGCAGGCTGTTGGGTACATGAGCCCTCCAGCAGGCCTGAAATAGCTGCAGAAGTCTGCAAAGCTGAATACCAGTGGAGAACAATAGCTCTGAGCGTGACTAGTTGTGTTAACCAGTTCTGCCACTGAAGACCATTCCCTATGTGTTTTCCTTGGATGAACGGAACGGCATCACCCCTCTGCCAAAATCCACTGTCTAGAGAGCACCCCATGGCCAGGATCCTTCGCTATGGCTGAGGGAGCCACATGGCTATGGGGACGTGAGTCCTGGGCATTGTTCCATGCCAGTTTTGTGGAGCATCCCTCGCCTCTCTGCACCCTGTTCCCTGTCCTGCTGCTGCTGGGACCTGACCTGACCCGAGCCCCAGGGACACTGTCCCACCCTGGACCTCATCTGACCCCCAGGACCCTGCCTGACCCTGAGAAGTCTCTGATTTCAGGGGCTCTGTCCTACTACAGAAGACTGGCCTGATTTCTGTGGATCTATCTGATCCCAAGGGACCCTACCTGATCCTTGGGGACCATTTCAGACCTCACGGACCCTGCCTGACCTTTTGGGACCTGCTGATTTCAGAGACTGCCCTACAGCAGGGCTCTGGTCTGATCTCTGGGGACCCTGCCTGACCCCAGGGGCCTTATCTGACCCCAGAGACCCTGTCTGACCCTGGGTATCCTATTGGACCTGGGGGACCCTGATGAACACCAGGGTCCCTGCCTGATCCTGGGGGGCCTTCCAGTTTCAGGGACCCTTCGATTTCAGATACACTGTCCTACCACGGGGGGGTCTGGCCTGATGCCTGGTGACCCTATCTGACCCTGGGGACCTCTCCCACTCCAGCTCCACGTCCCGCCCCGGGTACCCTGTCATGCTCGGGTATCCTGTCCTATCCCACAGTCCATGTCCCCCCTCACGGTCCACGTCCCACCCCGCAGCCGCCGTCTGAGCGCAGGAACCCCGTTCACCCCCCTCCCTCGGGCGCAGTCCCAGCCCGTCCCGGGGGCTCCCAGCCCCACGCCCGCGGAGGGGGGGGCCGGGGCCGGGCCAGGCGAGGAGGGGGGGCCGGGCCAGGCGGCGGCGGCGGGGCCGGGGCCGGCGGCGGGGGCATCCCCGCCTCCTCGCTGGCAGCGCCGGAGCCGCCGGAAACCCGGCGGTGCTGCTGCTGCTGCCGCGGCTCCGGCTCCGGCTCCCCGAGAAGTTGTGGCGGAGGCGAGAGCGGCGGGGCCCGGCCCGGCACCCCCCGGCATGACCGTCCGCACGGAGCCCAGCGGGGCAGCGGGGCGGCGGCCGAGCCCCTGAGCGGGCGGCGAGCAGCCATGGAGCAAGTGAGTCCGGCCGGGAGCGGGACGGGCGGGGAGTGTCCCCGGGACTGGGCTGGGGGACCCCCGGGGCCGTTCGGGGATGGGGGACCCCCGGGGCGGGCGGGAGAAGCGCCCGGCGGGGCGGAGGGACCGCACCGGCCACTTCGGAGTGTTTTGGGGTGTCCGCTGGCTCTGGGACATCCCGGCCCGGCTCCGCCCGGGGGACAGCGATAGACACCGCGGGGAGGGGGGTCCCCGTGCCCAGCAGCCCCCGGAGCGGCTCGGGCAGAGCCTCGTCAGCGCGTCCCCGCAGCCCTCGGGGTGTTGGACCGGGTCGGCCGGGGAGGGGCTGCCGGGCTCGGCCGGCTCTGTTTCCACGCGTGCTCGGGCCATCCCGTGTGACTGCCGCTGGGGTGTTGTCCTGCCCTGCCGGAGCCGGGCCTGGGTCAGACAGCCGGCTTGGACATGTCCACGCACCTCCAGCCTTCGCCACTTCTGTTCTCCTTCTCTCTGTTTGGGACGGGGTTAACTCGGAGAGGGGCAGCGGTGCTTCTCCTGCACACGTAGTTTTTCACGTCCATGGGATGACGCCCCAATAATCCATCCCTGTGCGGATTGATTAAGATGCCACAAATTTGTAAGCGAGTTAAACAGGTCGTTTTCTCCCCTCGTCTGGCCACGCAATTATTCCTGCTTGCTTTCCCTGAATGAGGTTTTGCTGCTCGTGCACAAAGCTCGCTCACGGTAGGACAGGCTGCCTGAGGACTTCAGGCTCTGGCATATGCGATCCTGGTAGCTGTGGGTTGTCTCTCCCCCCTCACACCCCCTTACTTCGGCTCCGAACATTCTGTGGCAAGAATGAAAGCTCTTTTAAAACAGCAGGGAGACGGCAAAGCAGCCCAGGTTGGTAGTGGCTGAGAGCTGTTATTATCTGCTGGCATCCATGAAATTAATCCACAGCACAGAAACTGCTTCCAGCTGGTGGCCACCGGCCAAAGGAGCTTCACACCCACCCCAGCATCGACCAAGGGTCTCCCCGGCCGCTCTTTGTTGGCAATACGTGGATCCTCCGGGGAGCAGTTGCGGAAGGGGGTGTCAGATGCAGTTCCCCAAGTTCCACGTGGATCTGAGCAGTTCATTTCTAGTGAGACAGTTTTGCTCCTGTGAGCCAGGGGGAGAAGTGGAAGTGCTAACAGCCAGGTTTGGAAGATAAAATGGAAAGGGAGGAAAAGAGTGGAGGTGTGGGGATGCGGGTTGTCTCCTGGGGGATGTTCATTTGCTCCTTGCTAGAGAGGAGTGTGTGATAAGTGAGCTGCTTGCTTTAATGAAGTTGCTGTGACTGGCTAAGGCACTTTCTGTGCACTGTGTGTAACTTTAAAAGTACCACTGCGGTTCAACTCTTGGTTTTTGTTTTTTTTTTTTTTGTTGGAAGACATGAAGAGTATGTGGGTTTGTGGGCCTGTAAAATACAGGGCAAGGAGGGGAGAAAGAACTGCCTGATTGTTAAATAAAAAGCCATCCTGTCCCCCTGATTTGGGATCTCTGCTGAGCTGCGAAATGTGAGGCTAAACCAAGCTGGAAGAGTGGAACTTGTGTTTCACTTCTAATGCCACCGTGATATAAGATGCAAAAATGGCTTGGTTATGGATTGGTTTTGGGAGCGATGCCTTTGGCGTGATCCAGCGTCGGGGTAACTCAGTTCTTCCTTCATTTACCCTGGCTTGCTTGGCTGATTTCAGTGGGGTTCTTCTCATGGATTTACCGCAGAGTCAGGAACGAATCCAGGCCAAGAACATCCCCGGAAGGATATGTTAGTGTTTCTTGCAGAATGCTCACATATAACTGAGTTAACAACAGCAACTGATGTCTTTGTGCCATGCTCCTGTTTTAGTTGTGGAATGGCAAGCTGAGAGGGTAGGATGGACACAATGCCCTGCTCCTGGTGGAGCCAACCTCCCCTCACTGATTCAGGGCAGGGGTGGCATAAAAATAATCTGCAAAAAATGTCAGGCAACCATCTCCAGGGCTCTTCTTACTTTCACAGGAACAAATAGCCAAGTTGCATTCACAATTTTTTTACATCCTTAAGCTGCAGGTGAGGGATTACAGCACCTGCCCTCCCTCTGGGGTTGTTCTGGGTGTGTGAAGGGAAAGCTGCTGACCCAGAGCCCGGCAGCTCAGCAGCCCCATGGAATGCAGGATCACACCCCTCACTCCTGCCTGATTGAGGGGACTGGAGGAGGCACTTTGGGCTCAGGTGACTCCTGCACAGTGAGAGGGGCAGAGCCCTTTGCTTCTCAGCAGATGCCCTGTCATCTGCTGAGACCAGCACTCTGCATCTCATCTCACCTGCCCTCCCCTCGGCTGCTCAGGTGGGGCTTGAAGTCACAGATCCTCCATGTGGATGCTCCCAGGTCCTGGCAGAGCGGGAAGTCCTGCCTGGTGTGGAGGGAGCCCCACACACGGCTCCATTTAGACAAGTGGCTCCAGCCAGGGCTCTGCAGTGGCCTGGGGAGAGGTTGAGCTCCAAGGCCACCCTTTAATGCCATGGAGGGGAGGTGCTGTTCCTGGAAGGGTCGAGATTTGGTGAGCCAGACCCTGAACCACCTCAGCCTCGTGCAGAGGTGTCAGCATGAGCCCCAGCTCTACTGGGATAGGTTGCTTTTCAGAGGTAGATGTTATGTGCTGTGTCTTCACAGGGAGTGCTTTTATTGTAAAACCAGAGCAGTTTTCACTCTGCAGAGCAGAGCATGGACAGACATATTTACCATGTGATTTCAGCCTCTCTGACAGGTGGGGAAAAAGAACAGCAAAAATTTATCTGCCAAGCAAGAAAAGCCTTACAGAGTAAAAGCATTTTGGTGATTGTTGGTCTGGACTCACACAAATAAACTCTTCATACAGCTACATCCATTCAAAACAGCTATAAGGGAGGTTAAAGTCCATGCCCAATTATCTAAAAATTACATCAAAAGGGTTCTTGATCAGGAAACCAGCAGGTCTATATTTGCGCAGGAATTGATGTTTGCTGAAGTCGCAGATCTCAACTGAATACAACTTCCTGGCAACCTAAAAAGTCAAGTTAAAAAAAAAGCCCCCACGCCACACAGTCCCCCCTCGTTTCCCGGAAAACTTTTTGGTGCTCAGTCATCCTGTATTGTGGCCGTTTCAGACGCGCCTCGGTACGATTGAAATAACTTCTGCAAAAGGCAACGAGGATGTTATGGGTCTGGGCCTGATTTTCTTTTAGGTGAAACAGAGTTTATTTGAGTTTCTTGTTCCCAGTCTGCACCTGAGCCTACCTGCAAAGCCCAGACTCTTCCTGACCTTAGCGGGGATCAGGAAAAACGTGAGTGCGTGGGGTATTTAAGCTGGTTTTCCTCTTTTTATGGGTGCAAGCTCCTGCTTTGGAATAACAGCTCACCCCCATGGCAGCTGCTGTCCAAGGGCGTGTTCACTGGGAGTCTGGTGCAGGGAAACAGATTCATCAGCAAGGCTCTCCTCCGAATTTTTGGAGCTCATCCATCTGTACTCTCTCTGTCCTGGCCATGGGAGTGTCCAGCTCCAACTCCTTTCCATGCACATGGGATTTCCTCGTGTTATGAAACATGATGTCTGAGCTCCAGCCAGCCCAGCTTGTGCAGCGAGGGCCATTTTGGCATGTCTGGGGCTCTCCTTTGTCACTTATCCTCTTTCTGTGTGAAGGCTTTCTGAGCAGGATTGCTGCTGTTAGACATGAAGACCTGGAGGAAAACGAGTCTGGGGGACAGTGGGGTTCCTGGGAGGAGGCTGGAGGATTTGGGCTTGGCCTCTCCTGACAAGTCACAAGGTTGGCAAGGTGTTTGTGTAAGGGGATTCGACTCAGTGAGCGATTCCCCTCATCTTGCTCCAGGAAAAGAGGCTTATTGAGAGGTCCATGGGATGCTGGGAGAAGCAGGAGGCTCCAAGGGAGGGAATATGGGGATCTTGCCTCTGCAAAGCTCTTTCAGCACACTGGAGAGGAGGAAAGTTCTCATCTTTAAGTCATCTGCTGGTGAAGGCATCCGCTAATAAGCCCAACTGCACCTGCTCCCTGTCTTAAGTTTCCTGTCTCTGTTTGATGAGAATATTGACATTGGATTTTTCTGATGGTTCCTTCAATGCAGGGAAGTTCTGCCTCTCCTGGTGTTTTACCAGGCCTGGAGAGCCAGCAGCATCCCAGTGCAGGACACTGGAGCTCTACGTGCTGCTGTAGGCAGGAGAGAGCAGGCTGTGACAAACAGCAAGGAGCTAAAGGGAGGACAAAAAACCACCCCCACTCCTGGTGCTGCCTTCTCTGCCAGTCCTTCCCACGCAGGAGCCTGCTGGGAACATTTTAGTGCAGATGGGATGAAGTCCTGGCCCTCGTGGGATTTGCCCATGGGAGTTGTTTTGGGAACGATGACCAAATGTAGACCCAGAGGAGAAGCTTGCAGAAGTGGCCTTGAGCTAAAATATGAGTGTTGCTACTGATGCCAGCAGGATCCATGCTGCTGGGATTCATCAGAGAGCTGGAGGAGCAGAGAGGAGAGGAGGGTGCTTGTTTTCAAGGTGCTCTTGGTGCACAAGTGAGCAGGGAGTCTAAGGTGGACTTGCTGCCATCCCAACAGTGTCCCCAGGGGTGGCTGGGGGTCTGTGCTCACTCCTCAGTCCTGTGGGAGCTGGTTGAGTTTTCCTCTGGAAGATGCCAGTCTTTTGCCTTGTGATGTGGTGGGGATGTTTGGTGGGTCCTGAGATCTTCTCTGGGAAGGCTTTCTCGTCATGGAAAGTGCTTTGAATATAATTCCTTCTCCCTTCTCTCCTTGCAGGATACAAAGGAGGAGGTGTCAGAGAAACCAAAGTCTGCTCCAACTGCAGAGAAATATGGCTGGATTAAGAAAAGCAGTGGGGGTCTCCTGGGATTGTGGAAGGATCGTTACATCCAGCTACGGAAAACACAGCTCGTGGTCTACGAGGACGAGGTATGGTCACAGCTAACAGCCTTCAGTGAGGGGCAGGATCAGGCCCTTGGGGACACATGTATGTCCCTGTGTTTTTCACTCTTCCCTGCAAATCATTCCTTTCAAAAGAGCTTCTCCAGTTTACTCCAGGAAGGGTAAACGCTGTAAAGAAGAGACAGCAGCTGTGTTTTTGAGTATATTATAGATCATAGATATTTTAGCCAGTAAATATTTTGACAGTGCCATTGCCAAAGAAGTAAAAAAGAGGGGGGGGCAGGACATCCTGTGAGAAGGTGAACGGAGTAAAGCTTCGGGCGGAAGCAGGATATGTGCAATGTGGTTTTGGCTTTTGAAGGATAAAAGTGGATTGTAGCAGGCTGACTTCCCACCTGCTGCTTGAGGGGATGGCAGGCAACCCTGCAGCTGTTTGGCACCCCTCAAGCAGCTCAAATTGTTGCTAACCAGACTCTTCAGGGTTTCCTTTAGCCGCTGATGGCTGCAGGGAGAGATTTTTGTGTTTGCTGTCCTCTTTAAGCAGGGACACAGTCTGGATTTGGCTCATCTTTTCCCTTTGCTTGAGCCAGTTCTGAGCGAAGGACCCCTGGGAGCCTTGTCCTGGACTTCCCCAGATAAACTGCATGCCTGGAGTTCATGGCCGCGATTAGAGCTGTTTCCAGACAAATGAGAAATAAGAGCCAAGTGAAATCTGTGCTGCGTTTTCAGGCAAGAAGAATGAAAAGTGCAGGGCTGGTCCTGCCGGGCTGCAGAGGTGGCTCTTTCCTGAGCCAGGCCCTCGGTTCCTGGGCTGGAAGCAGCTTCTGCAAGAGCAGAGTTTGACCCGAAAATCAGAAATCCCAGTGCAGAGCACAAGCTTCAACCAGGAGAGGTTTGAGGTGAGGGGTGAATTCAGTCTGAGCCCTGCTGGTATGTGGTGGCTCGAAGTCTGTGTGTGCAGCAGGCTGGGGGAGCGTGGTCTGCACAAGGACCACGTGCCTGTGCGGTGTCTGACCCAGGGGGGTCTGGGTCATGTGCGGGCATCAGGATGATATAAAAGCAAAATCACATAGTGCATCATGTGCAGCGTGTCGAGGGAAGAGGAATGGGGAAATGTCTCAGCAGCTGCATTGCTGCCATGATTTCAGGAACAACGGGACCAACAGCGAGTTCGGTTCTCTTTTTTCAAAAACATACCATTGCCTAATAAAGAAGATTTTGTTATAAACAGATTAGGTGAAAGGGTTTTACCTCCTCCCTGATGCTGAACCCTCCTGCTCTTCCCAAATCCCCAAGCTTTCTGCAGGCGTTTGTTCTTAGCTGTGAAATGTCATGGAGAGCGCAAGAATAATGACAGGAGAAGTCGATGTCAGGTGATGAGCAGCTCAGAAGGCAAGAAAAGCAGAGGGGGGTTCTCATACACAGAGGGATGCAGCCTGGTCCTGCAAACTGTTGGTTCTGTCTGCAGAGCATTTCCCAGTGCTCTGGACACCTGTTGACTCCAGCTGAAGCTTCGGGAACTTGCAGATTCAAAATCTGTGAACATGACGTAGGTTTTTTTGTAAAGGGCATGCCTTTAAAAACAAGATGCATGGGGGCTCTCATTACCACAAGGGAAAAGGAGGCTTTTAAAGTAAGATTAATTTTCACAGACAATCAGAAGAAGGAAAAATCCCAATCATTTAAAGGGTTATTTTATTATCTCAACAAGGAAAATGGCATTTGTAGCAACCAGGCATAATGTTTTCTGGTAGCCTGCGGATTGTGGTAACATCCTGTAATAAATTGCATCTGTAAGCTACAGTAGCTGCAAGGTCCCATTATTGTAAATAAGGGATCATGTTAATATCTATAGGCTATTAAACTGGCTTACAGTGAAGTCAGATGTCTTGGGAGAGGAAATTGCTGCAAAATTATCTGGTAGCACAATAGGATAGCATGTGATTGTGCAGACTTACGACAGGAGAACCAAAGGAAATGGCAATTTTCTGCACTCAGGAGGGGTCTTGTTGCCACAGAATTGAGGCAGTTCATGTTTATTATTGTATTTATCTTCCTTTATCATGAGTCAGGGTAGTGTGGTTGTCTCCATCTTACAACTGGTGAACTGAGTTTTTGAGATGAGAAGGGCCAGTGTGTAAGGAGAGTCTGCGGTGCAGTGTGCTGTGGTGGTTTGTATTTCTGGAGCTCAAGGTGCCATTTCCCCCCCTGGATCTTCTCCAAATACCTGCTTTGTGTGACCCTGGAGAAGGACACAGCATCCCAGACCATCCTCAGGCTGAAACATTTGAAAGTGTTGTTGTTCAGTGCTTCCTCAATTGGAGCCCTGGAAGAAGAAAGGAGATAAAACCTCAGGCAACAGAAATACGGGCGTGTTTCCATACAAATCCTAAATTAGACCTAGATGGGTTAAATGGGAGGGAGGTCAGCTTCCATGTGGGCGGGCAGGTTTAGAGACTGAGTATTTCAGCTGGTCTGAGCCCATCAGATTTCCAGGAACTGTTATAGTGCCTCGGACTCACTGTGCTTTTATCAGCCCCTCCCGTGTCCAGCCCTTCACCAAGAGGTGCTGATGTTGCCTTTAGCAGTTGTTGCCTGTGCAGGCCACCCTGTTGGTGCAGTTGCATGAGACTGGCTACGCTTGTAGCTGAGGTTTAGGTGCAAAACAAGAGCAGAGGGGAAGGGCAACACAGGATGCAGGCAGGAATGTTGTACCACGTCACCGGAGAGTACAGTCTGAGCAGCACACAACTACTGTATTTATCATCATCAACAGCAATCTCCTGGAATGAGCTCCTGACCTGCCCTGGGAGCGTGTTCCCCATGTTGCATCTGTTAGTCAGGCTTTGGGTTTGGTTTAAAGCAGGGCCACCTCCTGAAGGCAAATGGCCAGTGGTTATTGTGTTCCCTGGAGCAGATGGGGTGAAAGTCATCCCGCCCAGCTTCAGGTTTCTTTCAGCGGGTGGGAAATGAAGGGAAATGGATTTCTTGTTATCTGCTGTGCCTCCATCTACAGCACCGTGCATCTGTACCCTCACCTAGATGAAGACTCATTTAAGCAAGACATTTGTATAATAATTACATATCCAAATCTCAGGAAAGGAGGCACTGATGCAAATACTGGGATCCTGAGAAACTACTGTGCAGGTCCACACAGAACTAAGCAGGTTATTTTCTAATGGGATTTCATATCTTCTTGTCTCTACATATTCTTGCTAGAATTAAAAAATCTACAGAGAGCATATGAAGACCAGGCAATGCTATGTAGAGAGACTAAACAGATCAGTATCATCATTCCATGGATTAGAAAGCTTTGGTCTTGGGTTTGATTTTTTTTTTTCCCCGAACAGTGCAGCTAGTGCTTGGAGTTGCTTTCTTGCTGTTTTAGGGGATTTTTGTAAGTGTATGATTTGGCAGGGAAAAATCCTATCAGACAAAGTCTTTTAGAGGTCAAAGGATCCACTTGGCATTCAACAGTCAGGCAGTTACCATCTGTGTTTTGCCCCTGGTAAAGTGATAGCAAGGTATACCCAAAAGTGATTTATTAAAACACTTTGAGAGCCTCAGGTACAGAAATAAATTATTGTTTCAGATCTAGACATTTTACACTGAATGGAGGGTCCCAGCCCGTGAGTGTGTGTCAGTGAGGAGATCTTTGCTGAGAATTATGCCTTCATGTAAATAAAATTTTCAGCGAGTCTTTTTCCACGCTTTTTATCAACTTTTCATTAAGGAGCTTTGCCAAGTGTGATTCTTTGGTTAAGCACATGCATTAATATGTCCAGGTGTTCAGTAATTTTCTTCTTAAGGGCCAAGCCAACAGACACAGACATGTTTAAGTCACAGGATCTGCTCCATGAATAGCTAATGGAATAGTCTTTCTGCATTAAATGAGGAATGTAGGGGTTCCTGTACCAGGACTGAGCTTGTCCGGAACCTGTGTCTGACACCTGTGTGTCGGGGCAGGGCTCTGGAAGTGACCTTGTCTCTGTGTGATGCTGAGTGTCCCATACATCCCAGGAGGTTGAAGGGACCCAGGGACCTGTGATAGGGTTGGGTATTTCATTCTTCATTCTTCATCTTAGTGGTGCAGGACGGACATAAAGGATCTCTTTGTGACCCAGGTAGGCTCACAGAGAGGGGTTGGCTGCTTGCCAAGGGTAAAACAGAGACAAAAGCCCCATTCTGGTGCTCCCTGAACTCAGATGCTTTGCCTTTGCCTCAGACATGGAGTTTTTATATTTCTCTGTCTGCTTTCTTCCCCACCCTTCCTGAAGAGGATAACTCACTTGAGAAGTTCAGGTCCCTGAGAGGAAGGAGGCATAGCTTGCACACTCAAGCCAGTGTCCCTGGGAGACAGGGCCCTGCATGTCCCCGTCCTCTCTGCCCTTGTTCCCTGGCCAGGCCACAGTCCCCAAGGCCTCCCCAGGGAGGAGAGGGGCAGCTGGAAGGCAAGAGGCAATTTCACAGTGAAACCACAGCTCTCCAGCCTGCCAAGTCCTCCTTGTTCCCCGGCTCAGTGCTCCACAGTCCTTAGGAAGCGGAGGAAAAGCTCCCGTCCAAGAGCCAGGAAGGATGGCGTGGACAAGGAGGGTGACAGGGAGCCACTGGGCTCTGCTGGGGACAGAGCTGCTCTTGAGAGCGGGGAGGGTGGGCAGGAGCCGTGGTGCTGGTGTCCGGTCGGAGCGCTGCCAAGCCCTCCACATCCTGAGCCCAGCGAAGGAGCTGGGGCTGCACCGGCCGCGCGGCAGGGCTGGAACGTGGGCGGTCATCCACCCAAGGCCAGGATGAGATCACCCATCCCCGAGGCATGTATTCCTGACCTCACCCTTCTCTGTCATTTGTGGGCCGCTGAGGGGTTATTATTTCCATCCCTGTCCTTTTGCAGTGACATTGCGATACCAGGATTGCAGCAGGAGCCTTCAAAGGGCTCAGTAGCGTCAGCAGGATTTTATCGGCCGGGTTTTAGGTTTGGGCAGGATTAATCTCCTCCTCCTAGTATGCATTTTCCCAGTTCACATTCACCTACTCAGTGTTAAATGACATAAACAGTAATGTCATTAAAATAATAAACCTAAATTAGATCCAGACATCCCTCAGTGGCTCAGACCTTGCTCTGTGTATCAGCCGGGCCCCAATCCCCAGGTAGGAGGGTTAAGAAAACCGAAACACAGCCTGGGCTCTGCACAGCAACTTAAATGTCGAGTGGTAAAGGGAGGAAATTCCCCGCAGCCCACTTCCCTCTGAACTCTCCATTCCCTGCCTCCAGCCACGCAGCAGCTTCCTGGCTACGACGTATTTCCTCATCCCACACCCCCTCTCCACTACAGGAATTGCTAAATACAAACTCATACGGGTACAAGGAGCTGCCTTGGGAGCAGAGCCTGAGCTGGGGCTGGTTATGGCCAGCGGTTTTAATTCGGGATGGTACCGGAGAGGTTCATGGGCCGTGCTGACTGTAGCAGTTCACCAGCAAGAGCTGCTCTGAGATTCTCACTGCTCATTTGTGCTTAGCTAAAGGGCGCTCTGGTCTCTGCTGGGCTACTGAGACGTGAAGAATATTATCTGCCCAGCGTTACACTGCGATTCCTATTAGGGATGGTGCTCCGCAGCTGAACCGAGCCACGCACCACGTGTGGAATCTTAGTTATGTTACTGGGAAAAATGAGCCAAGATCGTGGCCGGCAGTCCTCAGTGGAGATACTCCAGAGATAAATATTCCCCGCTGAGACACTGGCCCAGACAGTTCTGCTGGCTGTATGGGACTGTATTTCCCATCCCCAGCGTTTTGACAGCTCGGAGCGTGGCTGTGAGAGGACTCTGTCCGTCGCACGTGGCTCCCACTGACCTCTTGGACGTGAGGAGCAGCCATCCCAGCTCAGTGTGGCAGCTGGGCTCCCCTCTTATCCCTGCTCTGCCTGGGGCTTCCCTCGGGGGCTGCTTGGACCATCGTGATGCTTGTGTCATCTTCCCTGTGAAGAAGCAGGATCACGTCTCCTCCTCTCATTGTTGGGAGGAAGTAGTGTCACTTCTGGCTGCAGATCCCTGGATGAGGCCAACAGCTATGGCAGAAGCTGTTACTGGTGTTACTGTCCATAACCTGTTATTTGCTCAGCCATTGTGGACCACTAGGACTGTAGCTTAAAGACCAGGGTGTTTTCTTAGCGAGGTGCCAGCCCGATTTATGGGGCTTGCTGTCTGCATGCAGGTTATTTTTAAGGCAGAAGAGCTTTTAGGCAGATGCAAGGGGAAGACATGCAGAGTTTGATGGTATATGATTGATTTCTGTGCCTTCTATTCATAATAATGTTTCATTCCCTTTCTGCAGGATGAACAGAAGTGCATAGAAACAGTGGAACTGGAGAGTTATGACAAGTGCCAGGAGCTGCGTGCGCTGCTAAAAAGGAAAAACCGTTTCATTTTAATCCGCTCCCCGGGTAAGAAGGTAGGATTGCCTTTCTCATCACCCTCCAGACTGCTAACTCCAAAATGAGTTCCCAGGCAGCTGTGCCCAGAGCAGATGAAAGGCTCTGAGATTTAGGTCCTTGGCAGCTGGAAGTGTGTAAGGAGGAACAACACTGACAAGCAGACTTTCTTCCTGTCATGGGGAAAGGGGTTTTGCTGTGGCTCAACTTTTTCCTCTTGGTATTTTTCCTGCCTTGTCACTTTCTTCCTTCCAGTACTCCCTGTGCAGTGGAGAATGACCATTCCCTGTGGTTCTCCCATGTGCTCTGGGTGTTCCTGTCCCAGCTGTAGGTGCTGCAGCTTTGCCCAACTTCCAGTGAAATCAATAATCCTAATTCATGTAGTGAGACAGTTGGAACTGTTGATCTGAGAAACTCCAGTGCAAAGTTACTTGCAGCCAAACAGTTCCTAGGAGAAAAGAGTTATTTTGCAGAATTCATGAAACTCCACCTCTTTAGCTTCCTGCACAGCATCTGGTTACATCCAGAACCTAAAACCAAGGCTGGTGTTGCAAAGAAACTGTACATCCACATGAACACTGGCTGTATGCAAGGAGACCCCTGCCTTATTTCCTAGCCAGGTTCATCATCACTACACATCTTTGGAAGTTCTCCTTAGCTCCTACATACATGCTATCCCTTTCAGCATTGTTGTGGGTTTCTCTGTTGCTTTGGGGCATCACACTTTGACTTATTTCTAATTTCACTGTGATTTTATTGGCCTAAGGAATATCACTAAGTCTCCCCCTGCAAATCCGAGAGGTTGTGAGGGACAAAACACATTCATTTCCATAAGAACATGAGCAGGCAAAAATACCAGCTTGCTGCATTCCCCCATCTCCATTTTGTTTAAATAAATGGAGATTGTTTAGTCCCTACTTGTCATTGTTGCTTATTCTTTCACTCCAGTCACTTAGTGTTTATTCCTATAATAAGACCCCAGCTGAGTTCAGGGCATCATTCAAAACAACAAAACAAGGACTGTCCTGACCCAAAACACTCCCATGGACCAGGGTGGGGGTGGAGAGAGAAGGTGAATGATGTTTGTTTTGCAAGTAGCCCCAGTCTGTATCAGGGAGAGAAGTGATATTAAGCACCATGCACCAAAGTGATGGAGGGTTGGAAATCCACACCCTGGGCTGGGGAGCTCTGGTGCTGAGCCAGAGCCCAGAGCACATTAAGGAAAAATCATTCCCTGGGAGGGTGGGGAGGCCCTGGCACAGGTTGCCCAGAGAAGCTGTGGCTGCCCCATCCCTGGAAGTGTCCAAGGCCAGGTTGGACAGGGCTGGTGGAAGGTATCCTTGCCTACGGAAGAAGGGCTGGAACTAGGTGTCTCTAAAGTCCCTTCCAAACCAAATCATTCTAGGATTCTGTAATTCCAAGTGCACACCTATTCTTAGGGAGGCCAATAAGACCCTGTGTGTTCAGAGATGGGCATCATGGTAGGAATTAGTATCATCTGCAAGTATGTTACTGAGACAGAAGTGTTATAGCTGCACATGTCTCTGTACTGCTCCAACACAGGGTGTGGGACTGTTCCTAAACCTTTTATTTCTTGCTATGGGAAAAATATGCCCAAATTGTGCCCGAAAGGGTAACTTCATCACTTTGGCATGCTGGCAAGTTTACAGCTCCCCTGTTTTTCATGCCACTGATTCAATGGAGACCTAGATAGAGGCTACTTTTTATAAGGCTCTTTTGGTGAAAGGAAGGGCTTTTATAAATGAAAAGTTCCCTGTTTGTAGCTCCCCTCCCACCCTCCTTTTGGCTGGGAATCTGGTGAGGGTGTTGACACACAACATACTTTGGCAGATGTTAGCACAGGCTTCAATTAGGAGGCCAACGTACACAACTGTCCTTCTTCTGTTTTGAAATCGCAGCCGTGGCGATATATATCAGCTAAACATTTTCCATTTGGGAGGCTTGCTGCCATCCACAGTTTAAAATCACCCTGTAAGCCAGCCTGCCAAGCCCTGCCACATCTTGGTAGGGTTTGTTTTTTTTTTTTTGCTCCCTCTCCTGAGTATAAACCTGAGGAACGTAGAAATCCAGTGAGTTTTTGGGACTTAGGGACAAGCTAGGAAAGGCCATTTCTGTTTCAGTGCACAATAGGAGTTTCCCTCTTGAATACAGGGAGCCCAGTTTAAATCTTGGATGGGATATTCTTGAAGAGCAGAGATGAAGGTCAGTTAAAACTACTCAGCAGCTAAAGTTTCACCCAAATAAATAAACTGTCCCGCTAAACGCTGGCCTTTGATGGATGTACCCCAGATTCTGCTTGCCCTGTTCCCAAGGAGGACATTTTTGTCAAGCTGTGACAATATGAGCATGTCACACGTCTGCACTGGTATGGAACTGAAAGAAAGCACTGCTCCCTGAGCTTCGATTCTTCCAGGAGGGAAGCTGGCAGTGTGCAAAAGCCCTGTTCTGCTTAGAAATCTCAAATGCTTCATTCCACCCACAGCCATGAAATGAAAACTGTTGGATGCAGAGAGCTGACCTTCTAAGAAAGGGCACCAGCTTTGGCCTGAGGACTTTAAAATGATCATGCAAAAAGCAGTGTAAATGATGCTTGGGGTAAAGTGCCTGGAGACTGGTACAAGAGATTGGTACAAGTCTGGTATTCAGTGGGTCTGAAAGCCTTCAGCTGCAGGGAAGTCTTAACATGGGGAAGAGGGTGATAGTAAGGGAGAGTCCACCAGGAAGCCCTGCAGCTCCTCCCTAGTGGGGCCAGGCACCTGCAGTCAGGGGTGCAAACTTCCACTGCTTACCTTTTCCCTTTGTCAGGTACCTGGAACTGCCTCCACCAGCATCCCACCCTGGAAACTGCAGTAGAATGCAGTGAGGCGTGGAGGAGTCCGCTCCTGGGGTCTGTCAGTCTGGCAGAGATGCTGTGTTATTCCCAGGGACGAGGTAGCTCTTGGTTGAGCTGCAGAAAACCACCAGAATACTCTGAAAACCATCTCACAGAATCATGGAATGGTTTGGATTGGAAGCGACCTTAAAGATCACTTTAGTTCCAACTCCCCTGCCACAGACAGGGAATCCTTTGGCTTCCACTTTTCCCTCCATGATCTAACCAGATGAATTCATGTAGAAGAAGGCAGGAAATGACCTTGCATTTGGGAGAGAGACTCTACTGCACTCTTGGTGGTTTAAGTCATTACTGACCCAGCTCTGGTCAGCTTCTGCTGGAGGTGACCACCCTGTAGCAAAAGTCAGCAGTCAACATCCCCACAGCAGTTCACAGTCCAGCTTAGCCCAGCCCCAACACCAGGCTTTGCACTGAAACAGGTGAGGAGCAAGCACAGTTTTCTGTCACCCACCTCTGCTGCAGATCAGCAGAATTGCTCAGCAAAGAGCGAGTGCTGGTAGAGGTCTTAAACTGCAGCTACACAGTCCTCCAGAGCTTGTCTGTTAAATCATTCAGTGCAAGTACAGCAGCCTGACCCCGGGAACACTTCTCTTTCCTGGAAAGCAGGCTCAGCACAGCCATCAGACTGTCAGGGCTTGAGGAGACTGATGTCTCGGGGAAGACAAGGAGCAGTCAGGGAGCCTGTGCCCGCTGCCGTCACGGACAGTGATCCGTGTGGGAGCTCTTGTTTCGTGACATCTCGGCAGTGATTCAGCAGGAGCTGACTGGCCGTGCTGTGCTCTGAGTAACTGACAGTAAATTGCGTAGCCTGTATTCAGGGCTTACAATGGTCACTAGGTTTGGCCAGGACAGCTTTTCCTGGCACACCAGCCTGTTGTTTATGGCGTGACTCAGTCTCAGCTGGCTTAGCAAGAAGGAGTGTAAATGTGTTACCCTGCTGCCTTCTTATATTGGTGTCACTGACTCTCTGCCTTAAATTCCTGCTGGAGAACAGACCCTGCTTAACGTTTTGTGGGAAATATTCATCTTCAGGTGCATCTGCTGATATTTGGAAATATTCAAATTAGAAAAGTACAGACAAGATAAATTCATTTATTCCTTGTTTGTAAAGAACCTGGAGGTCTCAGAGTAGTGCACAGAGTCCCAGTTACAAGCAGGACTGAGACCAGCTTCCCCAGCTCCTTCCTGCCTTGCCTCACTGTCCATTGGATTTGCATTTGATGGCAAAGGGTTACATGCCAGAGGGACATCTCAGCTTCTCATTAACGATGAGCCACCCCCTCCCGAGGTTCTCTCTGCCCTGCCACAGAGTTGCTGACACCAGCGCTTAGTCACAGTCTGGGAGGCTTTATTTGGAATGAGGCACAGAAAGTGGCATTGGAAGAGGAAGCTTGAAGAGAGGCAGGAATCCTTCCCTTGAACAACATGTACGGAGATTTGTAAACCCTGGTGCAGGCTGCCAGGTCTTTGCCAGGCAGTGCAGCAGCTCAGCTGCTCACAAGTAGAGCTTTCTCATAAGCTTTTATAATCACAAAGCTTTGGGGCAAAATCGTTTCCAAACAAAAAAAGTTTTTAAGCACACACAAAACCAGGCCAGCTCAGACTAAAACAAAATCTGGCCGTCGCTCCGTTTTGGAGCCTTGCCTTCCCTTAAGTTCCCTGGTTAGAGTGGCCCTTCTGCACCCCAGACAAAGGGCTCTTTTTCCAGAGGGCTGTGGGTCAGGCCCTATCCTCTCCTCTGAACTCTCAGGAAGGGATGTGATCCTGTTACCTTCTGTGCAAACTGATCAAATAAATAATATTTCCTCAAATTGCTCCTTAACTCCCTGCTTGTCGTGGTTGTGAGGGTCTGGCACTTTGTGGCCGTAAATCCACGGCATTGACACGAGGAATAAATACATAAGGAAGAACAGTTGGTTTCTAACAGCAGGAGTGGGTGTAAGGAGATCAGGCTTTAGTTCTGCAGAATTTCTGATGGTCCCTTCAGAAGCTGCTGAGACCCAGAACAGTTGGTGCTTTGTTGTGCCATGAACAGGGAGCTGCTAAGAGCCTTCGACTGTCAGTCACCATTAGCTTTGCCCCCCTCATTTAATATAGTCCCTGTTTTATATAGACACTGCCATGATTTCAGAAAGTGGGGCCTCATTGACAAAAAGGCTGAGACTACAACTGCTGTAGAAGGCAGTGGGAAGGTTAAGAATACCTACTGGATGTTAAATACCTGAAAAAAACCTATTCCAAACAAGACCCCACCAGTATGTTTTGAATGAGCCTCTCTGTATCTCACTTCCACAGCTGTAAGAGGTGGATAATTTCAGGTACTCTGAAAAGGAGCTTGTGAAGCCCCCAGATATTTTAGTGATAGGCAGGAAAGGCAAAAGACTGACGGGGGAATCAGTAATCTTGTTCTCAGGGCAGGGCTGGAGCAGAGTGCAATCAATAAGACATATTGACCCATGAGGATAAAACACACCAGTGGGATAACTCAGGAAGAAGTGCCATCCTGTTGTTAGGGATGGTACTGGGAGGAACACACACAGCAGGCTGACAATCCCTACAGCCCCAGAAACACTGGGAGTGTCTCATTTTTAAGAGCTTGATTTTGCAACATTGCTGATGTTCTTTAGCACGGGAGTATTCCTGTGTGCCTGTGCAGTGTGGATTAGGGCACCACATGGAGCTGTTTGCATTCCAGCTGGTCTGCCATGGAGCCACCTGTAACGTGAAGATGATATTTCCCTCACCTGAAGTGTACTCTGGGGCAAAGCTACACAATACTGGTGAGGTGCTCAGAGAAAACAGCAGTGAAGTAAATAACACCCTACCTATTGTCCCTGCTGTGTCAAGAAGAGATTGTAAACACTGAGCAAAGCCATGGGGCTGCCCTGCAGGAAGGGAAGAGCTGGCTGCCTGGAGGACAGACCATGCAATCATCCATCCTCCCTCCTTACTTGTGACCCATGCCTCTTGCCAGCTCCCTCTTGTATGGCCAGCTCTTCCCTTCTCCCTAGGACAGCTCTTCAGCCCCCAGAGAGCTCATTTCTGTAGGGTTCACTGCTGGATTTCATTTGCAAACAGAAAAAGATACAGTGAATTTTTTCACTTACACGCCCTCATCGTGTCCCTGCTCAGCTGAGCCAGGGTTGGTGCAGCCAAGGTCAGTCCCCTGGATCCCCATATCAGTTCTGTTCTGCAGAGCCACAGGAACAGGGAAGCAATCAAAGCCCACTGCATGCAGCCTTTCTTTCTGTTCCTTGCAGCCTGGGGGAAGTGGGAGATAAAGTATTTTATTCCATCTGAACCAGCCCAAGGTAACTTGGACTTTCAGTCTGACTCTGTGCACAGTGAAAACATTTGCTGCTGCTCTAAGATCTATTCCAAGTTTTGCAGAAGGAAGAAATTTACTTTCTTACTACTTTAGTTACTAGTTACCTAAATAAAACTACAGCAACAGGCTGTTCAGCATAACAAAATCCTGTTCATGGGAGCTGTGCCAAAGCACAAAGGAATCTGTAGTTTAAACACAGTCTGGAACTGGAAGTTATATAGAAACTGAAGTGATTCAGAGCCACCTCTGGTCCTGACAAGGAATGCTCAGGCAAAAATTATCTCTCTGTTCTTGCAGGTTCATGATATCAAATTTCAAGCTCCAACTTTGGAAGAAAAGGAATCATGGATAAAAGCTCTTAATGAGGGGATCAACAGAGGCAAAAACAAAATATTTGATGAGGTAAGAGAAATAGTTTTCAGACGCCTGTGTTTCTGTGTCAGTTCTCATCCACAGCTCCTTTAGCTAAAAGCAGAACTTGCCTGAACCCTCTTTCTCCCTGTCCTTCCTGCATTCTAGCCATGGTCCAAGGGAAGAGAAAGGCAGTGTGCAAAGCAAGGCAAGTTCCTTCCCTTCAGGCTGGGAGCCTCTTCAGTTCCCAGCTCAAGGAGGCAGAACATGTAAAGAGCCATTTGTATCCTCCTACTCTTTGCTGCCTTTCCCCCTGTCCTGACAGGGTTAGATGCAGGGAGGCAAGAGCAGCTGGATGAGTAGATGGTGTGTCAGAGGGATGGACTGTGCAGCTAAGGAGGCCCATGGGACACAAGAGCTCACTGAAGTTGGTGGAAGGTGGTTTGGTGGCTTCAGTGGGCTTGGGATCAGAGAATTCATGGGAATTCCCCCCTCCCAATGAAAGCAGATGGTGCAGAGAAGCAGCTGCAGTGCTGAGTTGTGTAGAGCTGGGATGCAGCCTGGAGAGACACATCTTCCCAATGCTGCCATGATCCTCAGCACCAAACAGCCTGCAAATGGAGGTATTTGGTTAGGACATAGCCCAGTCTTCAAGACTGGAAAAATCTGAAGTGACTCAGTCCAGCAGCTATTCCGCTTGCAGTCTGGAGACAAGTCTGGTGGAAAGTTACTCCATGGCCCCAGCCAAACCTGCCTGTCTCTCAGCTGGCCCCAGCACACCTGCACTCCTTAATTCTCCTCCCATCCTTCTGCACAGAGGGAAGGATGAAGATTGCACATCCTAGAGCCTGTTCAACCTTGCCCTGCTCCCTGTTAGCTTGTGAATCAGCCCTGAGCTAAGCCAAAGGGGCAGCATCTCTTCTGCAGTTGTTTCAGTAACTGAAAGGAAGTGCACAAAACCAAAACCACGGGAATGACACAAGAATAAAACGAGCAGGGTAAGGAGGGGCGAAGCAATCAGCAACATCTGTTTAGCAAAGGAAACCAAAGCAATGAGTAAAGGTTTTGAGAAAAGGGTTAAGTGCTGTACACAGAGTGCTAGAGGTGTGACCTCTGAGAGTTTGGGCTTTGCTTTTGTTCAGCTGGGGGCAAAAGCAGGTGGGTGCAGGTGGGTACAGGTGGCAGTGAACTCTGCACGCCCCTCAGAAGCACAGCAAGGTGGGATCTCAGGTCCCCTCCCTGCCTGGTGACCTGGGGTTATCCCCCTTACAGAGGGAGCCAGCCTCTAATTCTCATTCATTCCAGTAAGGATCAAACCTCAGATTTAAAGTGTTTCCACACAGGCCAGGCACAGGCTAATGGGTCAAGCCCTCAGATGGCTTGGATTAGCCGTTCTGCACCAAAAGAGCTGTACAACCACTCTGCCACATCAGCCAGGGACCCATTTTTCCCTTTAAATTCCTCTTGCACTCCAACAGCTTTCCTGTTGTACAAACTTGTGGTACCAAGAACACGCAGATCTTTCACCATCTGCAGTCACTGGAGTCCCTCTGCATGGAGCGGATTCCAGCCCTCGGCCATCACTGGGTGGTCACAGAGAATTACCTGTCAGGGCGCTGGGACCTCCCTCCCTACGTGTGTGAGGCAGTGGATTTCTCATCTGATTCCAGGAAATAAATTTGTTAATTCAGCTGGAGTTGCAATTAATCCAGGTCACTGCTCACACCTCCTTCTCAGCATCCTGCAGTCATTAGAGCTGTGGAAGGGAACGGCTGTAACAAAGCGCTGCTGATACAGTTCACCGTCAGGTCATGGTTATTAATGAGCTCTCACCTCTAAGATGGCAACAGCAGTTTTGGTGCTGTGCTCAGCCACATGCAGGACCCAGTCCAAGCACGGGGTGCAGTGAGGACAACAAAGCTCCTTGTGTCCTTCCTTCCCTGCCCCTTAGGTGGAGGAGAGCTTAGCCATGCAAACCTCTGAGACCTTAGATATCCATCATGTACACGCAGGGCTTTGCAGGCAGGCTGTAACTGAGCTCTGAGACAGAGACTAGTGGTGACCCTCTTGCTTTTTTTTTCTTTCCCTGGTAAAGGTGAAAGTAGACGAGAGCCTTTCCTTGGACCACGTAACTCGGGACAGGGTGAAGGTGTCCCACGGGCGCAGACCACCCACGAGAAGTCACCTCAAGGAGGTAAGTGCGGCCTCCTGGAGCAAGCCATCCCACCAGCTGGGATCACCAAGAGCTGCTCCTCCCACTTAGGTAGAAAACCCCAGGGAAAACCCCAGGTACAGCCCAGAGAAAGCTGATGGGGGAAGCAACTTCCTCTGGGAAAGACTGCGCCAGCACCTCTCTAACGAAGCTCCAGGTTCCCGTAGATCTGTATCTACTTTGACAAGTTACCATATATTTAGCTTTCCATAACTCATAAGCTGCTTCACCATCTGTTGAGAGCCATTATAGTTTCATTTTCATCAGAAGAGACTGAAGCTCCTATATTTATTTTCTGAGGCGTGATGGTTTTGTAGCCACAGTGGTCTAAAGGTAGAAGAACTGCACAGTCTGTGGGGAGACATTGTATTTTTATTAAGCTAACTGGAGAAAGCAGATGAGCTTTCAAGCTTACAAGCCCTTCCTGAGGTCTGAAACACAATACATTATTCTCCCAGGCAGTTTTATGGACTAGCCTGTCTACTCCTAACTGATTTTCTGGATCTGTCACTTAAAAAAAAAAAAAAAGGCAAAACCACAAAGTAAACCTGCAGTTCATTTCCATGGCAGAGGTTCTTACTAATGTTTGATTCCTGTGATTTATGAAAAAGTTTCCACAGACAGATTGATAATTTAGCAGAGCATTAATCTCAACCAAGGAAGGTTTTTAAATCAAACCTTCTTTCTTCAAACTTCCAAGACTCTGACTTATGTGCCTGCACAGCACTCAGATGACCCCTGTGCAGAAAATGAGATTCCTTGAGACTTTTTACTTTGCATAGAAATGGAGGGAGAGTATCTCTTCCAGAGAAATGCATGGGAATGAATCATAGATTCTCATCCACTCCTCCATAAAACCACAGAAGAAAACATGACAAAAGTCACAGCAACAGTGAAGTGTGGATGCTCTGTTGCCTAATATGAGTTAGGTAAGGTGGGAAGCCCTTCACTGGGCACTAAACACGTCTCTCTCCTCTGCTCAGATCACTATTTTCACAAGGTATCTCTGAGGTTAATACCTGTAAGACCTCTCCACCTTCAGCCAAAATCAGGGGAAACTGGCTTACAAATTCAGAAGCAGGAATGAGGGGAAAGGGAGGGAATAGAGCCTGCAGAAAGATGTGTATCACAACTGCTGGCTGCAGATCCATGAAGGAAGTGGGATGAAAGATGACTTTCAGTGTTGAAGCAGGCCAGGTGAGGACGGGTCAGGGCCAGGATGCAGCTTGTCTCTGTCTCTCTGATGGGCTGGAAATGCAAAGAGAGACTTTAACTAAACTCTCTGCACTGCAGGAGCCTGACCCTGGCTGCAGCTATGCCTTTGTGTGGTTTTGGGTTCCCTCACACAGGAACTGTCACTGCATTTCTCCCTTTGGGGCACAGAGCTTACACACTGTAGTGTCTTTGTTAAGTTCATCCTTTTTAGGAAAACCTCCCTACTAGAGCAATTTACACACAGCCTGTGGTCTGAAGGAGATTTAACCAGCTGAGGCTTGGCCCTGGTAAGAGGGGGATGACATCAGTTTGGAGGAAGCAAGCAGAAGGCAACAGGATTACCATAGTACCCCTGGCCATGCAATCTAAAGATCAACTTGGGTTTATCTGTTCAAGTAAAAATATGACAAGTAAAAATATTCTTCCTAATATTTAAACCTAATAAGCTTAAAGCCATTCCCCCTTGTCCTATCACTACCTGCCCCTGTGAAAAGTCCCCCTCCAGCTCTCTTGGAAGCCCCCCTTAGGCGCTGGAAGAGGCTCTAAGGTCTCCCTGAAGCCTTCTCTTCTCAACTCTTTCAGCTTGAAGCAGCAAGACCTCACTTGCCATGCTGGTTGTGAGGGTTTTGCACTTGAAGTTAAAGGGTGGAGCGCAGGACTGATGATGGGACAGATATTGAAAGCTTTCTCCCTCATATTTCAGGCTGCCAAGTGTACATCTGATGGTATCCTGCGACTGGATCTGGATATAGTAGACAATGGACCGCCGACCTTTGATTCCGCTATCAGCGAAAGTGACAATGAGCCACCTCAAAAAGACACTCCAAAGCCACCTATGCCACCTATAAAACCCACTGGCACAAGAGAAAATCAAGATGCAGACAACAGTGTTCCTGACCAGGAACATAAAAAACCTCTGTCTCCTCCATTGCCTCCAGATAAGAAGCTTAAAGAAGGCATCACAACAAAGGACAATGTAAATGTCAAGGATGAGGACTCTGTAAGCCCAGAGGAGAGTGCAGAAGGATCCCAAGCAGCAAGTGAGGAGAACAAGGAGAACCTCATTGAGGTCAGCAACAGGGTTATAGCAAAACCTCCAGTTCCACTTCCTAAGAATGTGTCAGACAAGCTAAAAGTAGCTTGGGACCAACCAACCATTGAACCTAAAGAGGCAGAAGGCTTGGAATCATCAGGAGATGACAGCAAAGACAACCTGGCTGAGATTGCTGCTGCAGATGTTGCAAAGCCTCCTGTTCCTCCTAAGGTTCTGTCAGAGAAAATGCTTGCCACAGTGAACTCCAGCCATGGTGACCTGGAAGCTGGGGAAGAGCTGGAGTCTGGCAGCTCCAAGCCCCCAGTGAATGGGATTGCAGCCAGCGAGGTGGCAGAGTTCACATCCCCAGCAACTGAAACAGAAGAAGGAAATGGGAGAGCTGCTGAGAAGGAACAGCAAACTTCAGCAGAAGAGACAGTGACTTCCTTAGCTACAGAAACAGACCACGAAAGTGTAAAAGCAACTATTGAGAAGAAAGATTCTACAGAATGCACTTCAGGTCTCAAGCTTCGCAGTTCTTCTCTGGGAGATTTGCTGTCTGACTCCAAAAATAAACAGAGAGCACTTGCAGGCCAAGCTTTCCTGAAGGATTCCCATCAATGCTTAGCTAAAATGGAGGAGAAAGTTGCCAATGAAAGGGAAAAGGCAGAAAAACTTCTGCAGAAGGTTTTACGTGAAGGGTTGGAACAGGCCCAGGAGGGGAATGGACCCCCAGTGGTGGCAGAGACATTGCTCAATGAAGCAGTGGAACAACTTCGTCAAGCTACACAAGTTTTGCAAGAAATTAAAGATCTTGGAGAACTGAAAAAAGAAGCAACGCAGAAACAGAAAGAAAAGCAAAAGGATCTAGTGACTCTTTATAGGAGAAGTGCTCCGTGACATACTCTGCAGAGACTTCTTTCTCAAAATCAAAGCTAAACATTTGCCATTTATGATTTGTACCATTGCTAGGCCAGTGTTTAAAGGTGGTCTTTTGCTGTGCACACACCATGTTTGTGGGGCAGAATTGAGCTTTCAGTTATAGCATCTTTCTTTCTTCATGTTATACATACCAGTCTGGTTCTAATCCTCTTAGCTCAGCAGAAGGTTACAGGACAGTGAACAGTTTCAAAAATGTGAATGCTCTTTAAGGACTCTGTCCAAAGTCCTTTCAATGGATAAGGCCTTAAAAATTGCTGGTCATCAGACCAAGCCAGATTTTTTGAAAGGAGCAGAAAGGCTATTCTAGCAAAAGCCCCCGTCTCTCTGTATTTACAGACAAGCAGACACCAGATTACACTGGCACCTATCTGGTTTGCCCAGTTAAATCATGTAAGGATAAATGTAGACAGTGTTTGTTCACTTGCTGGCAAGGTTTCCCAGACCACCTGGCCCAGTGACATCTAGGAATGTAAAGATAAACGGTTTAATCTTCTCCAAAGACACTCTCAAAACCACATCCACAGTTAAAAAGTGACCTCACACAGAGGCAAACCAAACTGGCCAATTCCTGACTCCAAGTAGTGTCCCTGATCTGGAGCAGCTGTATGAAGGCACTCTGAGTCTGGTCCTGCAGAGTTTTAGGTGTGCTAAGCACTGCCTGAGTGAACACAAGTCTCAAGGCATCATTGCCAGGCAAGTACTGATTGTTCCTCTTTGATTAATAGGGATATTGAGGTTACACTTGGCCTGTGAAGGTGTCTTCTAGCAGCACAACACATCTATTACTGAGAACCATACCCACTGGTAACTCTGAATCCCCTCAGCATTGTTGGGAACAATTGGCCAGGCATTTGGAGAACTTGATCCCCAGGAGAGCTGTCACTAGGAAGCTCTAGGGATGTGCATTCCCTTAGTGTTGTCTTGGGATGTAACTGAAGGAGCAGGCACAGCAGGCAGTGGGTCTGGATGAGATCCCTGTTCCCATGGAACATGTCTCTACCTGCAGTGTCCTGGCCAGCCTGAGAGCCAGGGTTTGGTCCAGACCTCGTTAATTGGCAGACATGGAGGGAAAGGCATTTTGCACGCACAACTTTGGGGCTGGTCCCAGTTGCTGAAGTACATTAAAATAAAAATGCATCGCTACAGAAGGGTCTGAGGAAGGAATTGCAGAAGGCTCCAGCACAATTCCCACAGCTTCCCTGTCCACCTGCTGAAAGCAACCACAATTCCCATGGACTTTATTGACTACAGCAATGACAAAATCATGTCTTTGCACTAGTGCTGTAGAGCCCTGTAGACCTGAGCTGGGTCCTCTCCCCTATTCTCTAGAGGAGAATGTGACAGCCCAAAGGGCTTCTCCTTTGCTTGAGCCAGACTCTGAAAGCAAAGAAAAGGCTGACCTTCCCAGTCTGGTTCTAAGGAGTGACACGCTACTTAAACTCTTTTCTCTCATTTGCCAGCACTTCCCCCTTAGTTCACCCATTTATACTTCTTCTAATTTCCCAGGTCCCACAAGGCTGCAGTGGGCTGCAAACACCCCCCACAGCAGCTGTAAAGCTTCATCCGAGTCTCCTCTTAGGCTGGGCAGTGGGCACTTCAGGTCTGAGCACAGAAATGTTGGCTTTGGGCTTCCAAACATCCTACTTTTCACCACCTGGAGCCAGCACAACAGATAGTGATTACAACTGATGCTTCTGCCACTTTTGATTAAAACAGCCTTGGTTTTGGTGGCCTGTCCCCCTCTCAAGACAGGCAGAGATGTCACATGAGAATTCACTTGTTATTCTATCTTGTGGAAAATTCTGGGTAGTCAGACACTCAGGGCTCAGGTGCCAAAAAGCTTTGCTTTGAGACAAAAAAGTTTCCTATGTCCTAAGCCCACCCCCAGGCACACAGCCTGGAGCAAGCTCTGGATCTGTGTCATTTGCTGCTGTAGAGTCAATGTGAACCGTGGGTCATATTCGCCTTTCCAGACACACTTAGGACAAGGGCTAAGAACACAGACAATAATTCAGTGCCTATCTGCTATCTAAATGTATTTTTCTGCATGTGCACTTTTGTTTACCGAACACTGTGTGGTATGAATGTGAGCTGTCAGAACCTGGTGTGCACTGGAAGTCGAGGGACATCAGCTCCAGAGCAGGCTTTTGCAAGATGCAGTTCTATAACAAGAAATAAATTAGATGGGGAAAAAAAAAACAGTTCACACTAACAGGAATATAAAGAAACCAGGGCAAACTCTGGGTACAGGTTCATATCCCAAAGCTGAAGCCGGTCCTAAACTCCAGGGTTGGCAAATCAAAGGCTGGAACTGAAATCCAGGAGAATGCCAACAGCATATGGGGTAGCTCAGTCCCCTAATTTATACACAAATGCTTTTTGCTCTCACAAGTGTTTTCTTGTGGCAATGTGTACTGTGGATACTCGTCTGGCAAAGTGCTGATGAAAATATCCAGACATCCCTATCTGTTACAGCCAAACCTAGAGGATGTGCTTATATTTACTGTATATTTTTATATTATACTGAATATTCTAATGAATAAATGTCTGACATTTTACTGAATACCCATCAGTAGGAATCCTAACAGATAAATACCCTATATCTGTTAGGAAATGGGCAAGTTAAATCATTTTACAAGCTACAGCTAATTACTGTATATGCTGTACTAACAGAGCGTACTAGATTTGTATTATGTCTTGTAAATAGGTATAACTTAAGTGGAATCTCTGTAGCACCCAGTAACTCTCCTTCTGAGACTCTTGGTTTTAACTATATTTTCTAATAGGTTTAGCAGTTTCATCCTAAAACATCCAGTCTTCTACGGCAACTCCCATCTTCTGCGAACATCCTGCCACCATGCACTTTTTTTTTTTTAAATCTTCCTTTAAACTTACATTTAAACTTGCATCTAATTCCTGGCTGTACTAAGCCTGGTTTGGTTTTGGTGGGGTTTTTTTTTGTGCCTGAAAGCCCTCTGGGCATGGAGTGCTGGGGTGTGAGTGTGTTTCGGGCTGTGCCACCAGGGTACAGGTCTGTGACAGGAAGGAAGTGAGTTTGCAAGAGAGCAAGTGTGGATGACGGTCTGAAAAGCAGCTGCTGCAGCCCGTGGAAAGGCAGCACTTTGTCTCCTGCTTGTAAAGAGTTTTGAGATTTGGCAATAAAACCTTTTAAAAATCTGCTGTTTCACAGCTATCTGTCCTAAAGAGGAGCAAGGAACAGCCACCAGGAGCAGCACGTTAAGGCTTTGCTCTGGGGGAGGGAACATTGCAGAGGCTGTGGTCAGGCTGGGGTGATGCTGTGCTAACCACAACATGGGAGGAAGGAGAAGCGCTGGGGGCTGCGGCTGGCACAGAGCTGGAGCTGCTGCTGCACACAGAGCAGTTCCTGGCTCATCCCTGCCTGCCAGCTTGGCTGCCCTGGCCAGAAAGCACAGCCAAGGCCAGGATCTCCCTCTGGAAAGCAGTGGGAAGCATCACCTCACCAAGTGCAGTGTCCAGCAGTGCTGGCTGGGCCGCCTTTAACATCTTCATGTGGGCTCTCAGGTGTCTACAGAATGTGGAGCTCACTCAGCAGTGACAGTGAGCAACACCAGAGCCTTGTTCCTCTGCTTGGATGCCAGGAAGATGCAGGAAGAGAAGGAGCTGGTATCACAGTGACTGCTTCCCTTCTGTGAAAACTGGGCACAAACTGGTTAGTAGGTTCAAAAGTTACAAGGAAGTAGGGAAAGGAGTGCAAGTATGCAATCCTATTGCATAATAAGAATGTTCATCTGGGTAAGAAAATGGGGTTAGCAAACCCTTTGCTGGGAAGGGGGCTGTTCCTCATAGGAATCTCCAAGGCATGGGGCTGTCGAGGAAAGGCACTCTCTTCTCACACTAAGAAAACAACACATCTTATTTTGGCTTTAAATTAATGTTGGTAAGGAAGGGAAGTCTCTAGCACTATGTGAAACAATGTAAGTTGTAAAAGAAAATATTCATAGTGTTGGCATATCAATCATTTGCCTGATTTGCTTTTAATTGAATGGATAGTCGTGGATTAGTTGTTTGAAGAGACTGTCTTGTGTAATTTGAAATCGAAAATGCAGGTCCCAGATTCCTTACAGTGATCCCACAGAACTCAATAATTTGCAACTGAAAAGGAGCAGAAAGAGCTCCTCCAGTCCCAGGGGGCCAAAACATTTACTACAGCCTTGGCTAGCCTACACTGATGACTAATTATTCTTGCTATAAAAAAACGCAGGTTTTATCTGAAATATGAGTCATCAACAGTGAAGTTCTCCAAGATTTCCCCTTTCCAGTTTAAGAGTCAGAAAATCTGTAGACACAGAAGGTCCCCGCTGCGTTTAGAGAATGGAGATCCCTGTTTTGTTGTGCTTTGAAAATTTACACGCTTCAAGAAGCCAGTGCTTAATTTATTCCAGGCAACTTAGTCACTGTGCTCTCCTAGCCCTTCCCTCATGCCTAAGCAACCCAAATATTCCTGTGGCAACCACTGGTAGGTGATGCTACAAAACATTAACAATTTCATTCTCAGCAGCCATCCTGATGTCTGAGAGCAATGTGAGGTACTCTAAGCCATGTGTTTTCATCCCCTCCTGGATACCAGGGATCCAGTTCCACCAGCTTCCCTTCAGATGTGCAGTGTTAGTCCCCTCTTCCTGAGCTAACCCAGCTTGGCAGTTTGGGGGTTGTAAACACAACATATGAAGAAATGGTGAAAGAATCCTACCTCAGTTCATCTTTACTAAAGATGATACATAAAGCACGTCTTAACACCCATAGGAAAAAGAAAAAGAAAACTGGAATAGTGCAAAATGCCATTTATAAGAAGTTACTGCAGGAGGGATGGCTGTCAACAGCTTATCACAGTAACTAGGTAAAAGAAAAAAACAAAGCTGGCTTAATTTGCTGCAAAAAAACGTTGGAGACTTCTAATCAGAACAGCCTTCCAGGCCCAGGGTGGATGTATTACAGAATGGGATTCACAGAGGGACCTCCATCACTGGGATTTCTTAGAAGCAGATGTGCAGGGAAGGATATATCTCGCCTTCTTTCACATAGAAAGGTGGATAAAACTGTTGCCTGAGGTCCTTCTCAGAAGAAGCCTCAGCGACCAGACTCAGGGAACGATAAACCTCACAGGCTGTTCAGGTCTTTAACCCTGGTTCTCCTCTCGCTGAGGAGCTGTGAGATGATAAATGTGCCTTAGAAATCCCCTGCAGACCATGCTCATACCTCTGCAGCCTGGACTGCTCTCCTCAAATTTATCCTCTTCTGCTCCAGATTTCAGTTCTTATCTCTACCCACCTTCTCATCTCATGCCCCTTGTCCGCCAGAACAACTGATTTTTAGAAAGCTCAGTGCTGTGTTGATAGAAACTTCCCATAAGTTTTAGTTGTGCTGCTGCCAAGAAAACCCTTACTCCTCGCCCTCATCTCATTCACAAGCCATTTTCTACATCCCCAACATCTGCAATCCCCATTTTTACTTTTCCCACATCCTCCTCCCCCATGAGAGGTAAGTTTCTGCTTTAGAACGTGGGCATTTTTCACAGGCTGGAAATTAATTTTAAAATTATTAACCCAAAATAAGTAAATGAAAGAAGTCAAAATTCAGGGAACCCCAGCTAGAACTACCTCCGTTTTTTTTACTAACTTTTATTTTTAATTGGTGAACTAGTGACATTTTCCAGTAAACATTAGATAACCAGAACATTAGATGACCGCATAAAGTGCCCCAAAAAACAGAAAAAAACCTCCAAACAAACAAACAAACAAAAATCCAATTCTGAGAATTTGTCCTTTGATGACTTTTCTAACCCTTAGCAGGGATGGGAATTGACCTCCAAATCCTGCTTGGTTTGGGCAATATGACAGTTAAAAAACTTGTATTTGTAGCCCAAAAGTGGATAAGAAATACCATATAACTCTGTTATATCTCCCATATTGTTCATTTAAAATAATAAATAAGAACTCAAAATATTTTGGAGATGTTCTGGGGGAAAAGAAAAAGCCATCTGGAGCAGAGACTGTAAGGAGAAGAGGTCAGAGACAGGAAGAGGGCAAGACGTGGGAATGCAATGCCAAGACCTGGCTCCCATTCTCGCATAAGGATATGACATTTATGAAATGCAAACAGATCCAAAGTCTCCTTCTCCTCAGAATTGCACAGCAAGGCCATATCCAGAAATCAGGATATTTGAAAGCTGGTTACTGGCTTTCCTTTACCCTTTATTGAAACATTTAATTCCCTCTTGGTCTCTAAATAGTTTCAGATGCTTGGTGAAGGTTTTAACTATATTAATATTTTTCCCTCCCTTCCACAAAAATTCGAGTAGTTTTGGAGGGGAGTTATTTTTTTCCTTCCAGAAAAAACCTACCTTGCACAGAAAAAAACCCTGCTTCTTCCAGGAGAAATGCTTATCTGTTTTAGACACAAGTTGTCTAGTACAACACCCTACACTGGGATATTTAACACTGAAATTTATAAAACGTGCACAGATCTCCAAAAGCCCAGCAGATATGCAGAGCCAGCATGACTAACTGGGCAAGGATCTGTGCAAAACAAAACTGCAAGTTCCTCTGCTATTTCATCCTCGACGAGAAGTGAGTTTTGAAACACTGGCAAAATCCTCCGGGTTTGTTTAGACCACATCACCATGACAGCAAAGCACTGCCCGGCTCTTCTCGTGCTGTCGGGCTTTGCAAGAAACTGTGGTGAAGGGGAAATGAAGCTCAAAGTTAAAAACATGGCCAGATGTCACATGGGAGATCACAGGAGATAGAGATTTACACCCACCTTCTCTGGTGCCAGTCCCCATCCCAGGGATAACCTCCCTGCCCAACCACAGCGCCTCTGAGCAGCTCCTTCTCTGCAGCAACGCTGAATTTTCAACAGCATGGCTTGAATTTCCTGAGCTGAGGCAAATAAATTCCACTCGTTTTCAACTGCCAGGAACTAATGAATTTCTGAAAGGTCATCAGTGCAAACAATACTAATGTATTCGAATGGCAGGACTGCTCTCAGCTTAGCCACCCTTCTGCTGTTTTCCATCCAGGTGGGTTCAAAACCACCCACCTCAAAGGGTGGAATCGGGGTCCCATGGGAACTGCTGTTGGAAAATTTTCTGGTGAAATGTTTTCAGGTCAAAACAGCAACACAAAGCTGCTGAAACAGAGGGCTGCTGATGTGGAAAAGTGCGATGGTTAAAAAAAGTGCACAAAAAATAATTTTGAAAAGTTGACATTTAAAAAGGGGAGAGTTTTGCTCTGCAGCTCCAAAACACAATTTCAACACTTCAGTTAATTTACAATTCCTTAAGTATTTAATCCAAACAGTTTTTAAAAGTATGAAATTACATATTTTGATGGAGCTCACGGTTTCCTGTTTGCTCACGGTAGTTTTAAAGTTTTACATTTTTTTCCCTTGCTCTAGGTAAAGGGGAGAGAATTTAAATCCTTGGGAAGGCTGAGAAGATGCGAAACCTCTTTCAGCCTTACCTAGGCAGACAAAGTAGGATTCCTGTGCATTTAATTCAAAATATGGCCCAGGGTTCCAGGCTGGCTCCTCTGCTCCTCCAAGGAGCGTTGTTTCGTTCTCAGATGATCCAGTCAGGCCGTGAACTGTGGTCTATTTATTTTGGCTCAAGACAACAGTCACTGCACAGGTACAGGGTTGTATTTTTAGAAGAGAGAAAATGCCATTTTCTCACACAATCCCAGTAAATTTGCAGACATCAAAAGGAGTCCATAGAAAGTCTGTAAGGAGTCAGGTCTCATTCCTGTGACAAGTTTGAATTCAAGATTGTCATGTTCTTCTGGTAAGCTGCTTGTTTGGAAGTAAAGTATTTTAAGAACTAAACAGAAGAGATGTAAATTTGGGGGCTTGGAGCCAAGGCCACCATTCCTATAGAATAGAAAGATCACAGGCTGTTCTCTACAGCTCCTGTTCTGCTCACTGTGGCAGAGGGCAGAGGGCAACCTCCACAACAGCCCCATCCTGGTCAGACATCGTTCCTGTGGACTATGAGACACGTCAGCAGAATAGAAGGAATTTTTCAGCCTCCAAATCAGGGCCCTTGGAGGACCCTCCCCATTCACCACGGTGAATAACAGCAAATTGAAATGCAGCCACTGCCTACACCAGTTTCCTGGCATTTTGCAGACACTTGCATTGGCTAATTGTCACCAGGCCTATCCTACCTAGAGCTCCCAAATACTGCAACAAACCGTTCTAGGGAAGAACACGCACATAGGAGTTCACACACACCGTAAGTACCGTGGGAATAGCATCTGGGTTTGGAGATGTAATGTCCACAGATTGGTTCTGCACAAATGCACTGATGAGGGGAGCCAGCCACTGGGTTTTGACCCCAATTTTTAGATTCAGCAAACAACGGAGGCCAACAGAGTTTAATTAATATTTTTTTTCCCAAGCGGTTGGGCACTCGACTGAGTTCCTGTGGCTGTAACTCAGCTGTGTTACAAGCCATCTCCAGCAAGAAGGCACTGGAGCAGGAGGTAATTGAGGGTTGGCTCCCAGAGGGAATTTTCCCTTAAAAGGATAACTACATTGTCATGATGAAACCAGCTCGCTTCCACTGCCCGCAGAGCTTTTCGCAAGCACAGCTGCCAGAGCTGGGGGCGGTGTTGGGTATTAACAGCACACAGGCAGGAGCAGCAGGGCAGTGCCTGCTCCTTAAGTGCTACAGAACCACTCCAGCCTCTCTCAGCCAAGCTCGGCCATGAAGGGCAGCAGGACACGCAGGCAGCCCCAGGAGGTCACTTCAGTGCCACGTAACGAGAGGCCAACTCCTACCATCTGCTCGAGGTGAAAAGAAACCCAAGCGAGGGATCACAACCAAAGAAACCAGACTCACAAGGAGTGTTTGCACTCAAAATCAGCAGCATTTTCAGAGAGGAGCAGGCAGCATGCCAGCTGAAAGCATGCCAAGGCCATGCAGGAATTTTTCCAATTAAATATTTTTCCACCAGAAAATAACCAAAACCCCAGCTTTTCATTCGAGAGTCAGTGGAACAATTCTTATCAAAGCTCTTTAGATGGGATCAAGAAGAATGATGAGGGCAGAACCCTAGGGTGGCCTCTCACCCAGCAGCAGACTGCTGAGAAGGCAGAGCCAGGTTTAAGGCCAAGCCCCCCTTTGGAAGACTCAGCCCTGTGACTTGAACCTCAGCTTCCCACAGCCAAGAGGAAACTGCCTCAGCTTTAACACAGCCCTGCTCCAGACTCAGGATACCTTCTTGTCCTCTGGACAGCCCACCCACCTGGAGCTTTGCACTGTGCTCTCCTGTGCAGTGCAGGAAGGGCTGCACTGTGGTTTTGACATGGAATGAGGCTGAAATGGGAAAGGCTGGGTCTGGGCCAGCTGTGGTGGCAGGCACTCGTTCCCACCTCACAGCTAAAGCCTCCCTATCCCAATCTTGGGTGAGGTTTTCAGCTCTGACTCATGCTCCTGCGGTCTCCAGCACAGAGTAAGCCACCCATCATGCTGCAAGAGAAGGAACCAGGGCCTGGTGTTTCCCTGCACCCTGATGAGCAGACAAAATACGTGCAAGTGAGCAACAGCCAGGTCTGAAGGGAGCAGAGACTCCTGAGCTGGCAGTGCAACAAAGGCTTACACAAAGCAAAACACCATCCCTTCCTCTGAGGACTGGCAGCCCACAGAACCCCAAACAGCTCAAGTCCTATTCCAGTGGGAAGACAGTTGGTGAGACAGACTTCTGGTCACCAGTAAGCCAGTGTCACTGGAAGCAGGATCTCCTAGCACTGAGCACCTTTTAGAGACAGACAACCAGCAACCTCCTCCAGACCACAGAGGTCAGCTCAGGAGCTGCAGAAGCTCTGAAGCCATTCCCAGTTCTGCCTGGTCGTTGCTCCATCTGGTCCCACCCCATTACTACCCCTGTGAAGCGTCTGCTTGAAAGAGTCCCATTTGAGGAACTCCACAAGCAGCCATGGAGATTCAGCACACCTCCTGCTAATTTTAGGGGTAGAAAACTTTATTTTCTAATCAGTCTTTCTCTGTATTAAACGTTTCAGCAGGATAAGTGTGTTAGTGCCGACAAACTCATCCAAAGATTAACAGCAGAAAGCTGGAGAATTACAGGTGGCTACAGGCACAGACTGGTTGCCATTTGGCTTTCCTTTTCTATGAGTAACAGCAAGAAAATGAGTCAGACTCTACAGCTGAGTCACAATGAGTGAATATAAACTTGCTCTTCAGACCAGGAGAACCTGGGCAGGTAGAGGAAGAGCTCTGTATATTCTTCTGCCCCTGATAAACATGGCACGGTGTGTCCATGGAGCTGTGCAAGTCCTGCTCCAGGGCCTGGGATCTGCAAGCCTGTCCCAAAGGAAGACCACTTGGTGGAAACATATGATAAACATATGACAACATCTGCCTTTTGTTTCCTGTGCTGTGTACAGACTCTCTCTCCCCACAGATAACTGCCCTTCTCCAAGAGAAAGCTGGGGTTGTGTCGGTCTTTTAAAACGCTGCCCAGACCAGCGACACTTTGAATCAGCTCATTCTGTACCTGTTCACAGACCACATGCATCCCCACATTTCAGCACCATCTGCTCGACACTGGAGTGGTGTGATTACACATCTGCCCGGGGTTGTTTGTTCTCTCATCCCTCCTGAGCACTGAAGGCAGAGGCGGGACAGGCAAAGTGCTGTCTGCGTTCACGTGTGCTCCCTCCGCACACGGAGCGGAGCTGACGCCCAGCTGAGCTCCCCCACCTCCCCTCCACTGATGTAATTATTTTCTGTATTGCTTGTTGTGCCCAGCAGTGAGGAAGCCCCTGGAATGCAGCAGCCTGTGTTGGAGCTGTTCCTACGCAACTCGAGCAGTGGACTTTAAAGGGAAGCCTGGTGGGCTGCAATAAAATAAAAGTCATCAGGCTGTGATTTGACATCAGCAGAACTCCTTACAGAGCACATGACTCCGTCTGCTGTCCCAGCCCCCTCTCCCTCTCTCCAATTCCAAGACCATAAAATTACTCATTAGGCTTGGAACAAAATTCTCTCGGTGCACTTGCATGTGGCTGGAGGCAGAGACAGATGTTTTGAGCTCTGGAAGAAAATTGCTGAGAGAGAGAAATGAAACACTTCCAGAGCTGCACTGCTGCCTCCTAACAGTGTGCTTGCCTGCTCCTGTTGCACTCCATGGTTTTCCATGGGATCAGAGAAGAAAGGAGTGATGGCATCACAGCTGAGCAACCCTTCGCTTCCATTTTGCTTTTATTAAATCCTCAAACACAATTTTCTGTTTCGCTTCAGGTTTTGCATTGAGTCCTGCAGTGTGGCATAAAAGAGCAGCCCAGGGCTGTGCCTCTGGCAGTGGGTTTCGGCACTTTGGGCTTATGGTTATAAGATCCTACATTTCAGCTGCACTTTTGTCCTGTAAAGAGCAGGGAAGAGACTGCCTTTAGGAGCCAGACGGTCCTCAGAGGCCCAGGAAGCAGAGGATCCTCCCTCTTTTTACACATGCAGGAAAGTGAGAATAAAAACATTGCCTGCAGGCATGTCGGCGAGGGGATTAGGATTCAGTGTCTGATTATTGCTTGGTTTATACAAGGCAGCCGTTCCCACCTCCCATAACCAAACACTTGCTCAGTTAACCATCACATCCGAACCAGGGAGGGCCAGGACCCCCAGCTCCATCTCACCACTTCTCTTCTTAAACTCAAGAAAGAATATTTTGCCCTTTAGATCTTTCCCTGATACATTTACTTTTGGTCACGTAGTAGATTTTTAAGAGCACACTGGTGGTGTATTCCCAGCTTTGAAACACCAGCCTCCATGATGCCAGTAAAGCAAACAGTTCAAAACACTGAATGACCACTGTGAACTGATCAACACTGTGAGACAGAAGTTGTCACACCAGTAATCTCCCAGCTACTGGTCAAACCTGGGACTCAGGCATTAAGAGGGTTTGAACACAATGGGCTAATATTGACCTCCTTCAGCAAGGCATCACAGATATAACAGATTTCCCCCCTTACAGTGTTTTCTTAGATATCAATCAGGCACAAATGGCACTGGGCAGGTATTTTTTCGCTTCTCATGTATTCCTGCAGGATAGATGTGAGCCCAGTTCTCCGCAGCTGGAAGGATATATCAGGTTGGAAGACATAGTGCACTCGTGTCAGTAAGCTCTGTGTGGAGGTCAGGGATCAGCAGGAGTGACCTGACTGCCAGCAACAACCCCCACCACAGCGCTAATTACGTGTAAGCTTCACTTTCAGAGCTACATAGAAGCTTAAGCCCATTTATCTTTTCAAGGGATTTAAAGGCCTATCGGCTTTGGGAAGTGAGAGTGACTGGAGTGGGAAGTGCAAAATCACCAGCTGAAACCTCCAGTTACATGGACTGAATTATCTGTGTCAACACCATGCAGCAGAACCTCCCAGGGCAAGGCTCCCTCACCAACCCCCTCTGACATCTCTGACTTCCTTCAGACTTTTTCTTACAAACAAACAAAATAAACCCTGCAGTTTCTCCAATGTGATTTCCTCCCAATCCCATAATACTGGATTACTCCTAAACCTAAAGCATAGAACATCACTTCGTGATTCAGGCTGCTTTCTGAGCTAGGAGCAACATCTCTGCTGAAATACCTCATTCTGCGCTGTCTGAAACACTACACAGGATGAGCAGAGTCTGGGAAGACAGGAAAAATGGAATTATAGGCTCGTGAAATGGACACTGACAAAAACCTGAAGTGTTGAGCTCACTCAGATGCAGTCTGTGTTTAATCCAGTCATCAGACAGTCTCTGTTTAGCTAAATATTTGACTTCAAAATTGGGCTTGAATTATTACTGGCAGAGCTTCCAAGCTCCACAGGTCCCTCTAACAAGCTGTTCCTCTGTGGAAGCCTTGCAAGGAAATGAATGCAGCCTTTGAGGAAAGTGCTGGATGGCTTCTCAAGCTTCCAGAGTGGGTTTGTGGAGTCCCATTAGGTATCCAGGCCTTCTGAAAGCTCCATATGTTGACAGTTAGAAGCTACAGGGCTGATGTTTGTGTGCACTGCTGGTATGTTCCCAGAGGAGTTCTGGCTCCACAGCATGTCACAGGAACCGAGTTATCAAAGAAAGCACCAAAAATAACCTAGTCTACAGAACAACTAAAAGCCTAGCCCAGACAAAAATAAATAAACTGGAGCCACACATGAAGCCATATAGCCAGAGCTGTAACGTGTATTCCATTCTAATGGGACATATCTGAAAGTACAGTTTGCAAGCCAGAACTCAGAACTGGTATGGTTAGCCCCTTTCATAGCCACAGCAGGGACATAAAGCAGCACAAACATACAGTTCCTCATGGCATCAGTGGCAGCTGTGTATTACCACAGAGCCTAGAGATCTGGTTTAGGTCCTGCCAGGCAGAACCCATGGTTGCTACCGCAGCACACCGGGCTGTTTGACACCCTGTCATGTAAAAACAGACCATCAGCAGTGAAAGAGGGACGTGGCCATCCCCTCTCCCATGCAATATTCAATTCCCTGGCTGTGGCAGCATATGCCAGAAAAGACAATCCTCTGGGGACGGAGGCTGTTCCTCAGTCAGGCTCCCCTGCTGTGGGCAGCTCCAGGGAAGCAGAGGATTGGCTTCCCAAACTACAGGCAGCTGCAGGCAGGAGGAGTCACCTTCCAGTTTTGCTTCCAAAGGAAGATTATAAATTAAAGTCCAATTTGCTAAACCTTTAGGTAAGCAACTGTTTCTGCATAAACACATACTGGTTTGTGGGCTGCATTACGTGGCTAACTGCAAATCTGACTGACTTTAAAATCACAGTGTATACAACTAAACCAGAGAGCTAACAGAGGTGCATTTTAAAATGACACAAATTTAAGCAGCCTGGCTGATGATTTTTGAATGTTATTGAAAATAATGATCATATTAAACTAGTACATAAAAATCGTGCATGCAAGGTTAGAGCACAGAATGCTCTGCCAGACAACTTCACTTCTAAGTGAGAAAGAGCACGTAGCTGGCTCACCTAAAATTATTCTTCAAGTGAAATAAAGTCAAAGATTTAAACATCCTTCTGGAGACGGGGTCAATGTTGAAAATATATTGGAAAAAGAGCTCAAATTACCACCTCCCCCTGTCACTGGTTATGCCACATCCATAATGGAAAAATCCAGAAGCTCTTTTAGATCTGTTAGCTAATAAATGGATTGCCAGGCAAGTGTTCAGTGTCGTTAATAAATCGTCGCAGCATTCTGTACTCGGTATCAGCAGAAAGGCTTGGTCCCTTCCACCCCTGAACACATACCTCTTTGGGAAGGACAGCAGGAACTGCCTACATTGCTTTTTTTTCTGCCTGCTGGAAACACCCAAGCTCACAAACAGATGCGAACTTTCAGTACATCTGCACTACTTCTCTCCCAAGGTCAGCACTAAGCAGCAGAAGAGCTGTGGGTGATCAGTCCTGGCTGATTCAGGCTCTGGAAGACAGTGACAATGACATTAGCAGTGGCAGGTTAAATCCAGACAGCTTTCCATCCAAGGATGCCTCACAGCATAACAAAAGACTAGCAAGAGCCAGAGGTCCCACCTAAGGCTGAGATGCGTCCGTAGTCGGTACAAGCAGGGATTATTCTTATTCCCTGCCCTATTCAGGGCTGTTTCCCCAGCCCCTAGGCACTAGGATACCCCGTGGGAAGGGCTCAGCCCTTCTCAGCCATTCCTGCTGGCACCGTGCCAGTTTGTCTGAAGACACTTAAATATTCATCGAGAAAGAGCAAGGCTCCGTCTCGCCGGGTGCACAGACTGCTCTCCGGGGAGACAGGACACCTGCCCTCTCCTCTCCCCGATCCATCAAATCATTAATTATTTAAAATAACAGGAAAGAGCAAGGAAAACTCTCTGCACCAGATATGCTCACAGCCTGCTGTTTGTGGTTCTCTCTGGGGTCTGGCGTGGCCCAGGGTTTGTATCTCCCCTCTGGCAGAAGCAAGGATCAAGCCCAGCTTTCCCCCTTCCTCGGGGAGGATGCCCTACCCACTGAGCTATTGTGTAAAAGAAGGGCTTCCCCTTTATCCAGACAGGCCTTATGTTCGCTTTTCCTACCAGAGGGAGGGTCTTTTTTTTTTTTTTTTTAATTCAATTTGAACAAAAGGCAAACAAAACTCAAATCCAAAGCTCTGAGATCTACCCATAAACCCCCACACATGCTGTGTTTGCTCAAGGGCTTAGAGTCTACCTCTCCATTTCACAATCAGGCAGGCTCGTGGTCCCATTGCATCACTGAATGCTTTGGCTACCAAAACCCTCAGTGCTGGGCTTCGGTGAGTCAGAAAACACCATCTCCCTGCCATGCAGACAGCTCTGGTGTAACTGTGCCCAAAGAGGGACATGTCTGGAGCAGCAGAGTGTCTCTGCATCTCTGCATCCCTCCAGGACATCACTTGCCTCCCCACATCTCCCACTGCACCAAACGCCCCATGCTTTCTCACAGGAGCATCACAGACCCTCACAAGGGTCTCCAGGACAGGGGTGTCCCCCAAAACTGGCCTTAGTCCACAGAAGGGCCTCATCTGCACCCTGGAGTTCACTGCTCGAGCAGCAAATCGTGGCAGGTGAACAGCACTGGCACCCTCATGTGGTGACCAGGATCAGCATGTGCTCCCAGCCAAAACCAGCGGTACAGAGAGGAGGGAGGGCTGGGGGAGACTCTTCCAAGGAGTCCTGACAAGGACCAGGTCCATGGGCCAGCATGGTACGGGGAGGGAATAAAAACCTGATGTCACCTCTCTTATCCTGAGACCACCAGGAAAGAATCATAGGCTGGTTTGGGTTGGAAAGGACCTTAAAGCTCATCTCGTTCTGCCCCACTGCCATGGGCAGGGACACCTTCCACTACATGAAATTGCTCCAAGCCCTGTTCAACCTGGCCTGGAGCACTTCCAGGGATGGGGCAGCCACAGCTGCTCTGGCAACCTGTGCCAGGGCCCCCCAACTCTCAGAGGGAAGAATTCCTTCCCAACATCTCATCTAACCCTGCTGCCAGTTTGAAGCCATTCCCTCTTGTCCCGTCACTCCAGGCCTGTGTTAAGTCTCTCTCCAGCTCTCTTGGAGCCTCTTTAGGTGCTGGATAGTCTACAATAAGGTCTCCCTGGAGCCTTCTCTTCTCCGGACTGAACAATGCCAACTCTCTCCAACTCTATGGAGACCTGTGCTGTCTCCATAGCACAGGTCCTCCAGACCTTAGAACATCTCCATAGCCTCCTCTGAGTTCACTCCATCAGTCCCAAATCCCTCTCGTGTTGGGGAGCTCCAGAGCCAGATGCAGTATTCCAGGGGGGATTAGTCTGGGGGACCCACAGAAACGGATCTGATTCTCCCCCCAACCTCAGCTCAGCCTGGTTCCTTCCTCATCAAACTAAGAAAATGGAGAAGAAAATAAAATACAAAGCTACTCGCAGATGCTGAAAATGGAGAACTCACTAAAACTCTGAGGGAAAAGCCCTTTTGCCCACTCCTGCAGTCACTATCAGATCTGAGGTAATGAGAGCACCTCATTTACTGTGAGAACACCAAACCCTGACCCCTGCTTTCAGGGGGGGAGGGGAAATAAGCAACAACCCACCCCGTATTTCCCACAGAACAGAAATCCCTCCCCTCCTAAACCGCTTCGGAAAGCGAGTTAGATTAATTTTAAACTAAACCACCCACCACCACCTCCAAGCAGCAGCACCCGGCAGAGCCGCGCTGAGGCGAGGGGCGGCACCGGCCGACATGGCGGCCGCTCGATGTCCCCCTTCCAATCACGCCAAAACGGCCCGAGAACGCCTCGTTTGGAGGGAGGAGGGCTTATTTTGCGTTATTTTGCTTTAAAGAAGGGCTAAAGAAGCGCGCTGCGGCAGCGGGGCGCCCCGTGAGGAGGCGGGGACGCGCCCGCCCCAGCCCCGCCCGCCCTGAGGCGGCGGGGACGCGCCTGCCAGCCCGCCCTGAGGCGGCCGCGACCGGGCCGCTCTGTCGCGACATGGGCGACGACTTGGCGTCGGAGGGCGACACCCGTGAGTGGGGCCGGGGGAGGGGGATGGCCGCCGGGCTGTGACGGGGGATTCGTGCAGGGGGGGGGCTCAGTGGGCAGAGCGGGGATGCTCCGAGGAATAATCAGATGAATGAAGGTGCGTTCAGAAACAGAGCAGGTGTAATAAACCTACGCGTGAATTAAGAGCGGGTTTACCCCAAAGCATCCCGTCCTGCTCAAATGGTGGATATAACTCCGGTACCCCCCGCTTGGGGGTTTCGGCCCCCTTTATCTCCCGGTCCCCATCCTGGGTTGTCTTTGTGTCCTGCAGCTCCAGGTAGAGCCCTGTGAGTGGTTTTATCACCTTTCTTTGCATGTCTTTCCTCTCCTTTGCTGCTTTTTTTTACATCTCTTGCATAATAAATTGCCCATGAGTTAGTGCATTGAACTGAGGATGAATAATTTAAAATGTGTTCCACACTGTTTGGGATAAGTGAATTCATATTCAGTAACACAAACTATGAAACATCCTAGAATCTGGGCTTGAAAGAGAAGGAAAACTGCTAAATATTCACCAAAATGCTGCTGTTGGATGGGTTTATGCCATGATGAGGAGTGCATTTACATTTACAGAGCCAGCAGAGCCGTGTGGATCCTAAATAGGAAGCTCAGACCATCAAATTGTTTTCCATGTGTTGCTGAAAATAGATAAATTGCGGCTTCTACAGCCTTGGTGATGCTGGGTTTGTTACTGCATCTTCCCAGGCAGAGGAGAGAATAAATAAGGCAAGGGGTGGTTTGGCATCTCTTGGCAATGGTGCTTTGTGTGACCATAAAATGTAACAACACAGTTCTGTCACTTGGAGAGCAGGGGCAGCAGCATTTTCTTAACTGAAACATAGGATTTACTCCACTGAACAGAGTAGTGTTTACAAGGAGGTGTATGTGTGTCGCCCTTGGTGTTGATAACAAGAACTCCATCATGTTTTTCACAAATTCTCCTGATATTTCCTCTCAAATCAAGGGTCCTTGTGGTGTGGAAATGCAATCCTGTTAACACCCCTGACCAGATGATAACAGAGTCTTTATATATAGTACAGGAATTCCTGTTTCTGCAGAAATCAGTGTCCAAATCCTACTGCCTTAATTGTAGCAGCAGGTTCAACACTGTGGAATACACACTCTCAGATTATCATGTCTGGTGTTAAGTGGATAAACACACTATTGTCCTGTTGTATTATTTGTGGTTTTCATGGGCTGAAGTTTTTTATTTGAAGCTAAGGGGAATGGAAATTGGAGGATGAGATTATAACTCTGTTGCTCTAAGGGTCCACAGCAGGGTTGCCTTTCTTCTGTGCCCTCCGAAGAGAAAAATGGGGTAGTGCTATTTAGGCAGCAAATCTCCTGTTTATCTCCTCAGAGTAGTGGAATGGGAAAAATAACGTTTTGATGCCTCTTGTATGTCATGTGGTTAGTGTCTAGTTGATATGTTGAAACCAGCTGAAGTTGCACTGAGCCCCTGAATTTGCATTGAGCCTCTCAAACTGCAGCTTGAACTCTGCAGAAGTGAAGAAGAGAGCAAAGCCTCTGGGCCAGCTCTCCGGTGGGATATTGTAGGCTGAGGGTCTGAGTCCAGCACTGCTTGAAAGAATTTCCCAACAGCAGTGGGGCAGAGACTGAGTCCAACAAAGACTGACACCAGCCTTGCCAAAAACGTTCAGAGCCTCCCTGTGGGGCTGTGGCAGCCCCAGAGTCCCAGCTTTACTCTCGTTTCTTGGCAGGAAGGTTTGCTCGATCAAGGAGAAGATTGCTGGGGCAAGGCCCAGCATGGAGAGTAAACACTCTTAAATCGTGCCTAACTGTGCAGGACAAATACTGCCAGTCGTGGTAAATTATGTGCAGAACTGCCAGGGTTTATTAAGAGATGCAACACTGATCATGGGCCAGGCTGGCAGCTCTGTGCTTGCTTGGCTTGTTCAGGTTGCCCAGAGGGGGACAGCAGGACCATGTGTGAAGGCCTCCCTGTGGAGTGGTGGGATGTAGGTGGGAGGATGGAGGAAAGGGTGATCTGTCAGAGCCTTTACACTGGCTCTGGGCCTCGTGAGGTGCCCGGAGGACATGGACCTCATGGATCAAAAGGTTCTGCAGCTGGGGCAAGTCCAAAAAGAGAAACACACTGAATTAGAAGAGAATCGAGTAGGACTGGAAGAGCACCGATGTGGCACAGGGATACTCAGGCAAGGAGAGATGATGGGAGAGGACAAATCCAGCAAACATGCAACATTTACAGAACTGGGATTCTCATTGGAACAATCTTTCCATAGTCACCCTTCCCTGAAGCCACAGGGGCCGGGGAGATGAAGAGAAGGTTTGTTGGGGCATGCTGCCCTGTGCTGCTTGCCAACACTGTTTTAATGCTCACTCTTCTGCTCTGCTGCAGTGCTTCAGTCAGAGAAGGAGTTCCATGATGCAGCCAAGCGGAATGACACGGCCAGGATGGAGGAGCTCATCAGGAGAGGGGTTGACATCAAAGCCAAAAACAGTGTAAGTCCTGGGTTTTTCCACCTCTAAGCTGCAGGATGTGAAGTGCTGAGGGCTTGTTTCAGAACTGCAGCTCCTTAACGTTACTCTTCTCATTATCTGATAACTGGTCAAAGCTTTAAAATACACCACCCTGTGCTAAATAGAGCCTGTGGCAACCAAGCAGTTCCTCAACACACTGAGACCCCCACTATCATCCTGACCACACTGGAAAGCTGCAGATGCTGAGGGAGGGTGATCATTTATGGCTCCCCTTGTAACCTCTGTGCCAGATGGACACAGTTGCCACGAAAGGCTTTGATTTTGCTATCTCTGCATACCAAAGCTGTGGGACGAACTCAGTCCCTGGTGCAGGTCTCTTCTTGTTGACCAATATCTTCATAGAAATATGGGATTACACACATCCCTATTGTTTCAGTCTGTCCCTTGATAGGCAGCAATGTGCTGTTGTTATAACACAGACCTGCAGTTCCTGAGTGGAAGGTGACTAACACCTGTCTGCCTGACAGGAGAGGAGAGAGGCAGAGGGTTGTGTCCAAAGAAGACCCTGCACAGTGTGAGAAATTCTGGCTGCGTGGATGGCAAAGGAGATTTTTGCCTTCAGGAAGGCTGGTGGATACACACACACACGCTCTGCATACATCAGCATTCCCTCTCTGCCCTTCCCTTCCAGACAGACCGGAGTGCCCTGCACTGGGCTGCGGGAGCAGGGAGCGTGGAGGCTGTGCGGCTGCTCCTGCACCACGACGTCCCCGTGGATGATGAAGACAGTGTACAAAGGCGACTCTCTCTTGCATGTCCTGCAAATGTGTTCGGTGCTGGGGGAGTGCCAGGGACTGGGTGCTGGGCCAGCAGTGACAGACATCACCTTAGCCCTGGGTGGGTGGCACAGGGTGGCACATGGCACCTGCTGAGCGAGGGGCTGGAGCGAGACTTGTTTTCAGAGATGCCTCTGCTCTGTCTTTTGGCATTTTCCTTGCATGCACAGTGACTGGTGGAATCTGTGAGGTTTTCTGTAGAGCATGGGGATGCTTGGTTTCTTCTGGTCATGTTGTTGGGGCTTGTGGAACAACAGGGGCAGCCAGCAAATTCTCTCTCCCCCATAACAACCAGGCTAATACACACCATTAACTAGAAAGAGGCAGGTCTCTGCTCAGGTCCTGTGAATATCTGTGGCACAAATAGTTTTAAAAACTGGAAAAAGTGAGGGTAGAAAAAATGACAGTGAGAAACAAATAGATTTGGGAAACTGCATGAAGCTAAGGGGACAGCTTTCCTCCATGGTGGGGATGGTGGTGGCTGCAGTTTAACTCTGAGTATCTCTCTTCTGCCCAGTTTGGAATGAATGCTCTTCTCCTGTCTGCCTGGTTTGGCCACCTCCGTGTCCTGCAGATCCTCATCAACGCTGGGGCCAAGATTAACCGTGTCAACAGGGTGAGAGTCTCCCTGTGTGGCTCCATCACACAGCTCTAGACAGTGCTGGGGGACAGAGAGAGACTTGCCTGTGGTTAGGTAGTCATGTATGACAGCACCTGCTCTGGGGCCTGCCATCTGCACTCCGCCTCATCCCTAAAACAGGTGTAATCCAATAATTGTAGCTGTAGGGATGCACACAGCGTCCTCAGCTCGTGTTTGTGCAGTGCTGGTGTGGAAGGTGTTACAGAAGTGGGAGATGGGTTTAGTGAATCAGCAGTCAGTGTATCCTAAGGCAGAGCTTGGTTGGGAAAAGGAGCATTAATACTGCATCAATAACTTGCTGTCTGCAGCACGAGGAAGTGTAGCCCTAGAGGTGCAGAAAGGCATGGAATGGGTCTTTGCTAACAGGAGCAGGTTGTCAAAAGAGACTGTCCCACAGAGTTGGACTTGTTAAATGAGCAGTCCTTTATCTCATCTCCAGAATGGCAGGAACTTACTCCATTGTGCTGCTCAGAGGGGACACCTCCAGGTCATAGAGTTCATCATGGAGGTCCTGGAGGATGTGTGTGTGGATGAGACAGACAAGGTGGGAAAGTTCATCACTGCTTTGTTTCTTGAGGTATGATATTGCTCTGCTGAGTTTAGCAGGGATGTTGCCCTTGGTCTTGGGAAGAGACTTGGAGTTGAAGGTCTCAGAAGTCTTCCTGCAGAGTGGGCTGAGGGATCATGTGGATTCTGGCTCTGGTCAAACTTCTAGCAGCCAGGACTTCTCAATGCAGCCTTTTGCAGAATAAATTCAGGAATTTCAGTGTCATACTCTCTTGCTGATGATGCTCCTGAATGTGTTATAGGTAAGTAATAACCAAGGGTGACCCTCTTCCAGCATGTTCCAGCACTGGCTGATCTGTTCTGGTGATGGCATAAGAACACACAGGAGTTAGTGCACATGCTTTTCTGCTCCATGGCCTTCATGTTTCCAAGAGTGATCTGCACTCTGATGCTTGGGAGTTAAATGAATCAACAAGAGATTTGCCTTTCCCCCAAAAGGGTCCTCACTGACTCAATAACTGGGGGGCTTAGATATTAAGTCAATTTTTTAATCCTTAGTTGCTTTTAGTAAATTATTTATTATTCTCTATTTATAGGAAATAACCACTGAAAAGACCTCTTTTCCAATGTTGGGTGAGACTAACATGCTTGTTAGCCCCAGTGGGTAGTTCTGTTCACCTTGTTTTATTAGGGTCATTCCAAATATAAAGCAGAATAAAAGCAGCAGAATAAAAGATAACTGCAGCACTTCTGCCCTTTGTGAAACGGGTT
>JAWWES010000018.1:2838239-2852991 GCA_035583135.1 Lophotriccus pileatus | reverse complement strand
CATTCCAAATATAAAGCAGAATAAAAGCAGCAGAATAAAAGATAACTGCAGCACTTCTGCCCTTTGTGAAACGGGTTATTACCCAAGGCATTGTTGTGTTTCTTGCAGGAGGTGATCTGATCTTTTGCTTCCTAAGCCTTTTTGGACTCTGTTTCCATGTTTCCTTTCCCAGATGGACAGGACAGCATTTCACCTGGCTGCAGAGTATGGGAGACTGGAGGTGGTGGAGTTCCTCATTCGACTGGGCTGTTCTCACAGTGCCAAAGACAAGGTATGGGCATAAAATGACACACAAGGGAAGTGAAGTCCAATGATATGGATGTGAAAATCAGGGAACAGGATCCCAAAAGGGCCATGAGGGCGAGTTTCTACCGTTTTAACTATGGTTGTGGTATGTCAGGGCTTTTCTCCCCTATTCACTTGTAAGCCATTTGCACCTCAGTCCATGCTGGATTTCTCTCCAGGAGTTTTCAGACAGGACATGCAGCCAGCCTGGTGTACCATGCTCCAGTTTAAGGTAGCTGGGCTTCTTCCCTCCCTGCTGCAACTATTAGAAGATTGCTTCAGTCTCATGCTGCTGGTTAAAACTTCCTCAGACACACTGCATATACTCTGTGCAAGGTTGTGGTGTATGAACACACAGTCCTGTGATACACATATTTATGAAATAATGTTTACTCTCAGGAAGAAAATACAGCGCTGCATTTAGCTGCTAAAAATGGACACCTCTCTGTGCTGCAGAAGATTATAGGTGTTGGAGTGGACCTTGATGGAAAAAACTCAGTAAGTACATTTAAATGAATAGTAACCACATCACTTTCACCCTTTTCCTCCTTAGAAATACATTCCTGCCACAGTCACAGTCAATAGTAACTGAATAGTCAGTATTGACAGGAGAGGTCTAGAAAATAGCTGATTTTATCTGAAGCCTACGTGGGTAAATCCAGGTGCCACTTGAAGAGTATCAGTGAAAGGCAACATCCGTCTTGGACCGATTTCCAGCTCTAAAGTGTTGCCTTCTCTTCCTGCTGTATCTGCTGACCTACCTTATCACTCCATTTAATCTCCCTTTTTCTCCCTGACCCTTGGACATTCAAGTGCCTAAATGGTTATTGAATGTGTTTTAAACTAAACTTCTCCATGCTTTATAGTATTGACTTAGTCACTGAACATATGGGCCTTCTGTTTGAGATCTGCCTTTGACAGATCTGCTCTGGAAAATTACGTGGCTGGAACACAGTTAATGATTTAGATGGCAAATATTGGCTTAGTATCACTGTTATTTATGCCAGGGCACACTCCCAATTAAGTTTATCAGCATTTTTTTTTTTTAGTCTTGTTTGATTACTGTCTCTGGAAAGAGTATTTGATTAGGATCTGAAACAAAGGGGAAGGCCACCTTCTGTGGTAACTGGTAGCATTTGTCTCCCCCCAGATGAGCTACCCTTTGTTCTAAGAGCAGTAATAAAACCAGATTAAATCACTTGGGAATTCTGCTTGTTTCTGTTTTCTTGTAAAAAAATGAGCTACAACCCTCAGAAGGGAGAATCTGGTTGAGGGTCACAGGTTTCCACTTCCAGATCCCTGACCCTCAGAACTGGTACCTTAACATGTCATGGCTTCAGAAGACAGGATAGAGTCTTGCTCATTCTGCTGCTCTGTGTTGACCTTGCCTACAAAAATGCTGCCTGTGTCCTTTTCTGCCCTGTCCAGGAAGGCCTTACAGCTCTGCACTTGGCTGCTGAGGAGGGTCACAGGGACTGTGTGAAGCTGCTCTTGGAAGCAGGAGCTGATGTCAATGCCCAGACCCAGGTTAGCTCCGTGGAGGTGATTCCATTTCCAAGCACTGCTTTGTGGATTTATGCCTGGCTTCCCAGGGAGGGCCTTGTGGAGCCCAGCACTCAGGAACAGCGCAGGGAGTCCAGAGGAAGGTACACATGGTTTGGTACAAAAAGGTGAAGCTCCCTGGGACTGGTTTGGCTGTGGAGACAGTCTCCATGAATTTGTCAGTGTGGGGCCTTGGGGCTCGTGCAGGAGGGAAGCAGGGGAGCTTCCTGTGGATAATCTGTACCAACTGCATCCCCTGAGGAGAAGCCCTGACTAACACCCCTCTCTTTTGAGGTGCCTCTCAGAAGAAGATGAACTGCCTTCATTACGCAGCACTGCATGGCTACGAGGAGATAGCCAGGATCCTCATGGATGCAGGAATCCACACTGATGCTGTGAATCATGTAAGTCCTTCTCAGTGCTCTCACCACTTAAAAAAGGCAAAGTCTGTTTGTGGAGCCGCTCAGCAGCACCAAGCAACTCTGCAAGGACCAGTGCTGCAGTCTCCCCATTCAGCCCCCAGTGCTGAGTGGCAGCTGTGGTAGAATAAGACATGCTGGGCACAGCATGGTCCTTTCAGTGCCGTGAGCTGAGCTCTTCCTAAGCACAGGGTCTTTTTTCGACAGCAAAATGCGTCAGCGACACACATAGCGGTGCTGCAGAACTTCCCGGCCATGGTGAAGCTCTTCATCGAGGCAGGGTGTGACCTTGACATTCCAGACAGTGTAAGACTGCAGCTCCTGTTCTTTGTCTTTGAAATGCCTACCAGTTTCATGGGGGATTTGATTACCTTGGGGACAGGGTTAAAGAGGAGTGTTTTAAAGTGTGGAAAACCTGGAAGCGAAACTTGGGAAACGTGAAACCCGTGAAATGATTCTGAGTATTGCAGTGAGATAATTGCTGGATGGCATTCAACACATGGGCTGTGCCACATCCCTGGGACCTGGGCACAGCAGCACTGCAGTCAGGCTCTCCTTGTTGGAAGCAAGTGGGAGAGACTTCAAGCTGGAAGATATTCTGCAAAACATTTGGAGGGCTGAGAACGGGAGGCAAGCCTGGGGGTAGCTGCTTGTCTCATGAAATTGTAATTTTCTGAATGAAGGGCTTTGTGTAGCTTGTTTCAGTTAATGTTCATTCTTGTAGCAATGTTCCCTCCTGATGACACCAGAGAATTGACACATTTTGTGTTTGATTTTACTTGTTTCCATTAAACAATCCCAAGGGGGGACATTAACCCAGCCCTGTGTCCCAGGAACAAAGAACTGGCACAGGTCCTTCCCTCCCAAGGCCAAAATACCTGCCCACAAAAATTGTTTAAATAATAGGAAATAATATAATCCTATAAGTGACCCTAGAGAGCCTAATGGAGCTGAAGACATTCCTTATCTAGACTGAACTGTTATCAGGGAGGCTTCTTAATGCTGGTGCTGGGACAGGGACAGACCAGTTCTGCTCAGCCAGAGGAACCCAACTCTCGCTGGAGGTTGGAGGGTGTTTGACCCTCAGCTCGCAAAGGGGTAGAGGGGAAAGGAGGGCAGAGCTGACAGCATTCTTACAGCATTTCCCCCGGTAATCTGTCTTGTCCTTCCAGCCTCACACTTCTCCCTCTCTGAAATGAAATGTAGTCCTTTCTCTCTCCCTCCTTGTGCAGAGGCAGCAGAGCTCACTCCACATCGCTGCAGAGCACGGCAGGCAGGACATCGCCGAGGTGATTCTCGTTGCAGGAGTAAACCTGAAGCTGACAGACAAGGTAAAGTCTCCGTGGGTTGAGTGGGCCCCGTGGGAGTATGGAGGGGAAATATAGATAGATGGTCTTTGCCACTGTCTTTTATAATTTTCAAGGAAGGCTAGTAATATTAAAATGTGGATATTTCCAGGGATAAGGCCTTAAAACACTGCTGAGCACGTTATTTTGGTGTGTTTTCCAGGAAAGAAGTGGCTGGTTTTTAGGCAGGTAGACAACGGTTCACACAATGAGCAACCTTTTCCTCAAAGTTGTTCTAGTTTCTTCTGCTTCTACTTGTACTGTCACACAGATTAATGTCAAAGATCTCAAATAATGATAAGCAATAATACCCCAAGAATCACAGCACACATATTGTAATAGGATAAAGTATCTGATATAGATCTGGCATCGTTTCCAGGGGTTTTGCCCTCTAATTAAATCAACAGAATTCTAGAAAAATCAGGTAAATTGCATGTGGCCTGAAAGTGTGGTATGTGCCCAGAAAATGCTGAAGAGGCTTGGGCAGAGAACAAAGCAGTGTTTGCCATCCTCAGTGGGTTAGAGCACACGCAGACCTGAAGCCACCTGGCTGAACTTGCCACCTCCCAGCACTCTGTGGAACTACAGTGACACTCAGCTCAGGGAACACATTCTCAGTTCTCTGTGTGAAATTTGGTTTCTGCTCACATCTGAGGCAAGAGCCATTCTCCCTGGCATGCCTGGTGGCTGGGCTGGCTTGCTTCATGAAACTTTCAAATCTCATTCTTTCTGCTCCATGAGTTAGATGAAATACAAATCCCCCCCTGCCCAATCCAAAATCACATTCAGATAAGGAGCACAGTTACATTTTCATAGTCCCATCAGCCTGTGCTTTTCCCAGGAGATGGTTTCTAATCATGTGTATGTGGAGCCTATAAAATGACTGAAGTTGTATAAATCACTTCAGTTTCACATGTCAGCAAACCTGCGGTGCCAAAGGCTGCAAAATGCCTTGGATTGCAGTGCTGAGCTGGTCTTCTCACGACTGCACCCCTGTTGTTGGGAGCCTGAAAGCAGCCTGCCATGCACTGGGGAGCTTCCCCACCTGCTCCTGCCAAATGGGCAGATCCCTTATGGCAACAGAGGAGATGCTGCAGAGCCTAGAAAACCACTCCCCATGCCCTGCATGCAGTAGGTCAAAGCCAGCTCACACCTGAGGGGTTTATAGTGCAGAATAGGTCCTGTCTGGATGCATTACTCAATAGTCCTGCTGCTGCAATGGAGGTTGTGCCTCCTAAGGTGCAAGGCCTTTTCCAGCTCATTTTCCCCTTCTAATTTCAGCAGGGGAAAACATCTCTGGATGTCGCTGCCCGAGGCAATCACATCAACCTGGTGGACATGATTATCAAAGCCGACAGGTTTTACAAATGGGAAAAGGTGAGCAGCTCACACACCACCCGCTGCCCTTTCCAGGGCAGGTGGAGCTTCATCCACTCCATTGAGACTCCTCATACCAGCTGTCAAAGAAAAAGAAATACAGGGCATCATGTGGCAGCCTGACCTCGACTTTCATCCCCTTACTTAAGAAAAACAGAAGTCCTCACAGTGCCAACAGCATCTGCTTAAGGCTTTCCTTATTTAAGAAGACCTGTCCTTAGAAATCCCAGGCTGTGCTGCCAGGAACAGAGGTTTTCAAAGGTTCTTTGACAGCTGTAGGAGGGGGTGGGATAGCATTTGTTCCTTTTTCCAGGAAAAATTGAAGGACTGAGCAGGAAAATGCTTGGCCTAATGTCACCAAATGGGATGTGGTGAGTTTTCCAGCAGTGGAAGGGAACTCCTCCTGTGAGCAGTGATGAGTTCTTGTTGGAGTCATACAACCAGCTTCCCTCTCAACCTGCAGCTGCTCAGGCCCATTCTGCCATCTGAAACCAGGCCTGTGCCCAAACCAAGCTGAGCAGAGCGTGCTGAAAGTACAGCCAAATGCCACATCCCTCGTGTCTTCTTAAGATTTTGGGCATCTTCCCATAGCAGGGCACTAGATGGGGGAAGAAAAGGAGGGCACAAGTCTGTGGCTCAGGCACAGCTTCAGCAGTAATGCTGTGTAGATCAGGCCCTTCGTGGGCTTCCCATGCAGCCCTAGGGAATGTCATCCAGCCTCTTTGCAGCAGGGCATGTAAAGGCTGTGAGCACGACCCTGTGTTGCAGGGAAGCAGGAGATTTAATTAAATGATTCTGCACCGAGCCCAGATAAAAGGCACTGTAGAAATGGAAATCACGATCCACGTGGGCTTCTCCAGCAAAGCAGCTTTTTGTTGAAGGGCCTGGTTAGCACAGAGCAAAGTGGGAATAGAGAGAGTAAAAATAATGTGAAGTGCCAGAATGAACTTGCAGTGACCTGCAGAGCTGAGGGTGGGGGAGGCTGCAGAACGACAGGCACCCTTTGCAGCACCCCGACTGAAACCCCTGTTCTGGCTTTGCAGGACAACCTGAACAGCGACTCCCACGCATGGGTGGCAAAGCACTTGACCTTTAAGCAAGATCACCGGCTGGAAACACAGCACATTCGCTCAGTCATGTGGAGATTAGCCACTAAGTACCTCAAACCTGGGGAATGGAAGAAGCTGGCACAGTACTGGAAATTCACAGATGCTCACATTAGGGCCATTGAGCAACAATGGACAGGTATAAAAAACTTGCCAGGTATTTTCCTTCCTTCATTTGAACTGTGTTTCTAGGAGATTCAGCTGCAGCAAGGGCAAAGCATGAAGGAAACCTGTTGGTTTATTTGAAACAATCCAGAGATTAGGTTAAAAATCCTGCTTTTAATAAATGTGGAGTTACCTATACACTTGAATTTGTCTAGGAGCAAAGCACACAAGCAAGGGAATTAGTGGTACATTGCTCCTTCCTTATGAGGCACTTACCAGGCTGGTGGGTTCTTGCTACAATTCTTGTTCTGTAGGACAGGAGAAACTTGCTAGTTTTATTTTTCCTTTGAAGGATATGAACCAAGAAGGCAGTGAAGTTCCATTTAGAGTTTAAGTGATACATTAGCAGAAGCAGGGCCTGAGGGACTGGTTTGGCTGCTGTCAGGACTCTGTAGTTTGGATAACATGAGCAAGGGCCCAAGCTGTGCTCCAAAGGCAGAAACTCTGTATTGCCATGAAAGGTTGGCCAACAAGTCCAAGCTCATCCAGGGCCACTCCATTAAGTTTCACATGAATCCAACAATCCCACCATATCCAGGAAATTAGCTAAACCATACTTTGGAGCCTCCTAATAAAATCCAAAGGCAGGGATGGCCAGACCCACCAGTTCAGAAATCTGCTCTGGTCAGGGCCGTGCACTCCGAGGCTGGGATTTCATTTGTGGTTTGATCTTGCCAGGCACTAAAAGCTACAGGGAACACGGCCACAGGATGTTGCTGATCTGGCTCCATGGTGTGAATACTGCAGGAGAAAATCCAATCAAGGGGCTGTACGAAGGCCTGGTGGGGATTGGAAGAAGAGATTTAGCAGGTAATACTTTTGTCTTCCTCCACTCATCATTATTTAAATCAATTTATCTGAATTCTCTGGTTACACAACACACACAGAGGAAAACTTCAGTGAAGCCACTTCATACAAGCTGAAAGCACCTGCCCTGCCCCCTTGCTTCCATTACATGTCATTTCTTTCCTCTTGGTTTTGATAAGTGAGCACATCCTGCCGTGGCTCCAAACTTCCTGCAGCAGAACGTTCTCTCTTTCAGAAAGTATCCGGAAAAAAGCCAACGCAGACTCCACCTCTCCACGGAAGTGCACAGCAATGTAACACCGTGAGCAGCCTCTGCCGGCCTCAGAGCTACAGGAGAAACACTTCCCTGCTGCTGCTCAAAGGCAGCTGCAACTTAAGGGCTTCTTGTCAGAAACAGCTGGCACTGCTCTGGCTCTGGAATGGCAAGGGTAAAACAAATGCTCCTGGTCAAAAATGCCTCTTTACACAGAAGGGAGATTTTTAATCAGCAGTTTCCTATGGTCTGGGTACTGTAAAGGGAGTTCAGTGAGCAAGCCTCACTTGTCACACTGGATCAGGAAATATTACACTGTTTTACTGTACCTTGTTTACAGCACTTGTTTGTATATAAATTTTTAATTGTCAGGTTTTTAAGTTAATGAGGGTAAAGCCTTTGTTTTCAGGAGTGTTCTTTACTTACCATATTGGGGGTGTCTGTCAACTTATGTCTTAGACTTGTCTGTAACTTCCCTCTTATGGTGAGAATTTAAGAAGCAAAATCAAAGATACCATTTGGTCCTTTTGGAACTTTAGGGGTTGTGATTTTTAATGCTTTGCCTCTTCACAGAAAGTTTCTGAGAAGAACATTAACATATATGGTGTTAATAAATTCACATTAACATACATGTACTGTTTATAAATAAAATAGGTGACTAATGACCCCCCCCTTTCCTTTTCAAACTGTCTCTTTCAAGAGATTAGTTATTTACACAACCTCTGGCAAGGACACATAGTTTCCTTACATACCAATTTGTCATGTAGTACTTCATGTTTCTTTTTTACAGCATTTCAGGGGAATTCAAGCAGAAGGTGCTGGTTTTCTTCATTTCCAGAGGTGGCTGTAGAGGCAAACCAGGACTGTAGTGAACTCCACTGCTGTTCTCTTGGAGTCAAAACAAGAGACAGTTGCTGAAAGTGAAGTTTTATTGAAAACCATTTTTAAGCAGCAAGAAAGTTAAAAATTCAAATGTTTTATTTCAAATAGAAACAAACTAACTTACAACACAACGTACGAAGCAAGTAAGTGATGGCAACATGGTCACTTAAACATGTTTTAAATCAAACATTCAACAAAAATATATGTCAGCTTATAAGTACACAATCTGCATGTGGTAATATATACAGCCAAGTGAAAAATATAAAAAGAATATACTGTTCTGCTTAAGAACATGACAGTGAAGACTTTGGTAGAAAAAATGTCTTTATTGTTTAAAAGTGTAGCCTTCAAAGATGCTTCCTTGAATCCAAAGACTAAAAATGAAAGAGATCTATCCCATTACACTGCTGGAGGTTTCTGTCCGTGGTGGGTAGTTCACTGACTGCTGATCCTGTAGGAATCACACAGTGATAATCGGCTAACGCAGGGGAAAAGGCAGAGTGGGAACAGTTGATTGTACACAGGAAGACCACCAAAGTGATGCCTCCATTTCAGTGGCACTCCCAAGCCTACTGCTCTTCTTGCTCGTTGCTGGTGTGAAGACTGATCTTCTGGACTTCCAGCTCCTCTGCGCTGACCATGGAGGGGTCGATGGCTGCGTAGCGGGTACCGTGGAACTGCAGCAGGTGGATCTGCGGGACACGGGAAACGACACGGAAACAGCTGTAGGAACACACTGGTTTGGTAAGAGAAACATTCCTTCTGAGTAATTTTTGTGAGGGTGAAACCATGGCACTGGAGTACAACAGAAAACCAACAAAGCTGCCCCTCCATGAATGTGGCTGCTCCAGCCCTGCCCTTTTCTATCAGAGATCTCTGAGCACACAGAGCTCAGGGAAGGCAAGAAACAAAAGCAAGCACAGAACAGGAGTTTCCTGCTGCTCTTGGGGCTAAACACATTCGTAGATTGAGTTTGAATTCAGAGACTCACCTGAATATACAGGTTGACCTCAGCACTCCTGCAGAGGTAGGGGAAGTTGCCTCCTGTTTTGAGGTGAGCTCTCCTGGCGTTGGGGTAAAGTTTATACATTTCTTCTTTCGCTTCCGTCGAAAGCGCGCTTTGGTCGAACACCTACGGAACAAGGCCCAGCAGTCAGCTCTGCATCTCAGCTCTTGCTGTTACATCAGACTGGTTCTGTGTTGCTCCTAGAAGTGACTCTCAGCTTCTTTGTGGAACAGTGTAATGAAATGAAAACAGGCAAACTTGCTAGGCACTGACCCCTAGAAAGCCGAGGCTGTGATACTGGAACACGTGGCCAAGTTACTGCAGGGAATATCCAACTCAGTGTAGCACAGAGTGTCACACTGTTGCCCAGTCAGCACAAGGCTTCCCTAAATACAAAGTTACATGCTGCAAATGCTTACTAAGTTGCTAATGGAATATTAAGTCCATCTGCCCAGGGAAGGAAACGGTGCTTAGGAAAAGAATTAAGTCGACGTGAACTTACATCCATAATGGTTACAGGGATGTCTCGGATTTTGTGAGGTTCTACGTAGGAGTTCTGGCAGTTGAGGGTGAGTCTTGAGGCGAGCTCGCTCTGCCCCAGGCTCTCCAGCTTGCAGGAGAGAGAAACACTGATTTAATAACATATTTCACTGCAGGAAGGTAGTGTAATATGAACAATACAGCCAGAGAAAAGATAGTTTTAAAGGGATGAAGGTAATAATTCCAACTCAGTATTACTCTGCATGAGACAAACGTTTAGAGCATGTTCCATTAGTTACTCCTACCCCCAGGGAATGGCCTACAGATACATCCTAATAATTTCTCCTCTTCCCTCTTAGTTCCTTAACTTCCTCTCTTTTGATCTACATAAACAAACAGAACTAAGGTAAAGTCACCACACCAGTTAAACTGCTGGGGCTGTGACAGTCAACACCTGCTAAAGATCCATTCCTCCCTCCTGGACCAGGGAATGAAGAAAGCACAGAAATCCCTACACCCTCCTGCTTGGTTAATCTACAGAGAGTGACACCACAGCCATTGGAGCACACGGATACCCACCCTGTCCACCATGAAATCAATCCCATCTGCCATCTCGGGATCTAGAGGACCAGATGCAAAGTTCCCAAGGACAATTTTTTTCAGCATAAAAGCAGGCATCAGCCAAAAGCTGGAACAGAAATAAGATGTAACAATCTTCAGTCACCAAGGACTCCAGCACTGAGATGTTTCGTTGTAAACACTCCCTTTCCTTGCACAGACTTTGTGCCTTAACTTCAAATGAAATCCTGAAAAAGCTTTAAGAGCAGAGAGATGGAAAACATCGCAGCTTGGTGCTTGAAATGTTCTGGGAAGCTTTTAATCTTACATGGCAAAAGAGTATTTTAAACATACTGGGCAACACTTGTCTTGCTCTAAATTTCTTTTGTTAGAAAACAGGCAGAGTTTTTAAATCTGACCACACATCCACAGAAGATCACAGAACTTGTCTAATTCCACACTCTCAAACGTGAAAATTTCCATTCCCCTTGTAGTACACCTTTAAAGTATTCCATCCCACACCTCCTTACCCAGGTTGAATCAGGTTAGACACATGTCCAACCCAATCAGTGGGACACTTCATTGCAAAAAATTAATGCCATAAGTCTTCTTGCTTGCCCCAGTGTTCCTTACCTGTTTGCTGTCCATGTCTGATTGAAGATAGAAGTGTCACTAAAGGCATTACACAAGATCAGAGATTGAACTCTGGGAGATTTGTGTGTGTACTCAGCAAACTTTTGAGCCAGAAAGCCTCCCAGAGAAGCTCCAAAAAGGTGAACCTAATTCAAGGAAAAAAAGCCAACCAAACAGATGACGTTACACTTGTGAAATGTGACCTCTGAGCCACAGTGCTTGATTACAAAAATAGGTCGTTCAGGTTTACCCTGTCCCCGTAACCCATTTTTTGAAGGAATCACTATTCCATTCACCTTCTGGTTTTATAAGTGACATAAATGTGATAAATACTGACAGAAGGAAATGTTCCACACAGAATCACAGTGCAAATTTCTTTGTGTTCATCAAGCTACAGAAAAACTCCAAACATTTCACTTTGTTCTCCATAGCTATTCCATTCCAAGGTACTTGATTGTGGTGTTCTGTACTGTGTGAATTAGGAATGATAACTTCCCTGGGATCTCATGAAAAACTGAAGTCAACCCATACAATTTAATAAGCATAGAGTAGCAGTCAAATTCAGGCCAACTGTTACAATTTCCAAGGGTATTCACCTTCAAAAATAAACTAGTTTCAAATGTGAAATGGCAACACAAAACAGCCTCTTTATTTATAGCCTGTATTTTTGTGTCCCATTTTACACACTGGCTCTTAAACAAGACTCTTTTCAAACATCAGGTTTTTACTGCAAGGATACATCCACTTCCCCATCTCCAGGCACTCACTTTATCCAGCTGAAGGTGGTCTAACAGTTTCCTGAATCCATCACAGAACTCGAGGTGATCCCAGTACACTGGATACTGCAACTAAAATAATATAAAGTCAGGAAAAGCTCGTCTCAGATCAACCTGCTTCAAAGTCATACCAGTTCTCACATTAAAGGTTTCAGGACATCCACCTGCCTCTCCTGCAGGGTGAGGCTCCTCAGCAAGGTCCCCACAGCCCAAGGCTGCAAACACCTCCCCCTCATTTACACAGAAACACACAAAGCGCTGCAGAGCAAGTTTGCTGGGGAAAGAGCAGCATTGCCTCATCCTGTAGTCAGTGGGAGGGGAGGCTGTAACTGTTCTTCAATAACTTTGTAGCATTTAACAGCTACAGAAATCATTAACTCCTGCAAGAGACACAGCAGGGCTCCCAAAACCAGGCTGTTTATTATTGTACAAATCAACCATTTCAGTTCAGTTCAGGGGCTGAGAAGCCACAGAGGAGCAGGCAGGCTGGGTTTGAAGGAGTAAGATAGCATTTGCAGGGGCTAAGAACCATGTTACCCACCATCCTTAAGGAAAACATGGAAACCCTGAACTCCTGTGTTTGCCTCAGGGCTAACAAAGATCCAGCTGGAGGCAAAAATGACTTGTGTCCAGGACACACAAGGGGAAAAATAGGCCGAGGAGTTAATTGTGTGCATGCACAAGGTTTTGGGTAAATGCTGCTGTGAACACACAGCAGATTCCAGCCTGGATCCACACGCTACCTATTCTAGAGTGCAACTTAGCAGCAAGTTTTTGGTGGATTCCCCCAGTCAAAACTAAGAGTTCATTCTCTAACTTGTGATCAGAGCAACAAGCATGAGCACCCAAACTCCAACACAGGACTGAGGATACTCACAGCAATAACTCTGTAGCCCCATCCAGTCAGTGCCAAAATTTGCTGGAAAAACACATCTGCAGTTCCACTTACAGGAGGGAGAAAAATGAGTGGGCAGCGAATGCTCCTCGGTCCTGCATCATACAGTGACCAGACTTTACTGTCATCATCATCTACTATTATCTGCAAAGAGAGGCACAGGGGGGACAAGGAACACAAGACAAGTGAGGTTCTTCAGCCAGCTTCCAGGATTACTTCCAGAAATTTCCATCATCTAGTAAATGTTATCATACTCATGACCATCTTTTACTATTCTTCAAAATAGCTTTCTTCTCTAAGGCTGTTTTCTAACTGGAATGACAATGGTTGTGTGGACACACCTGGAACAGAACTGTGGTCATGCACCATCAGACCAAATGCTTTGTGCACCCTGAGGTGAGCTGGACAAGGAACTGCACCTCAGGAAAAGAACTCCTGCGCTCAGAAGAGACACAGGAGGTCAGTTTAGGGTACCAAGAGCAGCAGCTGGAGGCTGGAAGAGCCAGCACTGCCCCAGGGACAGGTTTTTAAACAACCATCAACATTTGCATCCACGGACAGAAGATGTTACAGATCTGGATCCATGCAGGCCTGCTGAATTAAGCAGCCAACACCACAAGTTATTGATCTGAAACTCTTGGAGCTGCCTGCCAGAGACAGAGACACACAGCTCTCAGGACAGCACTGCAAAGCTGAGCTGGGATGAAAAACACTTCCATCATCTGGCATTATCTTAGGAGCACCTGGAGTGCTCAGGACACACGGCTGGCTGAGGCAGATTATTCACACATGAGGTGCTACCATTAATAACCAGCTCCTTGTTCTCATCAATATCTTCAAAAGTATAAGAATTGGGTCTTCTTTTCTAGCAGTGCTGAAGCCTGACTTGTTTTGACAGGGCAAACTGTTTTGTTTATTAAAATGTCCTTTCAACTCCACAACCCAGCAGAGGCGCGTGGCTCGCACCAGATCTACAAGCACAAACTCTGGGGAAAGCCCATGTCACACAGTGGGAATTCATCTCCTCTGTATCAAGATTTTACAGCTTTTTGAACAGTTATATACAAGCACAATTTACTTTTCCAACCCAGCAGTTAAGCTTCTCAGCAATCAGAGAACAGTGTATCACAAATCAGATTTGCTTGGCTAACAAATCTGCTCCTAATAAAGCCAGTATTTCAGGCTCCGGGGGCATGTGAGGAATCACATGATACTGTTGTTTTCTAAAGTCTCCATAAAAAAAGGAAGATTGCATACCAGAGCTTCCAGACCATTGAAACCTTTTAAACATAAACTTTCTACAAAAGCTCTCCCAACCCCCCCAAAAACTACCCTTTGGACACAACTCCCGTGCCGCAGGCCTTGCCATTCTCAGCTCTCCCATCAGTAATGTTGGATCTGTTCAGGGTGGCTCCCTTGAGTTTTGCAGGGCCAGGGTGTCCCTTGCTGAAGACTTTCAGGAATGACTTATCTAAGACAGGGAACAGTGTATATAAATGAGGCTCACAGGCAAAGCCAATGATTCAATTAAGAAATGTTATTTTCTGTGCTGTACTTCCTATATCTGACCAGAGCAGGAAGGGTGATGGAGCTGTGCATTTCCTGAGCATGGCAGGAGAAACATCTCAGCCTATTCTCCACTAAACTGCTCTGGCTCTGCTTCCTTAGGTTGATCTGACAGCAGTAATCAAGGATGGTCATTCCTTCCTGCACTTTTTGGGGGGGGATAATGCAGGCAAATGCATTCTCAAAGACAGCTTCAGAGGTTAATTACTCTTCAAATTGTGCCTTTTTTTTTTTTCCCCTTCTCTCTCCATTAACCAGGACTAGTTTATTTCTATCTCCTTCACACCCCACATTCACGACTGTGGCATCTCCTGATTTTGAGCAGACACTCTGGAGGGTGAGGCATTCCCTGGTCTGAAGGTCACCAGGTCACCATCAGCTTCAGTTTCCACACACCCCCAGTTATGAAACCCTGAGCACTCTCAGCAGCTGGAGGCAGTGGCTGCTGGCAGCGAGCTGCAGTGTCACAACGTCCCCACGGCAGCAGCACCATTGCAACCACAACCTCCAGCTCACCACATTGCATCCCACAAAACAGAGCCTCGGAGCACCCACGCCTCTTTCCACTGAAACACTTTCTCCTGGCTTTGCTGACCTGGTGAGGCACTGCCTGAAGGCAACAGCGTGGCACAAACAGACCCAGCAGGTCTGGTACT